>CAMZMU010000074.1:90474141-90864465 GCA_947311845.1 Poa pratensis | reverse complement strand
AGAACTCTTTGGCAATTTGTTTTCAGCATAGGTTAGCTAAGTGCAACCAGAATATTGTTTGAGAGTTCACTTCCTCCTTAGCTCTTGTAAACTTGCCTTGTGAGAGGGTAAACTCACTTTGTGATTTACAACAGCAGCCGTTGAGGCGGCGACCAGTTCGTGCTTCCAACTTCGTGCGTGGTTGTGTGGATTGGAACTGAGAGTGTGGTTGGGCGAATACTTGTTGCTGGTTGTTGCATTGCAATAGTTAGCTTCGGTTTTGTCAGGTTGCACTACTTCTCCATTACCCGACAACGTTGTTGGCTGGGATCGAGGGTTTCCTTCGTACCCTTCAGGTGGCGTTGATTCTATCATCAAGCAGATCCTCGTGAAGATCGGGCACCCCGCATCATCTTGGTATCAGAGCCTTGATTGACACGGTAGGATCTTGTATCCCTTGTTTAGTTTTAGTTGTTTTCAATCCTATAGTCCAGAAAAAGCCCAAAAAATATTTCCCTTTACCTAGAGCCTTTTGCAGCCTTAGATCTGTTGTTTTGGTGAGTTTTATCAGGTTCTTGTCCATTAGATCTTTTGTTTTAGTTGCTGAGTGTTTCCCCATCCATTCTTCTTTTGTGTTCATTTTCGTCCAGAAATTTCAGATCTGTATCCTCCACCAAATCGTGTTTATCTTTCACATTCGGAGTCCGTTTTTAGTGTTCTTTGCTTTTTGGAAAGATCTCTTCGTGTGCTATCCATCCATCCTGGTTAGATCTGATTACAACCTTGTTCTCGACCAGAAAAATCAGATCTGTTCGTGGTTGTTTGCTGCCAAAGTTTCAGCTCCTGTTTTGGTTGTTGAGTTCTTCCATTGCAAAATAAAATTCGTGAAGTTCCACCAAGTGTGTGTTCAGATCAAAGTCCCCTGTTGAAAAGTTTGTCAAAAAAAAAGAGAGAAAAAAAAGACAGAAAGAAAGAAAGAAGAGAAAATCTGGGACTGATCTTCACTTATATCTTGAGAAATCCTTGTTTATGTGGTGTGAGCTGAAACACTAGTCAAGTGTGTATCATCCAAAAATTCTTGCTGCAGCAAATCTGATTCATTGGTGTGTTCTTGTTCTACACTTATATCCTATTCAGCAACTAAGGCATTCGAATCTTGTGTGGATGATTACTTGGTTTAACAAGAACTAGACTGCAGATTGTGTGTTGTTTTCCACATATATACCCCACCCAAAGCTCCACAAAACAGCCCCTGCATGTGCAACCCTAGACTTGTATTCGCTTAATTATCTCTCTTTGTACCAACCACCGGCACCACAGTTGCATGTTCTGCTCTCACTTGGAAGTTACATGAGCTTCGGTTGGTAAGTGAAGGTGAGTTCGAGTGTTACACACATATATCTGTTGTAGTAGGGCTTTGCACAACTAATCATGGCAGGTAACGGAGACCCGTACGAGGTTGAAGGCAATGGGCATCTCAGTGAGCCCATCACACGGTTTCACTTCAATGCTTGCGTGATCATCTCCGTCGAGAGTTCAAACAGCCTTGACCCAATTGAAGAGAAAAGACAAGTTGTCACAAGATTTGCAACAACTTATGGGCAATGTGAATGAGCAGCTCACCAAAATATTGAAGCAATGAGGGCTGATCTTGTTGCTGATATTGTGCGAGAGCTACGTCAAGGTCCTGAAGATGCAAGTGTACATGGAGCTCCCAGGTGTGGAAATGTTGGTGCTGCTGGTCATGGTCGTGATGAAGGTGCTGCTGGTCGTGGTCGTGGTGAAGGTGCTGCTGGTCGGGGTCGTGGTGAAGGTACTGCTGGTCGTGGAGGCGGCCACCGGAGGGCCAATTTACACGATGAAGATACCGAAGAAGAATTTGAGGAAGATAATTATGAGCAGCAACGAAATGGCAGATTTCATCGAAGGCAACTATGGTCGTGTGCGGCACGAGGAGGAGAGGTTTGGTAAACTTAAATTTACCATGCCTAAGTTTGATGGTGGATCTGATCCAGAAACATACCTCACATGGGAATTAAAAGTTGACAAGATTTTTCGCATGCACAACTATTCTGAAGCGAAGAAATTAGCAATGGCATCTCTTGAATTTGAAGACTATGCTCTAATCTGGTGGGAGCAAGTTCAAAACCAGCGAGAAGGAGGGAGAACCTGATGTTGCTACATGGGCTGAAATGAAAAGAGAAATGAGGGCCAGATTCATCCCAAAGCATTATAAGCATGACATCTTTGACAAGCTCCAGAATTTGAGGCAAGGAAAAATGTCTGTTGAAGAGTATCATAAGGAGATGGAGAAGTCAATGATAAGAGCCAATATACATGAAGATGAAGAGCAATCCATGTCAAGGTTTCTTTTGGGCTGAATTCAAATGTGAAGCGAGTGTTGATTTGCAGCCATATCGCAATGTTGTGGAGTTGGTGCATCTAGCTTCCAAGGCTGAACGACAATTGCAGAAGACTCAAGGCCAAGCAGAACTATCCCATTTTCAGCTAGAGCTACATCAAGTGGGAGTAAGTTTGTGTAACAATTCAATGTTGGAAAAGGTATAATGGCAAATTCTGCAAGTGGTAGCCGGTCCAATGTGCGTGCAGGCCCAATTGGAAGTGAAACATCAGCCCAAAAGGAGAGAAGTAAACCTGCTGCATCAACCACATCTTCAATGGGATCAAGTGGGAAAAGCAGCCAAATTGAATGCTTTACATGTGGTGGCCGTGGCCACATGAGGAAGGAATGCCCCAACAAGCGTGCTATGTTGATCATGGAAAATGGAGAATATGATTCCTGTAGTGATATAGAAGAAGATGAGGACGATGATGCTACACAAGGAAATGAGCAGAAATATTGTGATTTTGAAGAAGGCACCTCCCTTGCTGTCACAAAAGTTTTGAGTGTGCAGATTAAAGAAGATGACATTGGACAGCGACACAATTTGTTCCAAACAAGGGCGAGAGTTCATGACAAAGTATGCAAGGTTATTATTGATGGTGGAAGTTGCCACAATCTTGCTAGTATAGAAATGTGTGAGAAACTTGGGCTGAAACTGCTGCAGCATCCCCACCCATATCATGTCCAATGGCTGAGTGATTGTGGTGAACTGAAAATCACACATATGGTGAAGGTCCAATTCAAGATTGGTGACTATATTGACACCGTTGAGTGTGACGTTGTGCCTATGAAAGTGTGTCACTTGCTGTTGGGAAGGCCTTGGCAATATGATCTTTCAGCTCAACATTGTGGTAGAACCAACCAATACACCATCAAGTGGAAAGGAAAAGATTTGGTGCTTCGACAATGACACCACAACAAATCATGGCTGAGCATGTACAGAAAGTTTCTGAAGTAAAAATAGTAAGTGAGAAAGAGGGAGAGAAAAAGAATTCGAGAGACATCCACAAAACAGCGGTGAGAGCCACATAGCCAAAACGAGTGAGAGTGATATTTTAGAGAGTGAGTTGTGTGATTCCACCAAATGTGAGGCTGAGAGCATAAAAAGTGAGAGTCAAGAGATACACAAAATAGTTTGAGAGATTATATAAAATGTGAGGACTTTGCTAACACTAACCTAATCATTTCTACTGTTGGTGTTATTTATTACAATGTACATGTTGGCTTTGAAGAAAGGGAGATAAGTGCTACTCTTTTAGCACAAACCCCAAAGGAAAAATATGAGAAGCCGACTTCAGGAGGAGAGAGCATGCAATGCAATAAGATAGTCACAATACAGCAAGAGAATAGTTGTGAGTATAACTGTGATGTTGTTTCCCCTTCTAAAATTTCTCATTCCTCCACTATGCCCGACGTATCAAATGACATGATTGCCTCTCATTTTGATAATGTGAAATTATTTACCCATGAGGAAATGCTTGATAGAATAGATCCTGCCCATGTTTTATGTTATGTCATGTTTGTTGAACCTATTCATTTGAAATCTGCTATCAAGAACATTTGCGAACTCACAAATTTTGACTATCTAATTAAAGGAAACCCCTTCTGTTATAAATTTCACTTCATTGGAAATTATGATGTGCAAAGAAAATTTATCGTGCACGGCGTATGCATTACTTGTGATCAACTTTCTGCCTTAAAAGCTCTTGGCTTACCCCAATACCATTGTGTGCACAATTCTGCTTCATGTGAAACGAATATGAATGTTGATATTTATGCTAGTTGGCATGATATGAATAATTCTGCTATTACCCTCACTAATATTTGCAACCGTAGTTGCAACTTTTATGATCACAAAACTTCAGACTTGTTGATTTTTCAATGGGGTTGTCCCTTGAGTACAATAACTTGCTGCCATGAAAACTATTGTTGTGAAATTTGGGAGGAACAAAAAGAACAGAACAATAAAATGTGTGACATCTACATCTACCATGCATATACCTTGTTTCTTTCCATTAGTGGAGCTACAGGATGTCAAAAACCGAGGACGGTTTTTCTTGAAGAAAGGGAGGATGATGAGGATCGACCTAGGCAACTAAGGTTGTTTAGCTACAAGAGAATTTTATGCTTCCATAACAAATATCAGGTGCATCATATTTCAATCCCTTCTACATTTACTATACGAAACAAAGAGAACTACTACTTTGCTTGAATAATATTTGTAGGCATCACAAGAATAACATGACAAGCGCCCCGTTTATGAACAAGGAGCAACTAGTACGTGGGCTAGATAAATTCACTGCCAAGAACAAATATGCATTCTTTGACTGGAAAGAATTATTGAGCCATGTCAATGATCAGGTGAAAGCATATACTTTGGTTTCACTATTTTCTATGACAAAAGAGGCAGAGCTACTACTTGAGTTAAATTTATGCAGGCCCTTGATGATGAGCAACGCCAACTAAAAGTCAAGATGAAAAGGAACTCAAGATCCATGTTGCTTGCCATTGATCACAATAAGAAGAACACTTCAAGAATGAAGAAACGAAGATTAGCAAGGTGCCCCAATCAGCAAACGTCGCATGAACATCTCCAGATTTCGTCACTTCTATTGCTGGACAATGGCACTCCAACATGGACGTGTCTTGCACATTTGGAGGGTCATACTGGACAGGAAATCAGGTCTACATTCCAGCAAAACAAACGGTGCATCATTTGAAGACCCAAGTCAAAAGATATGTGATTTCCAATGCAAAGCTGTCAATACATTTATTGCTACGCGAGGCTCCACACTTCAGCTCCCCAACCACCCAAGTAACCACGAAATTGAGCCTCATTTTCGTGCTGGTTTCACACCTAAGCTAGGAGGGATGTTCCTAGTATAAGTACCCCTTCCCCACTTCAACTAGAACTCTTTGGCAATTTGTTTTCAGCATAGGTTAGCTAAGTGCAACCAGAATATTGTTTGAGAGTTCACTTCCTCCTTAGCTCTTGTAAACTTGCCTTGTGAGAGGGTAAACTCACTTTGTGATTTACAACAGCAGCCGTTGAGCGGCGACCAGTTCGTGCTTCCAACTTCGTGCGTGGTTGTGTGGATTGGAAACTGAGAGTGTGGTTGGCGAATACTTGTTGCTGGTTGTTGCATTGCAATAGTTAGCTTCGGTTTTGTCAGGTTGCACTACTTCTCCATTACCCGACAACGTTGTTGGCTGGGATCGAGGGTTTCCTTTGTACCCTTCAGGTGGCGTTGATTCTATCATCAAGCAGATCCTCGGTGAAGATCGGGCACCCCGCATCATCTTGGTATCAGAGCCTTGATTGACACGGTAGGATCTTGTATCCCTTGTTTAGTTTTAGTTGTTTTCAATCCTATAGTCCAGAAAAAGCCCCAAAATATTTCCCTTTACCTAGAGCCTTTTGCAGCCTTAGATCTGTTGATTTGGTGAGTTTTATCAGGTTCTTGTCCATTAGATCTTTTGTTTTAGTTGCTGAGTGTTTCCCCATCCATTGTTCTTTTGTGTTCATTTTCGTCCAGAAATTTCAGATCTGTATCCTCCACCAAATCGTGTTTATCTTTCACATTCGGAGTCCGTTTTTAGTGTTCTTTTGCTTTTTGGAAAGATCCCTTCGTGTGTTATCCATCCATCCTGGCTAGATCTGATTACAACCTTGTTCTCGACCCAGAAAAATCAGATCTGTTTGTGGTTGTTTGCTGCCAAAGTTTCAGCTCCTGTTTTGGTTGTTGAGTTCTTCCATTGCAAAATAAAATTCGTGAAGTTCCACCAAGTGTGTGTTCAGATCAAAGTCCCCTGTTGAAAAGTTTGTCAAAAAAAAGAGAGAAAAAAAAGACAGAAAGAAATAAAGAAGAGAAAATCTGGGACTGATCTTCACTTATATCTTGAGAAATCCTTGTTTATGTGGTGTGAGCTGAAACACTAGTCAAGTGTGTATCATCCAAAAATTCTTGCTGCAACAAATCTGATTCATTGGTGTGTGTTCTTGTTCTACACTTATATCCTATTCAGCAACTAAGGCATTCGAATCTTGTGTGGATGATTACTTGGTTTAACAAGAACTAGACTGCAGATTGTGTGTTGTTTTCCACATATATACCCCACCCAAAGCTCCACAAAACAGCCCCTGCATGTGCAACCCTAGACTTGTATTCGCTTAATTATCTCTCTTTGTACCAACCACCGGCACCACAGTTGACATGTTCTGCTCTCACTTGGAAGTTACATGAGCTTCGGTTGGTAAGTGAAGGTGAGTTCGAGATGTTACACACATATATCGTGCTGTAGTATAGGGCTTTGCACAACTAATCATGGCAGGTAACGGAGACCCGTACGAGGTTGAAGGCAATGGGCATCTCAGTGAGCCCATCACACGGTTTCACTTCAATGCTTGCGTGATCATCTCCGTCGAGAGTTCAAAACAGCCTTGACCCAATTGAAGAGAAGCAAGACAAGTTGTCACGAGATTTGCAAACTTATGGGCAATGTGAATGAGCAGCTCACCAAAATATTGAAGCAATGAGGGCTGATCTTGTTGCTGATATTGTGCGAGAGCTACGTCAAGGTCCTGAAGATGCAAGTGTACATGGAGCTCCCAGGTGTGGAAATGTTGGTGCTGCTGGTCGTGGTCGTGATGAAGGTGCTGCTGGTCATGGTCGTGGTGAAGGTGCTGCTGGTCGGGGTCATGGTGAAGGTACTGCTGCTCGTGGAGGCGGCCACCGGAGGGCCAATTTACACGATGAAGATACCGAAGAAGAATTTGAGGAAGATAATTATGAGCAGCAACGAAATGGCAGATTTCGTCGATAAGGCAACTATGGTCGTGTGCGGCACGAGGAGGAGAGGTTTGGTAAACTTAAATTTACCATGCCTAAGTTTGATGGTGGATCTGATCCAGAAACATACCTCACATGGGAATTAAAAGTTGACAAGATTTTTCGCATGCACAACTATTCTGAAGCGAAGAAATTAGCAATGGCATCTCTTGAATTTGAAGACTATGCTCTAATCTGGTGGGAGCAAGTTCAAAACCAGCGAGAAGAAGAGGGAGAACCTGATGTTGCTACATGGGCTGAAATGAAAAGAGAAATGAGGGCCAGATTCATCCCAAAGCATTATAAGCATGACATCTTTGACAAGCTCCAGAATTTGAGGCAAGGAAAAATGTCTGTTGAAGAGTATCATAAGGAGATGGAGAAGTCAATGATAAGAGCCAATATACATGAAGATGAAGAGCAATCCATGTCAAGGTTTCTTTTTGGGATGAATTCAAATGTGAAGCGAGTTATTGATTTGCAGCCATATCGCAATGTTGTGGAGTTGGTGCATCTAGCTTCCAAGGCTGAAAGACAATTGCACGAAGACTCAAGGCCAAGCAGAACTATCCCATTTTCAGCTAGAGCTACATCAAGTGGGAGTAAGTTTGTGTAACAATTCAATGTTGGAAAAGGTATAATGGCAAATTCTGCAAGTGGTAGCCGGTCCAATGTGCGTGCAGGCCCAATTGGAAGTGAAACATCAGCCCAAAGGAGAGAAGTAAACCTGCTGCATCAACCACATCTTCAATGGGATCAAGTGGGAAAAGCAGCCAAATTGAATGCTTTACATGTGGTGGCCGTGGCCACATGAGGAAGGAATGCCCCAACAAGCGTGCTATGTTGATCATGGAAAATGGAGAATATGACTCCTGTAGTGATATAGAAGAAGATGAGGACGATGATGCTACACAAGAAATGAGCAGAAATATTGTGATTTTGAAGAAGGCACCTCCCTTTGTCACAAAAGTTTTGAGTGTGCAGATTAAAGAAGATTACATTGGACAGCGACACAATTTGTTCCAAACAAGGGCGAGAGTTCATGACAAAGTATGCAAGGTTATTATTGATGGTGGAAGTTGCCACAATCTTGCTAGTATAGAAATGTGTGAGAAACTTGGGCTGAAACTGCTGCAGCATCCCCACCCATATCATGTCCAATGGCTGAGTGATTGTGGTGAACTAAAATCACACATATGGTGAAGGTCCAATTCAAGATTGGTGACTATATTGACACCGTTGAGTGTGACGTTGTGCCTATGAAAGTGTGTCACTTGCTGTTGGGAAGGCCTTGGCAATATGATCTTTCAGCTCAACATTGTGGTAGAACCAACCAATACACCATCAAGTGGAAAGGAAAAGATTTGGTGCTTCGACAATGACACCACAACAAATCATGGCTGAGCATGTACAGAAAGTTTCTGAAGTAAAAATAGTAAGTGAGAAAGAGGGAGAGAAAAAGAATTCGAGAGACATCCACAAAACAGCGAGTGAGCCACATAGCCAAAACGAGTGAGAGTGATATTTTAGAGAGTGAGTTGTGTGATTCCACCAAATGTGAGGCTGAGAGCATAAAAAGTGAGAGCTCAAGAGATACACAAAATAGTTTGAGAGATTATACAAAATGTGAGGACTTTGCTAACACTAACCTAATCATTTCTACTATTGGTGTTATTTATTACAATGTACATGTTGGCTTTGAAGAAAGGGAGATAAGTGCTACTCTTTTAGCACAAACCCCAAAGGAAAAATATGAGAAGCCGACTTCAGGAGGGAGAGCATGCAATGCAATAAGATAGTCACAATACAGCAAGAGAATAGTTGTGAGTATAACTGTGATGTTGTTTCCCCTTCTAAAATTTCTCATTCCTCCACTATGCCGACGTATCAAATGACATGATTGCCTCTCATTTTGATAATGTGAAATTATTTACCCATGAGGAAATGCTTGATAGAATAGATCCTGCCCATGTTTTATGTTATGTCATGTTTGTTGAACCTATTCATTTGAAATCTGCTATCAAGAACATTTGCGAACTCACAAATTTTGACTATCTAATTAAAGGAAACCCCTTCTGTTATAAATTTCACTTCATTGGAAATTATGATGTGCAAAGAAAATTTATCGTGCACGGCGTATGCATTACTTGTGATCAACTTTCTGCCTTAAAAGCTCTTGGCTTACCCCAATACCATTGTGTGCACAATTCTGCTTCATGTGAAACGAATATGAATGTTGATATTTATGCTAGTTGGCATGATATGAATAATTCTGCTATTACCCTCACTAATATTTGCAACCGTAGTTGCAACTTTTATGATCACAAAACTTCAGACTTGTTGATTTTTCAATGGGGTTGTCCCTTGAGTACAATAACTTGCTGCCATGAAAACTATTGTTGTGAAATTTGGGAGGAACAAAAAGAACAGAACAATAAAATGTGTGACATCTACATCTACCATGCATATACCTTGTTTCTTTCCATTAGTGGAGCTACAGGATGTCAAAAACCGAGGACGGTTTTTCTTGAAGAAAGGGAGGATGATGAGGATCGACCTAGGCAACTAAGGTTGTTTAGCTACAAGAGAATTTTATGCTTCCATAACAAATATCAGGTGCATCATATTTCAATCCCTTCTACATTTACTATACGAAACAAAGCAGAACTACTACTTTGCTTGAATAATATTTGTAGGCATCACAAGAATAACATGACAAGCGCCCCGTTTATGAACAAGGAGCAACTAGTACGTGGGCTAGATAAATTCACTGCCAAGAACAAATATGCATTCTTTGACTGGAAAGAATTATTGAGCCATGTCAATGATCAGGTGAAAGCATATACTTTGGTTTCACTATTTTCTATGACAAAAGAGGCAGAGCTACTACTTGAGTTAAATTTATGCAGGCCCCTTGATGATGAGCAACGCCAACTAAAAGTCAAGATGAAAAGGAACTCAAGATCCATGTTGCTTGCCATTGATCACAATAAGAAGAACACTTCAAGAATGAAGAAACGAAGATTAGCAAGGTGCCCCAATCAGCAAACGTCGCATGAACATCTCCAGATTTCGTCACTTCTATTGCTGGACAATGGCACTCCAACATGGACGTGTCTTGCACATTTGGAGGGTCATACTGGACAGGAAATCAGGTCTACATTCCAGCAAAACAAACGGTGCATCATTTGAAGACCCAAGTCAAAAGATATGTGATTTCCAATGCAAAGCTGTCAATACATTTATTGCTACGCGAGGCTCCACACTTCAGCTCCCCAACCACCCAAGTAACCACGAAATTGAGCCTCATTTTCGTGCTGGTTTCACACCTAAGCTAGGAGGGATGTTCCTAGTATAAGTACCCCTTCCCCACTTCAACTAGAACTCTTTGGCAATTTGTTTTCAGCATAGGTTAGCTAAGTGCAACCAGAATATTGTTTGAGAGTTCACTTCCTCCTTAGCTCTTGTAAACTTGCCTTGTGAGAGGGTAAACTCACTTTGTGATTTACAACAGCAGCCGTTGAGGCAGCGACCAGTTCGTGCTTCCAACTTCGTGCGTGGTTGTGTGGATTGGAAACTGAGAGTGTGGTTGGCCGAATACTTGTTGCTGGTTGTTGCATTGCAATAGTTAGCTTCGGTTTTGTCAGGTTGCACTACTTCTCCATTACCCGACAACGTTGTTGGCTGGGATCGAGGGTTTCCTTTGTACCCTTCAGGTGGCGTTGATTCTATCATCAAGCAGATCCTCGGTGAAGATCGGGCACCCCGCATCATCTTGGTATCAGAGCCTTGATTGACACGGTAGGATCTTGTATCCCTTGTTTAGTTTTAGTTGTTTTCAATCCTATAGTCCAGAAAAAGCCCCATAAAAATATTTCCCTTTACCTAGAGCCTTTTGCAGCCTTAGATCTGTTGATTTGGTGAGTTTTATCAGGTTCTTGTCCATTACATCTTTTGTTTTAGTTGCTGAGTGTTTCCCCATCCATTCAGTTCTTTTGTGTTCATTTTCGTCCAGAAATTTCAGATCTGTATCCTCCACCAAATCGTGTTTATCTTTCACATTCGGAGTCCGTTTTTAGTGTTCTTTTGCTTTTTGGAAAGATCCTTCGTGTGTTATCCATCCATCCTGGCTAGATCTGATTACAACCTTGTTCTCGACCAGAAAAATCAGATCTGTTTGTGGTTGTTTGCTGCCAAAGTTTCAGCTCCTGTTTTGGTTGTTGAGTTCTTCCATTGCAAAATAAAATTCGTGAAGTTCCACCAAGTGTGTGTTCAGATCAAAGTCCCCTATTGAAAAGTTTGTCAAAAAAAAGAGAGAAAAAAAAGACAGAAAGAAATAAAGAAGAGAAAATCTGGGACTGATCTTCACTTATATCTTGAGAAATCCTTGTTTATGTGGTGTGAGCTGAAACACTAGTCAAGTGTGTATCATCCAAAAATTCTTGCTGCAACAAATCTGATTCATTGGTGTGTGTTCTTGTTCTACACTTATATCCTATTCAGCAACTAAGGCATTCGAATCTTGTGTGGATGATTACTTGGTTTAACAAGAACTAGACTGCAGATTTGTGTGTTGTTTCCACATATATACCCCACCCAAAGCTCCACAAAACAGCCCCTGCATGTGCAACCCTAGACTTGTATTCGCTTAATTATCTCTCTTTGAATACCAACCACCGGCACCACAGTTGAGCAAGTTCTGCTCTCACTTGGAAGTTACATGAGCTTCGGTTGGTAAGTGAAGGTGAGTTCGAGATGTTACACACATATATCTTGCTGTAGTATAGGGCTTTGCACAACTAATCATGGCAGGTAACGGAGACCCGTACGAGGTTGAAGGCAATGGGCATCTCAGTGAGCCCATCACACGGTTTCACTTCAATGCATTGCGTGATCATCTCCGTCGAGAGTTCCAAACAGCCTTGACCCAATTGAAGAGAAGCAAGACAAGTTGTCACGAGATTTGCAGCAACTTATGGGCAATGTGAATGAGCAGCTCACTCAAAATATTGAAGCAATGAGGGCTGATCTTGTTGCTGATATTGTGCGAGAGCTACGTCAAGGTCCTGAAGATGCAAGTGTACATGGAGCTCCCAGGTGTGGAAATGTTGGTGCTGCTGGTCATGGTCGTGATGAAGGTGCTGCTGGTCATGGTCGTGGTGAAGGTGCTGCTGGTCGGGGTCATGGTGAAGGTACTGCTGCTCGTGGAGGCGGCCACCGGAGGGCCAATTTACACGATGAAGATACCGAAGAAGAATTTGAGGAAGATAATTATGAGCAGCAACGAAATGGCAGATTTCGTCGATAAGGCAACTATGGTCGTGTGCGGCACGAGGAGGAGAGGTTTGGTAAACTTAAATTTACCATGCCTAAGTTTGATGGTGGATCTGATCCAGAAACATACCTCACATGGGAATTAAAAGTTGACAAGATTTTTCGCATGCACAACTATTCTGAAGCGAAGAAATTAGCAATGGCATCTCTTGAATTTGAAGACTATGCTCTAATCTGGTGGGAGCAAGTTCAAAACCAGCGAGAAGAAGAGGGAGAACCTGATGTTGCTACATGGGCTGAAATGAAAAGAGAAATGAGGGCCAGATTCATCCCAAAGCATTATAAGCATGACATCTTTGACAAGCTCCAGAATTTGAGGCAAGGAAAAATGTCTGTTGAAGAGTATCATAAGGAGATGGAGAAGTCAATGATAAGAGCCAATATACATGAAGATGAAGAGCAATCCATGTCAAGGTTTCTTTTTGGGATGAATTCAAATGTGAAGCGAGTTATTGATTTGCAGCCATATCGCAATGTTGTGGAGTTGGTGCATCTAGCTTCCAAGGCTGAAAGACAATTGCACGAAGACTCAAGGCCAAGCAGAACTATCCCATTTTCAGCTAGAGCTACATCAAGTGGGAGTAAGTTTGTGTAACAATTCAATGTTGGAAAAGGTATAATGGCAAATTCTGCAAGTGGTAGCCGGTCCAATGTGCGTGCAGGCCCAATTGGAAGTGAAACATCAGCCCAAAGGAGAGAAGTAAACCTGCTGCATCAACCACATCTTCAATGGGATCAAGTGGGAAAAGCAGCCAAATTGAATGCTTTACATGTGGTGGCCGTGGCCACATGAGGAAGGAATGCCCCAACAAGCGTGCTATGTTGATCATGGAAAATGGAGAATATGACTCCTGTAGTGATATAGAAGAAGATGAGGACGATGATGCTACACAAGAAAATGAGCAGAAATATTGTGATTTTGAAGAAGGCACCTCCCTTGCTGTCACAAAAGTTTTGAGTGTGCAGATTAAAGAAGATTACATTGGACAGCGACACAATTTGTTCCAAACAAGGGCGAGAGTTCATGACAAAGTATGCAAGGTTATTATTGATGGTGGAAGTTGCCACAATCTTGCTAGTATAGAAATGTGTGAGAAACTTGGGCTGAAACTGCTGCAGCATCCCCACCCATATCATGTCCAATGGCTGAGTGATTGTGGTGAACTGAAAATCACACATATGGTGAAGGTCCAATTCAAGATTGGTGACTATATTGACACCGTTGAGTGTGACGTTGTGCCTATGAAAGTGTGTCACTTGCTGTTGGGAAGGCCTTGGCAATATGATCTTTCAGCTCAACATTGTGGTAGAACCAACCAATACACCATCAAGTGGAAAGGAAAAGATTTGGTGCTTCGACCAATGACACCACAACAAATCATGGCTGAGCATGTACAGAAAGTTTCTGAAGTAAAAATAGTAAGTGAGAAAGAGGGAGAGAAAAAGAATTCGAGAGACATCCACAAAACAGCGAGTGAGAGCCACATAGCCAAAACGAGTGAGAGTGATATTTTAGAGAGTGAGTTGTGTGATTCCACCAAATGTGAGGCTGAGAGCATAAAAAGTGAGAGCTCAAGAGATACACAAAATAGTTTGAGAGATTATACAAAATGTGAGGACTTTGCTAACACTAACCTAATCATTTCTACTATTGGTGTTATTTATTACAATGTACAGGTTGGCTTTGAAGAAAGGGAGATAAGTGCTACTCTTTTAGCACAAACCCCAAAGGAAAAATATGAGAAGCCGACTTCAGGAGGAGAGAGCATGCAATGCAATAAGATAGTCACAATACAGCAAGAGAATAGTTGTGAGTATAACTGTGATGTTGTTTCCCCTTCTAAAATTTCTCATTCCTCCACTATGCCCGACGTATCAAATGACATGATTGCCTCTCATTTTGATAATGTGAAATTATTTACCCATGAGGAAATGCTTGATAGAATAGATCCTGCCCATGTTTTATGTTATGTCATGTTTGTTGAACCTATTCATTTGAAATCTGCTATCAAGAACATTTGCGAACTCACAAATTTTGACTATCTAATTAAAGGAAACCCCTTCTGTTATAAATTTCACTTCATTGGAAATTATGATGTGCAAAGAAAATTTATCGTGCACGGCGTATGCATTACTTGTGATCAACTTTCTGCCTTAAAAGCTCTTGGCTTACCCCAATACCATTGTGTGCACAATTCTGCTTCATGTGAAACGAATATGAATGTTGATATTTATGCTAGTTGGCATGATATGAATAATTCTGCTATTACCCTCACTAATATTTGCAACCGTAGTTGCAACTTTTATGATCACAAAACTTCAGACTTGTTGATTTTTCAATGGGGTTGTCCCTTGAGTACAATAACTTGCTGCCATGAAAACTATTGTTGTGAAATTTGGGAGGAACAAAAAGAACAGAACAATAAAATGTGTGACATCTACATCTACCATGCATATACCTTGTTTCTTTCCATTAGTGGAGCTACAGGATGTCAAAAACCGAGGACGGTTTTTCTTGAAGAAAGGGAGGATGATGAGGATCGACCTAGGCAACTAAGGTTGTTTAGCTACAAGAGAATTTTATGCTTCCATAACAAATATCAGGTGCATCATATTTCAATCCCTTCTACATTTACTATACGAAACAAAGCAGAACTACTACTTTGCTTGAATAATATTTGTAGGCATCACAAGAATAACATGACAAGCGCCCCGTTTATGAACAAGGAGCAACTAGTACGTGGGCTAGATAAATTCACTGCCAAGAACAAATATGCATTCTTTGACTGGAAAGATTATTGAGCCATGTCAATGATCAGGTGAAAGCATATACTTTGGTTTCACTATTTTCTATGACAAAAGAGGCAGAGCTACTACTTGAGTTAAATTTATGCAGGCCCCTTGATGATGAGCAACGCCAACTAAAAGTCAAGATGAAAAGGAACTCAAGATCCATGTTGCTTGCCATTGATCACAATAAGAAGAACACTTCAAGAATGAAGAAACGAAGATTAGCAAGGTGCCCCAATCAGCAAACGTCGCATGAACATCTCCAGATTTCGTCACTTCTATTGCTGGACAATGGCACTCCAACATGGACGTGTCTTGCACATTTGGAGGGTCATACTGGACAGGAAATCAGGTCTACATTCCAGCAAAACAAACGGTGCATCATTTGAAGACCCAAGTCAAAAGATATGTGATTTCCAATGCAAAGCTGTCAATACATTTATTGCTACGCGAGGCTCCACACTTCTGCTCCCCAACCACCCAAGTAACCACGAAATTGAGCCTCATTTTCGTGCTGGTTTCACACCTAAGCTAGGAGGGATGTTCCTAGTATAAGTACCCCTTCCCCACTTCAACTAGAACTCTTTGGCAATTTGTTTTCAGCATAGGTTAGCTAAGTGCAACCAGAATATTGTTTGAGAGTTCACTTCCTCCTTAGCTCTTGTAAACTTGCCTTGTGAGAGGGTAAACTCACTTTGTGATTTACAACAGCAGCCGTTGAGGCAGCGACCAGTTCGTGCTTCCAACTTCGTGCGTGGTTGTGTGGATTGGAAACTGAGAGTGTGGTTGGCCGAATACTTGTTGCTGGTTGTTGCATTGCAATAGTTAGCTTCGGTTTTGTCAGGTTGCACTACTTCTCCATTACCCGACAACGTTGTTGGCTGGGATCGAGGGTTTCCTTTGTACCCTTCAGGTGGCGTTGATTCTATCATCAAGCAGATCCTCGGTGAAGATCGGGCACCCCGCATCATCTTGGTATCAGAGCCTTGATTGACACGGTAGGATCTTGTATCCCTTGTTTAGTTTTAGTTGTTTTCAATCCTATAGTCCAGAAAAAGCCCCATAAAAATATTTCCCTTTACCTAGAGCCTTTTGCAGCCTTAGATCTGTTGATTTGGTGAGTTTTATCAGGTTCTTGTCCATTACATCTTTTGTTTTAGTTGCTGAGTGTTTCCCCATCCATTCAGTTCTTTTGTGTTCATTTTCGTCCAGAAATTTCAGATCTGTATCCTCCACCAAATCGTGTTTATCTTTCACATTCGGAGTCCGTTTTTAGTGTTCTTTTGCTTTTTGGAAAGATCCTTCATGTGTTATCCATCCATCCTGGCTAGATCTGATTACAACCTTGTTCTCGACCCAGAAAAATCAGATCTGTTGTGGTTGTTTGCTGCCAAAGTTTCAGCTCCTGTTTTGGTTGTTGAGTTCTTCCATTGCAAAATAAAATTCGTGAAGTTCCACCAAGTGTGTGTTCAGATCAAAGTCCCCTGTTGAAAAGTTTGTCAAAAAAAAGAGAGAAAAAAAAGACAGAAAGAAATAAAGAAGAGAAAATCTGGGACTGATCTTCACTTATATCTTGAGAAATCCTTGTTTATGTGGTGTGAGCTGAAACACTAGTCAAGTGTGTATCATCCAAAAATTCTTGCTGCAACAAATCTGATTCATTGGTGTGTGTTCTTGTTCTACACTTATATCCTATTCAGCAACTAAGGCATTCGAATCTTGTGTGGATGATTACTTGGTTTAACAAGAACTAGACTGCAGATTTGTGTGTTGTTTTCCACATATATACCCCACCCAAAGCTCCACAAAACAGCCCCTGCATGTGCAACCCTAGACTTGTATTCGCTTAATTATCTCTCTTTGAATACCAACCACCGGCACCACAGTTGAGCAAGTTCTGCTCTCACTTGGAAGTTACATGAGCTTCGGTTGGTAAGTGAAGGTGAGTTCGAGATGTTACACACATATATCTTGCTGTAGTATAGGGCTTTGCACAACTAATCATGGCAGGTAACGGAGACCCGTACGAGGTTGAAGGCAATGGGCATCTCAGTGAGCCCATCACACGGTTTCACTTCAATGCATTGCGTGATCATCTCCGTCGAGAGTTCCAAAACAGCCTTGACCCAATTGAAGAGAAGCAAGACAAGTTGTCACGAGATTTGCAGCAACTTATGGGCAATGTGAATGAGCAGCTCACTCAAAATATTGAAGCAATGAGGGCTGATCTTGTTGCTGATATTGTGCGAGAGCTACGTCAAGGTCCTGAAGATGCAAGTGTACATGGAGCTCCCAGGTGTGGAAATGTTGGTGCTGCTGGTCATGGTCGTGATGAAGGTGCTGCTGGTCATGGTCGTGGTGAAGGTGCTGCTGGTCGGGGTCATGGTGAAGGTACTGCTGGTCGTGGAGGCGGCCACCGGAGGGCCAATTTACACGATGAAGATACCGAAGAAGAATTTGAGGAAGATAATTATGAGCAGCAACGAAATGGCAGATTTCGTCGATAAGGCAACTATGGTCGTGTGCGGCACGAGGAGGAGAGGTTTGGTAAACTTAAATTTACCATGCCTAAGTTTGATGGTGGATCTGATCCAGAAACATACCTCACATGGGAATTAAAAGTTGACAAGATTTTTCGCATGCACAACTATTCTGAAGCGAAGAAATTAGCAATGGCATCTCTTGAATTTGAAGACTATGCTCTAATCTGGTGGGAGCAAGTTCAAAACCAGCGAGAAGAAGAGGGAGAACCTGATGTTGCTACATGGGCTGAAATGAAAAGAGAAATGAGGGCCAGATTCATCCCAAAGCATTATAAGCATGACATCTTTGACAAGCTCCAGAATTTGAGGCAAGGAAAAATGTCTGTTGAAGAGTATCATAAGGAGATGGAGAAGTCAATGATAAGAGCCAATATACATGAAGATGAAGAGCAATCCATGTCAAGGTTTCTTTTTGGGATGAATTCAAATGTGAAGCGAGTTATTGATTTGCAGCCATATCGCAATGTTGTGGAGTTGGTGCATCTAGCTTCCAAGGCTGAACGACAATTGCACGAAGACTCAAGGCCAAGCAGAACTATCCCATTTTCAGCTAGAGCTACATCAAGTGGGAGTAAGTTTGTGTAACAATTCAATGTTGGAAAAGGTATAATGGCAAATTCTGCAAGTGGTAGCCGGTCCAATGTGCGTGCAGGCCCAATTGGAAGTGAAACATCAGCCCAAAGGGAGAGAAGTAAACCTGCTGCATCAACCACATCTTCAATGGGATCAAGTGGGAAAAGCAGCCAAATTGAATGCTTTACATGTGGTGGCCGTGGCCACATGAGGAAGGAATGCCCCAACAAGCGTGCTATGTTGATCATGGAAAATGGAGAATATGACTCCTGTAGTGATATAGAAGAAGATGAGGACGATGATGCTACACAAGAAAATGAGCAGAAATATTGTGATTTTGAAGAAGGCACCTCCCTTGCTGTCACAAAAGTTTTGAGTGTGCAGATTAAAGAAGATTACATTGGACAGCGACACAATTTGTTCCAAACAAGGGCGAGAGTTCATGACAAAGTATGCAAGGTTATTATTGATGGTGGAAGTTGCCACAATCTTGCTAGTATAGAAATGTGTGAGAAACTTGGGCTGAAACTACTGCAGCATCCCCACCCATATCATGTCCAATGGCTGAGTGATTGTGGTGAACTGAAAATCACACATATGGTGAAGGTCCAATTCAAGATTGGTGACTATATTGACACCGTTGAGTGTGATGTTGTGCCTATGAAAGTGTGTCACTTGCTGTTGGGAAGGCCTTGGCAATATGATCTTTCAGCTCAACATTGTGGTAGAACCAACCAATACACCATCAAGTGGAAAGGAAAAGATTTGGTGCTTCGACCAATGACACCACAACAAATCATGGCTGAGCATGTACAGAAAGTTTCTGAAGTAAAAATAGTAAGTGAGAAAGAGGGAGAGAAAAAGAATTCGAGAGACATCCACAAAACAGCGAGTGAGAGCCTCATAACCAAAACGAGTGAGAGTGATATTTTAGAGAGTGAGTTGTGTGATTCCACCAAATGTGAGGCTGAGAGCATAAAAAGTGAGAGCTCAAGAGATACACAAAATAGTTTGAGAGATTATACAAAATGTGAGGACTTTGCTAACACTAACCTAATCATTTCTACTATTGGTGTTATTTATTACAATGTACATGTTGGCTTTGAAGAAAGGGAGATAAGTGCTACTCTTTTAGCACAAACCCCAAAGGAAAAATATGAGAAGCCGACTTCAGGAGGAGAGAGCATGCAATGCAATAAGATAGTCACAATACAGCAAGAGAATAGTTGTGAGTATAACTGTGATGTTGTTTCCCCTTCTAAAATTTCTCATTCCTCCACTATGCCCGACAAATCAAATGACATGATTGCCTCTCATTTTGATAATGTGAAATTATTTACCCATGAGGAAATGCTTGATAGAATAGATCCTGCCCATGTTTTATGTTATGTCATGTTTGTTGAACCTATTCATTTGAAATCTGCTATCAAGAACATTTGCGAACTCACAAATTTTGACTATCTAATTAAAGGAAACCCCTTCTGTTATAAATTTCACTTCATTGGAAATTATGATGTGCAAAGAAAATTTATCGTGCACGGCGTATGCATTACTTGTGATCAACTTTCTGCCTTAAAAGCTCTTGGCTTACCCCAATACCATTGTGTGCACAATTCTGCTGCATGTGAAACGAATATGAATGTTGATATTTATGCTATAGTTGGCATGATATGAATAATTCTGCTATTACCCTCACTAATATTTGCAACCGTAGTTACAACTTTTATGATCACAAAACTTCAGACTTGTTGATTTTTCAATGGGGTTGTCCCTTGAGTACAATAACTTGCTGCCATGAAAACTATTGTTGTGAAATTTGGGAGGAACAAAAAGAACAGAACAATAAAATGTGTGACATCTACATCTACCATGCATATACCTTGTTTCTTTCCATTAGTGGAGCTACAGGATGTCAAAAACCGAGGACGGTTTTTCTTGAAGAAAGGGAGGATGATGAGGATCGACCTAGGCAACTAAGGTTGTTTAGCTACAAGAGAATTTTATGCTTCCATAACAAATATCAGGTGCATCATATTTCAATCCCTTCTACATTTACTATACGAAACAAAGCAGAACTACTACTTTGCTTGAATAATATTTGTAGGCATCACAAGAACAACATGACAAGCGCCCCGTTTATGAACAAGGAGCAACTAGTACGTGGGCTAGATAAATTCACTGCCAAGAACAAATATGCATTCTTTGACTGGAAAGAATTATTGAGCCATGTCAATGATCAGGTGAAAGCATATACTTTGGTTTCACTATTTTCTATGACAAAAGAGGCAGAGCTACTACTTGAGTTAAATTTATGCAGGCCCCTTGATGATGAGCAACGCCAACTAAAAGTCAAGATGAAAAGGAACTCAAGATCCATGTTGCTTGCCATTGATCACAATAAGGAGAACACTTCAAGAATGAAGAAACGAAGATTAGCAAGGTGCCCCAATCAGCAAACGTCGCATGAACATCTCCAGATTTCGTCACTTCTATTGCTGGACAATGGCACTCCAACATGGACGTGTCTTGCACATTTGGAGGGTCATACTGGACAGGAAATCAGGTCTACATTCCAGCAAAACAAACGGTACATCATTTGAAGACCCAAGTCAAAAGATATGTTATTTCCAATGCAAAGCTGTCAATACATTTATTGCTACGCGAGGCTCCACACTTCTGCTCCCCAACCACCCAAGTAACCAAGAAATTGAGCCTCATTTTCGTGCTGGTTTCACACCTAAGCTAGGAGGGATGTTCCTAGTATAAGTACCCCTTTCCCCACTTCAACTAGAACGCTTTGGCAATTTGTTTTCAGCATAGGTTAGCTAAGTGCAACCAGAATATTGTTTGAGAGTTCACTTCCTCCTTAGCTCTTGTAAACTTGCCTTGTGAGAGGGTAAACTCACTTTGTGATTTACAACAGCAGCCGTTGAGGCGGCGACCAGTTCGTGCTTCCAACTTCGTGCGTGGTTGTGTGGATTGGAAACTGAGAGTGTGGTTGGGCAAATACTTGTTGCTGGTTGTTGCATTGCAATAGTTAGCTTCGGTTTTGTCAGGTTGCACTACTTCTCCATTACCCGACAACGTTGTTGGCTGGGATCGAGGGTTTCCTTCGTACCCTTCAGGTGGCGTTGATTCTATCATCAAGCAGATCCTCCGTGAAGATCGGGCACCCCACATCACTTACGCAACCAGCAAGCTTTACCATCTATTACTTAATACCTCAAAACGCTTGCAAAGAATCAGGTTATCAAAGTTCAATGATCTACAAGATTATGCATGTTTTTCATTATACCACTACCACACGCAACATTTTCTAAACCAACACATCAACCAAGCAACTCTCCAAAAAATATAAGTGAAGCAAGAGAGTACTTTCTACAAAAGAACTAATAGCTCTGAACAAGAGATACATGAAAACCAAGAGCTAGAACCTAAATAGTGCGAAAACTGAATACTCAACAGATATCCCCACTAATATAAAAAGGGAGAGACAGGGGTGATCCAACACATCATGACCGTCAAACAGGCTAATCGAACGGATCACATTAGCACCATGCTCAGTCATAAAACACTCAGTCTGACCACGAACGCTAATCGCAATCCCGCTAATCCATCCCCTCCCACCTTTTTCTCAACCGCAGGCCCAGGTCGCCCACGCCGCCACCTGCACCCTTCACGCGTCCGCCCACGCCGCCCTGCACGCGTGGTTGTAGCCCTGGAAGCCGCCGCTGCCACAACCCTGCACGCCGCGGTCGGAGCCCTGAAAGCCTAAACGTCGCCCCCGCATCCCTGCCCGACGCGACCACGCCGCCGCCCTGCAATCCGCCGTTGCAGGCTTGCAGCCATGCACGCCCGCCGCTGGAGCCCTACACGTCGCCGCTGCCTCCGACTCGCTTTTCGTCCGACGCGCTGCCACTAAGACTCAAGCTGAGTTCGCAGGCTGCAGATTATCCGAGCACCGCCGATCCACACCATGAATTGAGACGCACCACACCTTTTCAGCGCTGTCCTTCGTCATCCGCCGGCAGCGCCGTTGACATCCCTTTTCTTCCACTTCAGGCCTTTCTTCTTCCTAATCTGAATCACATGAACAGAGCAAGATCAGTAAAATTTCTAATCGATGTCATTCTTGGAGTTGGATTAGCCTGCTTAAGTACATGTTCTTGGATAGCAATAGAGGCCGGAGGCTACCGTGTTCTTAGATTAATCGAGCGCCATGGTTGGAATAGGTGAGGTCAGACATGGTGTAGAAGTTGATCGCATCGAAGGATTGCTTAACTGTAGAAGTTGATCGCAGCGAAGGAACTGCTTGTGGAAAACATGCAGTAAGAAAGTGGTCGGTTACATGATTAATTGGCCACGCAAATTGAAGCATTCAATGTTTTTTCTAGCCTTACTTCATACAATCAGATGTGTTCCTTCAATTCGGAGAGATTATCATTTGCTCTGACGTCTTCATCCACCGATGTTAAGTAGATTGGCGAATATTTTTTTAAGTAAAGTTTCATTTCAACCATTCTGCATTTTTACCAGTACCTTGGCTTTGTAGTGTAATGTGCATGCAGCTCCCAGGGACGAAGCTGTGATAGAAGTTCTATGGGGTGATCATTGTTGCAATGGAGTGGGCTTATAGAAATGAAAAGTGATTTACTGGTTTTGCTAAGCACCACTGTTGTCCGAGGTTATGTGCCAGCTTTGTCCTTGAGAATTCTTTTTACTGTCTGTAGACTCTGAATGGAAGTTCCTCCTAGAGTCCAAGATGACTTCCTATTTCCTGTCCTCCATGTAATTTATGCCTCGTTTGGATGTCTATATTGGGGGGTCGATATTGGATATTCGGGATTCTCGGACGCGAATATAGCGAATGTCGTTGTTTGGATGTACTGGATATTCGCTGGAGACATTCGCGCTGAATATCAGCGAAAGCGTCATGCAGGCAAAACGAGGCCCGAGTCAATCTCCACCCGAACCCCTGGAGATTGGAAAGATATTCGCGTCGCGCACTCCATCCCGCAGCGAACAGATACCGCGTCGCTCTTCTCGCTGCTCGCCGCTCGCACGGACGCGAGGCAACGACCTAGGCGGCGGCGGCCCAGGTCGATTCTCTCTCCCCGCCGGTCGCCGGCGGCCGTCTCCCTCCCTTCTCTCGCCGCGCCCAAGCGGCCGGTCGCCGGCGGCCCTCTCCCTCCCTTCTCTCACCGCGCCCAAGCGGCCGGTCGCCGGCGGCCATCTCCCTCCCTTCTCTCGCCGCGCCCAAGCGGCCGGTCGCTGGCGGCCCTCTCCCTCCCTTCTCTCGCCGCGCCCAAGCGGCCGGTCGCCGGCGGCCCTCTCCCTCCCTTCTCTCACCGCGCCCGGCTACTCTGCCTCCTGGATTTCGCATCTGAGAAGTACCTCTCCTCTCATATTTCTATGCATCTCCATTGTAGGTTGGGGAAGATAGGAGGGAGCCCGGTGGCCAGCGCACCTGCATCTCGACCTCCGGCAAGTGGCGACCAGAGGAAGGTGAGTTGCTGCATCTCCCCTCCCTCTAATCCCTCTCTCTGTTTTTTATCTGATCTGTGGTGAAGTGCTTGTCTGAATCATGAAATGGATCCACTGTTGAAATAATGAAATTGTGTACATTGTAGAATAATGTCGGAAGATTTAGACTTGATTAATTATGTATCTGAAGAAAACAAAAGAAGGAAGAGGAGAAGAATTGTGTTCATGAAACTATACTTTGAATCCACTCTTCTTGCGTTGGAATATCTTAGTACACGAAGACTATCGAGGGATTTAGGGAGCTTTACCGACATACCGGAGTTAAGTAAAACTGACAGGCTGCGAGCTTACGCGAAGCTAATCCTTAGCGAGCGTTTATTTCATGCTCTTCTTGAGCTCCCCGTGGAGGACAGGAAGGAATGGCTGCTCATGTTGGTTTGATTCACTTCACATTTGCTTGTTGTGTCAAGACCTTGTCATTTGTGATTGCTATGTTAAGAACTTGTAATATTTAGTATGAGACTATGTAGTTTGTTTGAGACTTCTTAAAAATGGTCGTTTGCTTGAGACTATGTAGTTTGCTTCAGACTTCTTAAAAATGTTTGTTTATGATGGATTATGCTTTCATTTTGATATAATACATTTGTCTTGTAAGTCCGTACCATAATAAGTTGGTGTTCTGTAACAATTTGGCATGAATAGAACTGCAAAATGATCAAAGTCTCAAAATACTGCAATATCACCACTTTTGTACATCCAAACGACATTTGACATTCAACCTCAATATCTTGTTTGCTATCCGAATATCTAATACATCCAAACAGAAATATTGATATTCAATCTCAATATCAATATCCTGGATATTGGACATTCATCCCAATATAATATCTAGGCTCTCAATATATACATCCAAACAAGGCATTAGAGATATCAGGACCATTGTTGATTGCAGTACTGTCACTATCTGCAAAACCATGAACGTGACTCAAGAAAAAGTCATGTCAATCTGCAGTGCAAGTTGGCTTGAACTCATGACAATTCAATGAATTGTTCACATTTGTTCTGTCGATATGCTTTCTACCATACTTGCACCGCTCTGGCACGCTGAAGTCAATAGCAAAACTTTCTTGGAGTGATATCGTGAGTGTCATCAAAGTAGTGCACACAGTGGTTCAGTTCGTAGTTGGAAACTCCGGTCATGTCAAATTGTTTTGGGAAAAGGAAAACATTGAAACAGCAGTGGAGCGGGGATGGCAGTGAATGATATCACTTTAGGGAATAGAGATAGCACCAACAGCTTTAGCTATGAGTTGTCAAGGTTACCGTAGTAATTATGAGTAATCTAATTTTATTTCGCATAAATGTATTTATTTCATGTAAAATGAGACTGGATACTTGATGTAGCTGATCTGAATATGGCTTCAAAACCAAGTGTGGCCATTTAAGATTACCTTGTATGGGTAATAAAATTTGGCATGTTCTACTGTTACGTGCCCATAGATGACTCCTTTTTTTTGCCAAATATTCTACGACTTAATAATGTTGCCATATAATCTGTAACGAACTTCATGTTTCTTGCCAATTATCTTGATTTTTCGTTTTTTTGTAAGTCGTGCAATTAAGACATAAGAAGCTTAACCTTTCCCTTTAGCCACCAAATTTCTGCAAAGAAATTATTCCACAAATAAATTCAAAGTTTCCTTACAAATTGAACAATATTAATTGAATATATTAGGCAACATGTTTATTGAAAAACATTAACACTTAGAAGGCTGAATTAATAAGGTTTCATGTTATGATACCATCTTTTGTTTGCTGCCAGCTCAAAATTTGAATGATTTTAAGTTTGAATTTATATTGAGTTTTTTCTATAAACCAACCATTCTTCCGGTTGTAATGTCTAAGTACATGAAAATGTTTTAGATTCAGTAGGTAATGGTTAGTTGGGAGATTTTCTAAATCTTACTCGACGAACCCTAGCCGATTAGCATTGGGGTCCTTTTTTATTCAATGTAAAATAGATTTCATTTTTTCTTAAATTTTCACTTCATTTAAATTTGAGTCAATAAATGTCTAGGCATCTAGCTTATATTAGGCTACACGTGCATTGCACGTGCACAATTACTAGTAAGTGAAGAACAAGAGTATTCCAAGAAAAAGCGGAGCGTGTCTCTCTCCCAAACAAGATAGCTAGGATCCATCATTGATATGATCAGAAAATGAAAATAACATACTGAAAATAAAAACACAGACGCTCCAAGAACAGCACATATGATGTGAAAGAATTAAAATATAGTTTCACTAGAGATGACCTGATAATTTTGACGATGAAGAAGGGGATGCCTTGGGCATCCCCAAGCTTAGACGCTTGAGTCTTCTTGAAATATCCTGGGGAGATCCATTGGAGCCTCCCCAAGCTTAAACTCTTCACTCTTCTTCATCCTATTATATCACTCTTCCCTCTTGACCCTTGAAAACTTCCGCCACACCAAACTTCTCATAAACTTCATTAGAGGAGTTAGTACTCAAAAACTTTAATCCAGTTTGGTTCTGTAGTGACACATTGCAAGAACTCAATAAAACATTTGCTACAGCCCTCCATGTCTGGAGAGCCTTGCTTAAAGCCCACAAGAGACAATGCAAAAAACAGAGACAGAATATGTGAAAACAGAACAGCCAGTAAAGATGAATTTTTTCGAGGCACTTCCGTTGCTCAAATCAGAAAACTCGAAACTAATGAAAGATGCATACATATATCAGGGTTACGCACAAAAAATTTCAGATTTAATTCATATTCTGGTGATTTTATAAAATTAATACGGTGAACAGCAGAAATCTGTTTCTGCGTAGCAATCAAAATCTAGCATCATCTTATCATTAGAGACTTTTCTTGGCACAAAAATACGAAAAATAAAGGATACAAAGGAGTTGTTACAGAAGTAGACAAGCTCCTTGACTCAAATAAAAGAAATTGCAGAAATAAAAAAACAATGGGTTGCCTCCCATAAGCGCTTTTCTGTAATGCCTTTTAGCTAGGCTTGATAGTTTCAATGATGCTCACATGAAAATAGAAAATGAAGGAAAAGGAGCATCAAGAAGCAAATTCGAAACACATTTAAGTCTAACCCACTTCCTATGCATAGGAATCTTGTACCTAAATAAATTCATAAAGAACAAAGTGACAAGCATAGGAAGATAAAACAAGAGTAACTTCAAAACTTTCAGCATATAGAGAGGTGTTTTAGTACCATGAAAATTTCTACAAACATATTTTCCTCTCTCATAATAATTTTCAGTAGCATCATGAACAAACTCAACAATATAACTATCACATAAAGCATGCTTTTCATGATCTACAAACATATAATTTTTATCAAGCTCCAAAATAGTGGGATTAAAACTTTCAAACCCACTTTTAACAATTTTATAACAATATGATTGATCATTCTCAAGAGGTATGGGACTCCATCTAGATAAAGTCAAGACCTCTCCAATCCCATTTTCAATAGTAGAATACATAATATTATCAAGCAATATAGGACCATCATCTAGAGCTTTATCATAAACATTTTCTAAACAAACTTTCTCATTACCATGCATTTCGATATCAGGCACAAATAAAGGATTATCATAAGATTTATCAAAATAGCATGGATTATCATAAATAACAGTAGCATAATTATTCTCACAAGTTTTAGTCATAGGGAATATTTCAAGAGAATCCACAGGAACATAACATTCATCCTCCTTTGATAAAGATGGAGGGTGATCAAATAATGTAAGAGATAAAGAGTTACACTCATTAGAAGGTAGGCATAGGTAGCTAATCCATTCTTCCTCCTTTTGTTCATCACTCTCCTCCTCTTTTTCATCTAATGAGCTTTTAGCTTCAGCAGTTTCTTCTTCCACAGGTTCCTGAAAATTGTGAGTACATTCTTGTGCATGAATGAGTCTGTCTTTATAATCAACTAGCTGGGTGACCCGCGCATTTGCGCGGCTAGATATTCCACGAAATGTTTATTTTTTGTATTAAATCTGAGATGTTGATGTGTCATTAAGTAGATATTTATAAATGTTGTTCTCACCGCAAGTTACTTAATCTCGTGAAGTGTTAGTCGACTATGTCAACCAAGAATACACTATTTGCCTTTCTTGTTGTACCAAGATTTTGTTGTTGTGAATTCTATCAACAAACTGCACTTCACCGAAATGTGCACCTTATTCTATTCCTCCCGACCTCCTTACTTTCTCATACAAAAATGGTCGAATGCCATCGTCCCTGGTGTATGTATATTTTATTCTTTGTAGTGTATAACACTTTCGTCAGTTCTTAATTATGTTAGTCATACCTATCACGTAGGCCTCTACTAATTTAATCACAACTGTTTGGTTTTCCCGCAACCGAACCGACAAATGTTATACTCAGAGACAGGTTATATTCAAATTGGCCCTCCATCACTACATACCTCTCATGAACTTTGTATTGAATTTGCATGAAAACCACATTTCTTATTTCCCTTCTCTTATTATTTATGATTTCATATATTAATAGAGTTGGACTGCCAAGTCATATACTACTCATTTGCATAACTAATTTATTCAGAAAATACGGTATTTCTTGGATTTTATCTGCGATTCCCACATGGAACCAAACCAATAAATTTTGTTTCATTTTTATACGGGAAATAATCATCCCATTTTCTAGCATGATGAATGTCGAAATTATACTTGCCCGAATGTGTTCAACTAATAAAGAGTTGTAGAAGTTGATTCATCATCTACGCCGGTATAAATTGTGTTGATCAATGATGCAAATAATCAGTTAAATATGTTGAACGTGCGTATTTCACATTGATGTTTTCATACTTATATATGCTAGACTCGATGTGTCTATCAACACATCAAGGCATCAGTACCGGCTTCACTATTTTTCAAGTTCCATGACCAACGTAATATTTTGTACACACCTTCACACATGAAAGGGATACAGGGTGATAAATAGAGATTTCTACAACTAATAGAATTTGCCTGGTTCGAACATGCAACAAAAAAAATCCATAGAGCTTCTTCAAGCAGTTTATCAAACGTTTGCTGTGTATAAACATCGAAACCATAACTTCAGTATGCACGTCCTGTAGTTTGATGTATAAGAAGTAAAACTTGCATGCCTAGATATTTCGTGGGAAAATAGCAAATAGTTGATGGGTAGGCTGTCTTACCGGAGGTATAAAATTTCAACCTGATACAAGATATAAGGCCCTTGATTAGCAGAGAAAATCTAGACGTTGGCTTCCCTAGAAGAGAACTGAGCATCAGCAAAAAAAAATTTGTCTTGGTTATGACTTTATATACTCATGAAGATAAATTTATATCAAGAAAGATGAACGAAGAGATATTAATCAGGACATGACTTTATATATTGGAGAAGCTTCCTGTCTAATTTTGGCAAGTAAGAAAGGTAGACACATCAGAGAAAGTGGCAACAAAATCGATTAGCCAGTGAATTGAGGAGGCAATTCGCTTGTTGGTGCCGTTGCATGCTGGCCTGGTTGTTGCTGCCGCCCGGCATGGAAAGGAGGTAGCGGAAGTGGAGGGGCCACTCAGTAGGATTGATATGAAGTACATGTTAGGTCCGTGCAGGTCGCCATTGTGTCGGCTCCTCCTGTCAGGCCGCTAGGATCGTGCTACACCTCCATTGGCGACTTTCCGTGGCCTAGAATCTCGTCGTAGGCATGCAGCTCGTAGTGCCTCTCCCGCTGGCAGCCCACTTGGACCGTGTTGCACTTCTATTGCCACGGCCAAGGATCTCGTCGGAGCCTTCCACCTCGTCGTTGTTGCCTCATTTCTTGTCCAACTTCTGCACTTGCTTGGTGATCTTCTTGGTAGTTGTTCCTGAGTATGCACAACGTATCCGCTGGTAGTACCGCTGAGCTGATGCTTCGTCTTCTTCATCTTCCTCTTGACTCATTTCTTGTCCAACTTCTGCACTTGCTTGGTGATCTTCTTGGTAGTTGTTCCTGAGTATGCACAACGTATCCGAATGAAGTAGCAACCCATTCAAAGGAGTGTCGAGATCACACATAGATAGGAGTGAATTCACCTTATCATGGAGAGCTTTGATTCTTGCTCTTGTCATTGGGCCATTTGATGGTGTTGGTGTTGTGTGCGAAGGTTGCACTACATCAGTGCCGCTCCCTCTGGCAGCCCACTTGGACCGTGTTACACTTCTATTGCCACGGCCAAGGATCTCGTCGGAGCCTTCCACCTCGTCGTTGTTGCCTCTCCCGCCGGTAGCCTACTTGTACCGTGCTGCATCTCCATTGGCGTAGCCTAGGGTTAGAAACCTGCAGAGAGCAGAAAAACGTCAGTGTTGGTATCTTCAAGCTCGATTTTTATGATGTCCGCATTTACACGGGCCAGGACTCCATGAGTTAATAGCGAGGCCTTGAAACTCTTACTTCGCCGACAAAGCTCCATACGAAAAAATCATCGTGTAACCACGGCCAAAGTAAATTCTGTTTGCACCGGTAGGACCACCTTGTGTTCAAGGAGAACAGCTTGGGTTTGTTGACGGGAGGTAGTGCCTGATTTAAATTGTTGGTATCTTGCCGTCGTGAGCATTGCAGACGGATCTGCACTCCAGGTTGTACCACCGCACGGCGTACATATGGTGATTGGATTGCTCAATTTGATGGCTTCTCCGGCCGGCGGTGCATCGAACCAATCGATATTGTGCTTCTTAAATATTGTGCTTCTTAAAGTATCAAGCTAGTGTCTGATTGATTGTGCGTGCTGCACATCTTCCATCTGGTGGATCACAGAAAGAGCCGCTTGCGCTTTTGGCTACCGCGGAGAGCTGCGGCCGGCCGCACGGACAACGGCGCGTGCATCCCTGGGCAACCGTACTTTATCATAGCAAATTTTCTTGAGTCTACGTCCGTGATCCAAAAATAATTTAGCTCAGCTGATACAAACTGCGGTCGCATGGTCGATCATCAAATCCTCTACTGTCGTTGGCGTTCCACTTGTTTTTGCCTCTTTGTATCGCCATCATCCCAACGTGCTAGTCATGGATTTACACCAGATTGACGTAGCCAATTCAATATATGTACTCGTCGAAAAGCTTGAGAGAGATTCAAGATACCTTGTGTGTTTGTCAGCATCCTTGGCACGCCTAGAGCAAGCTTCATCAGAGCGAGATCGACGTTGTCGCTTCGAGATCATCCATCGGAGGATTTATGCTAGTTGTCGTCTTCAGATCACACAACGTCCGTCGTTGATTGCTGCTGCACGCGGCGTCCGTCGTTAGCCTGCAAACTGAAATCGCTATTGTGTTAATCCTAGCGAAGCTACACCAAAGACGGCATATAAGGGCAGAAAATAACGTGTACCCTCGTATTTTTTGGTAGCGATAAGAGTCCATGTCTAATACAAATTGCACAGAGTCCAAGAAATATGGAAGATGACGCGGTGGAATCCACGGCTAGCTTTTTCCATCCGAAGTTACATCCATATTTTTTTAATCTCGTCCTTTGATTCGCTCTAGCTTAAAATGGATGCATCTTAACCGTCGTTTGTCTTATGTTTTAATTATATAATAGATGATATAACGTATAGTATTTAGTACATCTTTGTAGAACCCTATATTTATTATATCAGGTGTATCCTGATTAATTAAATAAAAGTGTAGTACTATATAATCCTAATACTATATTTGTATTGAAATTTTTCGAGAAACCGTCAAAGAAATTATGCCAACGTAACTTACCATGCATGATGAGACAACAAAGTACGTATATGCAATTCATAGTGCGCAGTAGCCATTCTCCAAGCTTAGTTCCTTCTCGTCCTCGAGTAGGTAAACGATAAAACAAAATAATTTTTGAAGTGACATGCTACCATCGTAATCTTGATCAAATAGTATTGTAAAGCACATGTAAATGAATGAAGTGATCCAAATCAATGGTCTATAGTTTGCTACCAAATAAATAATGAGTAAACAACTGAATCAAACAAGCAAAACTTTTCATGAATAGTACTTTGGAGACATTGCATCCACATGTTTACATAAGTGTTAACTCAAAAAGCAATAGATTCTAGTAAAAGGTATTTAACCAACACAAAGGAAGATTTAAGTTTCAGCATTTGCTTCAACTTTCAACATATTTATCTCATGAATATTGTCAATATAAAGCAATATAATAAATCCAATATGTAGCGTATAACAATTGTTGTACCAAAGTTGACAATAGTGTTTGCTTGTGGAAGATAGAAAGAAGTAGGAAAACTGACTCAACATAAAAGTAAAAGAAAGGCCCTTCGCAGAGGGAAGCAGAGATTAAATCATGTGCTAGAGATTTTTAGTTTTTGAAATCATATAGAGAGTAAAAATTAAATTTTGAGAGGTGTGTGTTAATTGGTCAACGTATCAGTAGTGGAAAGTACAATATGACTCCGGCCAAACAGACTTTTAAGAGCGGCTCCCATGAAGAACGTTATTTCTACCAGCAAGGTAGATCATCCCTCTTTTCTCTTTTGTTTACACTGCAGATGTTTCATTGAGTATTCAGTTGACAAAATGTGAAGAGGTTAAGCGGTTAAAGTTGTAATTAATTGGGACTGGGAACCCCGTTGCCAGCTCTTTTTGCAAAATTAATAGATAAGCGGATGTATATGCCGCTAGTCTGAAGGTAAAGTCTGCTTGACAAGTGAAATAAAGACATCCACCACGTCCTCATGAGCTTGGTAAACATTGACACAAAAAGGAGTAGTAACAATTTTGAATAGTTTAAAGGTAGCACATGAAAAATTTACTTGGAGTGGCAAGGCAATACCACATATAGGTAGTTATGGTGGACACAGATGGCATGGATTTTGGCTCAAGGATTTGGATGCACGAGAAGCATTCCCTCTCAGTACAGAGTTTAGGCTAGCAAGGTTATTTAAGAAAACAAGACTATCAACCGGTACACCAAGTTTTATATGACCAACATATGGCAAAAATTATAAGACTCCACACTGTCTTCCTTGTTAACCAAACCCTTTTAGTAGAAAATATCTAGAACTTAGAATTTCCACTCATGCAAACCAAATTTCAACAAGCTTTACGGTAGTTCTTCACTAATGGGCTTTACACACATGATGCAAAAGTTTAAACATGACCTACTTGTTAACTCAAAACAATTGACAAGTATCAAATTATCCAAGTTAGTGACCTATAAGATTATGTAAGTCTTTCCATTATACCATTTACCACATGCAACATTTTCTGTTCCAACCAAACACCAATCAACTTATTTCAATAACTCTCCAAACAAGTATAAGTGAAGTAAGAGAGTACTTTCTTTAAAAGAACTAATAGCGCTGACAAGAGATACATGAAAATAAGAGCTAAAAGCTTAACAGAGCTAGATATGAATACTCAACAAGTATAAGTGAAGAATAGGAGTATTCTAATGAAAAAGTGGAGCGTGTCTCTCTCCCAATCAAGAATGCTAGGATCCAATCAAGTTGACATCAGAAAATAAAAATAACATACCGAAAATAAAAGCACACAGACGCTCCAAGAATAGCACATATGATGTGAAAGAATTAAAATATAGTTTCACTAGAGATGACCAAATAATTTTGACGATGAAGAAGGGGATGCCTTGGGCATCCCCAAGATTAGGCGCTTGAGTCTTCTTAAAATATGCTGGGGATATCCATGGGAGCCTCTCCAAGCTTAAGCTCTTCACTCTTCTTGATCCTATTATATCACTCTTCTCTCATGACCCTTGAAAACTTCGGCCACACCAAACTCAAAGTAATTCTCATTAGACGGTTAGTGCATCAATCAAAAACTCACATGTTCTGTAAGGACGCAACATGGCCGTTACTTTAAACATTAACTACTGCCACTACCTTATGAGAGACTCTTCCACCCAAAAAAGAATTCCACCCAACACTAGTAAAAGAGAGAATGCAAAGTAAAAGACATTCTGTCTAAAACAGAGCAGTCCTGAAAGACGAATTTTTTCGAGTCACTTACGTTGCTCAGATCGAAAAACTTTGAACTAACGAAAGATGCGTACATACATCAGGATTACGCACAAAAATTGCAGATTAAATCACATTTCTATGAATTTATAATTTTCGTACAGTGAACAGCAAAATCTGTTTCTGCGTAGCAATCAAAATCTAGCACCATCTTATCATTAGAGAGTCTTCTTGGCTCAACAATACGAAAAAGTAAAGATACAAAGGAGTTGCTACAGAAGTAGACAAACACCTTGACTCAATAAAAGAAAAATTGCAGAAATAAAAATAATGGGTTGCCTCCCATAAGCGGTTTTCTTTAACATCTTTTAGCTAGGCACAAAGCCTGCATCAAGTATTACCAAGTGTAGCAAGGTCCGAATCATCAAAAGCTTCCTCAAGAACATGGCTTGTCACAATAGGATTTTTCGGGTTGTGTAATTCTTGGGAAGAAAATCTAAATAATCTATTATGTGATTCACCCTCAAATTCACTAAACACTTTATCAGTTTTAAGCACATTAGTGGGTTTCGGTTTGGACAGCTTGGGCACATACATAAATTTTTGCTCTTTACCCACAAAAGCCTTCTGCTTTTTAGTTTTAATAGAAGAAAAAGTGGAACTTAAGGTATCAATAGCCTCCTCCAATTCACCAATCCTACGGTTTTGATTATCATGAATAGTACTAGCTTCTAAAACAGTAATTCTTTTATTGATTATTGCCAGTGATTCATCAACTTTGCTAGCACTACCAAGGAAATTTGGCAAATTTTTCTCCATAGACTCCACCTTCTTTATAATATCTCCCAAGGTAATCTCAATTTTAATATCATTAATAGGCGGTGTTCCTACCAAACTTTCAATTATATTACTTGCTTCCAACGTAGGAGTGCCTAGAAAGTTACCTCCTGTCAAAGTGTCTAGAACATACCTATACCAGCTAGTGCTGCCAACATAAAAATTGCTAAGAAGGATCTTGGTAGAATATTTTTTAGTACATCTATGATGAGCATCACTGATTCTATACCAAGCATCTTTTAAACTTTCTCCACCTTGTTGCCTAAAGGAGCGAATCTCAATTTCAGGGGTACTCATTTTAGCAAAATTAAAACATGACAGAAAGTAACAATTCGAAAATAAACTAGATGCACGATTTTTGTTTTTTTGTGTGTTTTTGATAATTAAAAGCAAACAAGATAAAATAAAATAAACTAAGCAAGACAAAAACAAAGTGAAGAGATTGGAAGCGTGAGACTCCCCTTGCAGAAGTCTTCTATCTCCCCGGCAACGGCGCTAGAAAAATAGCTTGATGACATGAAACACACGTTCATTGGGAGACCCCAAGAGGAAGGTATGAAGCAGTGCAGCAACAAGTTTTCCCTGAGTAAGAAACCAAGGTTATCAAATCCAGGAGTAGTAGGAGCACTTCAGAAGGTTGTCAGTGGAGAACTATGGCGCGGCGCAACACCAGGGAATCTGGCGCTGACTTGGAACCTGCACACAACACAATCAAACTACTTTGTCCCAACGAAACAGGAAGGTTGTCAATCTTCCCGGCTTGCTGAAAACAAAGGATTAAACGTATGGTGTGGAAAACTGTATTTAATTGTAGGAAGTAAAAGAGAACGATGTTTGCAGTAGGTGGTTTTATCAGTGTAAAAGAATGGACCGGGGTCCACAGTTCACTAGTGGTGTCTCTCCATAAAGATAAGCAACATATTGGGTAAACAAATTACAGCTGGGCAATTGATACAATAGTGAGCGCATGACAATGCAAATAAATGACAAGATGACTACCATGATATTTAATTGGGCATTACGACAAGATACATAGACGTTATCCAACTGCATCTATGACTAATAATCCACCGCCAGGTTAACATCCGTGTCCCCCGTTGGTATTAAGTTGCAAGCAACAGATAATCGCATTAAGTAATGTGCGTAATGTAAACAACACAAATGACCGTAGATGTAGCATTGTTATGTTATCCCTAGTGGCAATAGCACATCCACAACCTTATACGTTGTTGTCACTCGTCCAGATTACCGGAGGCATGAACCCACTACCTAGCATAAATACCCCCTCTTGGAGTTACAAGCATCTACTCGGCCAAAGCATCTACTAGTAATGGAGAGCATGCAAGATCATAAATAACATGTATAGATAGATTAATAATTAACTTGATCATGGTATTCAATATTCAGCTCACAAGATCTAAACATGATAGCACAAAGTGGAGAGACAACCATCTAGCTACTGCTATGGACCCGTAGTCCAACGATGAACTACTCACGCATCACTCCGGAGGCAGGCATGGCGATGAAGAGCCCTCCGGTGATGATTCCCCTCTCTGGCAGGGTGCCGGGAAGAGCTTCAGAACCCTCCCGAGCTAGGGTTGACAACGGCGGCGCCTCTGGAACTTTTCATGGAATATGGCTCGGGTATTTAGGGTTTTCCAGACGGGAGGAATAAATAGGTGAAAGGGCGGCGTCGGTGGCCAACCGAGGGGCCCACACCACCCCTCGGCGCGGCAGGCAAGGGGGCCATGCCCAGGCATGGTGTGGCAGCTCCCTGGCTCGTCTCCGTCTCTCCTTTGTACTCCGTGGATGTGTCGGTGAAATAGGGACCTCCGTTGATTTTTGTCTAATTCAAGAATATTTCCTTAACAGCTTTTCTGAAATACAAAAACAGCAGAACACAGGAACTGGCACTGTGGCATCTTGTTAATAGGTTAGTCCCAGAAAATATATAAAAATGATATGAAGTGTATGTAAAACATGTAACAATTGGTATAATATCAACATGGACATCAAAAATTATAGATACGTTTGAGACGTATCAATCATGCTGCTATTAGATACCTTATGGAAAAGAAAGATGCTAAGCCTAGGCTTATAAGATGTGTACTTTTACTCCAAGAGTTTGATTTACATATTGTAGATAGGAAAGGTGCTGAAAATCCTGTTGCTGATAATTTGTCTAGATTGGAAAATATTTCATATGATCATATACCTGTTAATGATAGTTTTTCAAATGAACAATTGGCTTCGATAAAGGTAAGCTCACGCGAAAGTCCATTGTATGCTGACTATGCTAACTTTATTGTTGCCAAGTATTTGCCTCCGACCTTTATAGCTCAGCAAAAAAGAAAGTTCTTTTATGACTTGAGGCATTATTTTTGGGATGACCCACATTTGTATAAAGAAGGAGTAGATGGTATAATGCGAAGATGTGTTCCTGATTATGAACAAAAGAAATATTGAGCAAATGCCATAGTAGTGCTTATGGAGGACATCATGCTGGAGATAGAACTGCACAAAAGGTTCTACAATCAGGTTTTTATTGGCCTACTCTTTTTAAAGATGCAAGAAATTTATTTATCATGTGATGAATGTCAAAGGGTTGGAATATAAGTAGACGTAATGAAATGCCTATGAATTATTCTCTTGTTATTGAGCCTTTTGACTGTCGGGTATTTGACTTTATGGGTCCTTTTCCTCCTTCAGATGGTTATACTCATATACTTGTTGCTGTTGATTATGTTACTAAATGGGTAGAAGCTATACCAACATCTAGTGCTGATGGTGAGACATCATTAAAAATGCTTAAAGATATTATTTTTCCAAGGTTAGGTGTGCCTAGATATCTCATGACTGATGGTGGTTCTCATTTTATCCATGGTGCTTTTAGAAAGACTCTTGATAAGTATGATGTTAACCATAGAATTTCCTCACCTTATCATGCTCAAACAAGTGGTCAAGTAGAATTTTCAAATACAGATATTAAATCTATTTTGCAAAAGACTGTTAATAAATCTAGGAAAAATTGGGCTAGGAAGCTTAATGATGCTTTGTAGGCTTATAGAACTGCTTATAAAAATCCTATGGGTATGTCTCCTTACAAAATGGTTTACGGAAAAGCTTGTCATTTACCTCTAGAATTAGAACATAAAGCTTATTGGGCACTAAAGGAACTTAATAGAGATTTTAAACTTGCTGGTAAAAAGTGGTTACTTGATTTGAGCTCTTTAGATGAATGGAGAAATGAATCTTATGAAAATGCTAGGCTCTTTAAAGAGAAAGTTAAGCAATGGCATGATAGGAGAATTCTAAAGAGAGAATTTAATATAGGTGAAAAGGTTTTATTGTATAGGTCTCATCTCAGATTTTTTGCAGGAAAATTACTTTCAAAATGGGAAGGACCTTATGTTGTTGAGGAAGTCTATTGCTCAGGTGTAATAAAAATGAATTCGCTTGTTGGTGATAAACCACAAGTGGTTAATGGGCAAAGACTCAAGCATTATATTTCTGGAGATTCTTATAACGAAGATGTTGATATTATTCAAGTGGTAACTCCAGAAGATTTTATAAAAAGCTAAAATCAGGTAACTGCAGAGGCTGATTTGAATTAGGTGCCAGTTTCGGTAAGAAAAAGTTCGCGTTTGACTTTCCGACTTTAATATTTATTGTTTTTACTTAATATAGAAAATTATGAATCGAAAAGGGGTAGGAAACGGTGCCCGAGGGCACCACACCACCCCTGGGCGCGGGCCCCACCCTGGCCACGCCGAGGCATGGTGTGGGCGCCTCGGAGCCTGTCTCCGACCCCGTTTCGACCTGTACCTTCCTTTTGTTGTTAAACTTTTTGCTATATATTCACCCGGATCTCCCGAGGTCCGTATATCATGTTTTCGTCGTGTTTTTTGTTTCGAGCTGTTTCTGCTAGGTTTAGCTCAAATACTAGATCTACAATGTCTTTGTCCGAGGCCCCGAAGGATAGTTTCTTCAAGAACGTCGTCAACCCGCACATCAATGAAGTGAAGATGCACCCTATAACACCCAAAATTATAACAATTATTATTAGTCCAAAAATATGGGCCAACAAAAACTTTTGTTAATTTATGTGTGTTGATTGTATATTGTTGCTTGTGATGTTGTTTGCTCTAATTAAAAACTTGAAGAAAAGAAAAGCAATAAAACAAAAGTTAAAACTAGAAAATCATGTGACAAGTGTCACACCATTTCTCCAAGTGAGAAATGGTTTTTCCTTCAAACAAAATTCATTGGAGAGCACTCCCAGTTTATTCTCACCACTTTCCCTCTCAAATAAATATTTCCAAAAAGCCTAAATTGAAATTCTAATTCTTTCTTTATATTATTCAAATCACAAAAATGTGCTATGTTGTACTTGTCAAATAAATAATTGAACATCACCACAAATCTTGATAAACATATGTGAATCAAATTATGACAATAAATTTCAGAAATTGGAAATTAAAATTAGTCCAAGCATTTCATCGAACACATGGTAAGCATCACTGTGTTCTTCCCCAAATCGATTTCAATCCGATGGAATTTGGTCGATTTCTTGTAGAATCAAGCAAGCCAGTGCCTCCATTCGATCTCTCGCATCTCTCCCATCTCCCTAGCTCGCCAGAACCGGAGGAGAGCAAGCGGAGACCGCGCGCCGTGGTCGCCACCGGCGACGCCGCACTGTGCCATGGCTGCACTGTGGCCGGCATCGAAGGAGGGCACCGTGTTGGGCCGCGCCATGCCGCTCTGTCTCCCCTCACCTCTCTGCTCCCTCTCAACGCAACAAACCGCCCAGCAGGAACCCGCACCCGCAGGTTTTTGCCGTGCCTGTGCACGCCGAGCGCCGCCTGAGCACGCACACGGCCGTCCCCCACTCCGAGCAAGCACAGCTCGCCTCCACGCATCCAACCTTGTTCCCTTCCACCCCAGCACCGTAGCCGCACCGCACCGCCCCCTATGGCAAGCTCTCTCTCCCCCTGGACCGCTCCTGCACCCAGGCCACCATGGACCGGCCTACGCCTTTATAAGCTCACCCCGAGCCCTCTCGTCTCTCCACACTCCACCACTGCCTTCCTTCACCTCCACACTCTTCCTGTGCACCGCTAGGAGAGCGGGCACGCCGTTGCAGCAAAGCTCAGCCGTGGCAGCACGGCCAAGTGCTGCCGGAGCTGAGGTAGGAGACGACCACGGCCGAGCCGTGCTGCCTTCTCTTTCTCTCCTCTCTGGCCCACACTCTCATCTCCATTAGCACCGCACTCACCCGCCTCTCTTTCCCCTTTGATTCGTGCCCAGGAGCGACGCAGGAAGCGTGCCGGAGTCCATGCGGGAACGAGGAAGCTGCGAAGCTCGTCGCCGACGCTAGGAGCCTCCCCAACAAGCACGAGTCCACCCAGAAGCTTCCCCGAGCCTCCGCCATCGTTCTGCATCATCTCCACCAACCCCAAGCCACCCTAGGTGAGCCTCCGACCACCGTAGCAGTCGCCAGCACGGCGGTGCCGCCCAAGTGTGGTCGTCGCCGATGCTTTTGAACCTGAGCCGTTAGATCCTGGATCAACGGTAGCATACCCCTTCGTTAGATAAGACGCTGAAAGGTGGGACCCGCTGTCAGTATTTTAAACATTATCCAGAGCACGAGAATTTTTGGTTGAGTCACTGACGAGTGGACCCCACCCGTCAGGATCCTCAACATTATCCAGAACAAAAGCTTTTCTTATTTAATTTTCCCTGAAATTTCAGTACTAGACATAACTTTGAAATTCAATATCTCGAGATTTATAAATCAAATCCAAATGTTCCGGAAAGATTATGAAATTGTTTAACCAGCCCAAGTGGTTTCATTTCATTTAAATAAATAATAAAAATGTAGTATTAAAAATGCCCCAGAAGGTTTAAAATCTAAACTAGATTGTTTCTGATACTCTATTCACCCAAATAATTCCAAACCAATTTTGTTAGCTTGGTACTGTGATCTATTAGCTTCCCTAATTTTGATAGAATTAATTAACTAATATTAATTGTTTTTCATTAGAATAAACTTTGCAAACCCTTGTGCAATAAAACAATTATAGATATTTAATGATTAACCCAAATGAATCAGGACCAATTTTGTTAGATCACATTTAGCCATGGCTAGTTACCCCTAATAGGATTTAATTTTAGGATCAACAGAACTTGATTTGTAGCTAAAACTTAATTATTAAGTTTCTGGATTAAAACAATTATGTAGGGAGTTTGGTAACTCCAATTAATCCAAATCAAATTGTGTTGTCTTCTACACATCAGTAGATTTCTGTGACCAACAGAAATTGAGTTGTGTAATTAAACATGTTCAACTAGTTTCTGCCACATTTAAGACATAAATAAATAATGGTTAATTCAATTAAATTGAAACCAAATTGTGTTGCTTGATGTGTGCAGTGGCTATTTAGAGCAATTAAGATTGTAATGTTGTGATGTTTGATTGAGTAGTATAGTGATTGTTTGTATTTGTTTGTTTATTAATTAGACGAGAGCGTTGTTGGATTTATCGAGGAGGGAGAATTTGTTGAACCTGAAGATCAAGACCAAGGTCACTTTGTCGAGCAAGGCAAGCTACTCTCTGAGCTTGCAACCCAAATATATGCATCTACTTTGATAACATGATTTACTCTTAAGGCAAAGATTTTAAAACCTTTTCAAAAAGTATATAGAAACTATTTTGCCATCCTATGTAGAAGTATAAGATAGTTTATATAAAATTATAGGATAAGGAAAGATAAGGAGGATGAGGGGATGGTTTGGTGACCTACCCCTGACCTGGGTCCTCGGTCAAACTCTATGGAAAGATAAGGAGGAGGATAGAAGGATGTCCCCTATACACCGCCGGGCAAAACTATGAGTCCTCACACTTAGATTCCGATGGGCTGGGTTAAGTGTTGATGGAAAGTGTCATATGGGCAGGGTCCTATACTAGCATGAGCAAAGGACAGGCTAGGGTCGGTGACTCAACTTCGCATACACCTTGTATGGCGGGACGTGGCTGACACGATGAGTTATCGGATGGATGTGGGAAAAGCGTGCTACCTCTGCAGAGTGTAAAACTATTCGAATAGCCGAGTCCTCGGATAAGGACAGTTGGAAGGCCGTCCTAAGACCATGTGCAAGTTTTGAAAAGATTTGAGTTTTAAAAAGAAAATGAAGTGGAGAATGTTTGATACACCTATACCAACGGATCGGTATGAGGCTGTTGGAGGCAAGTGGACCATGACGGGGTATGGTTGGAAAAAGGAGGAGTTTTGGAGAAACATATAAAATGGTGATTTTATTTAAAGATAGTTATAAAATTCTTCTTACCTTTTTCAATAAAGATATAGAGATGTTTTAATTAAATAAAAGTCTAAAATTAAAATAAAACTAGTGCATACTCATGTTGGGGTAGTTTGCGAGTACAATCAAATGTACTCATATTGGTTTCTTCCCTGGCTATTGTCTAAACCAACTTCGAGGAGCACTACGCCGAGGAGGAGTATGGCGACTTCTATGCGAACTAGGGATCTCCATAAGTCAGCTGCCTGTCGGGTCGTTGTTAGAATTTGATGTCTACTACGCCGTATCTTCCGCTGATTATTTTGGTTTGGCCCATGAAGGCACCTATGTAAGACTTGGTCTAAATGACCATTTATGTAAGACTTTAATTCGGTATTGTAATGGATGTAAACTTCGGTATTCAGTTCGGATTATGTGCAACGACAGACTGATCACGGGATCATTGTGTTAAGCATAATCGGGTATTTCGGACGGCTAGTACGGGGTCCCCACAGAGCTGGTATCAGAGCCATCCTGACTTTAAGAGACCTTAGATTAGCATGGTCGCTAGATAGGTGTTACAAAAGTTAATTTCTAAAAATAAAGGAGTGAAGTATTTTCGAAAATTGCTTATCTCCAATCCTCTTACTTATTTGAAATTTTACTCTCATTAAATATTACATTTTTCCTTGTATCCTTAAAATTTTGCACACTTGTCATCCCATTAAGCTTAAAATTTTGCTCACTTGTTGCCTCACTACATTTAAAATTTTGATACACTTGTCATCTCACTAACTTAAAATTTTGCTAAAAATTATAGATGGCGATCCATTTCACCGAGTTCGTTCAGCTTGAGAAGGACGGCAAGTTGATGTTCGAGAAGGACTTGTTCGAGTTGAGCAAGCTATTAGGTCGCCCCGCTCCAAAGTTTAAGGGAGCCCAGGTTGACATTCTCGGCAGCGGGAACCTGTGCTGGCTAGTTGAGTCGTCTGTTCGGGGGAACATCAAGTCTCCCGGATCCAGGACGCTGATCTTCACCACTATGGACGTCCACTGGGACGACGGACTGTGTCGTGCCATGCAGAGACTGCTTGCCCGACTTTGTGAGGAGCACAAGGCGGAGTTGGTGAACTCCCGTTTCCGGTTCTACTGAGGCGCACTGATGATGGACACCCTATTCGATCCCCTCTGCACCCGACGTTCGGAGAGTACATCCTGGACATGGAGATTATGCTCTTCCGCACCCAGGAGGATCTGATGTGCACTAGACTCCGGTCTCGCTTGAGCGCATCTTGCTCAAGGAGAGTCATGAGAGTGAGGCGCTACTGAAGGAGGAGAAGGTCGCTCTTCTCAAGAAGAGGACCCAGCTGAGGAGGACCATCGCCAAGCTCCGCAAGAGGGAGGCGGAGCAGGACGAGATGATTGAGGACATGGAGCATCAGGCCAACGAGATGGAGGAGGAGGGCGAGGATCTCCGCAAGGAGAACAACGCTTTCCTCAGTGACGAAGATGACTTCCTGGAGGAGATGGACTATGAGCAGGAGGACGATGAGGAGGAGATAGTTGACGAGGAGGAGGAGCCGCTAGAGGCAGTTCTCGAGGACGAGGAGGAGGACCCGGAGGAGCCACCCTACCAGTCAGATGCTGATGCAGCAGAGCCGAGGTTCCACCTCAGTATGCGAGTGACTTGAGTACTACCGCAGGATTAGGTTGACCCCCTATCGCTAGTCGAGTCGAAGTAGTGGTTCTTTTGGAAACCATGTATTATGTACATTATATGTAGGGCGATGTTATAAGCTTGATGTTGTGAACTCCTTGATGTGTTAGTCTTGTTTGATCTGTGTAAAATATTTTCCATATCATCCTTAATTAATCAACCACTTCGCGAAATCGTCTTTCCCTTAGTCGAACCTTTTTGCCTTGCCTCTTATACCCGTGTGCTTCAGGATGGTGGACACTCGTCACACCAGTTCGGATGGAGGACCACCACCACCACCGAACCCAACCCCCGCCCAACTTCTCGCGCTTATCATGGAGGAACGCCAAGCTGCCCGGGAGGAGCGTCAAGCTCATCTCGCTGCCCTGCAGCAGATCGCTGCCGCCCATCTCAACAACAATAACAACAACAACAACAACAACAACAATGGTGGCAATGGCAATGGCGATGGAAACCAGTGATCCACTTTGAGCGATTTCCAGAGGACCAACCCACTTACCTATTCCAAGGGACTTCACCCACTGGAAGCCGATGATTGGCTTCGTACCATTGAGAACAATCTGGAAGTTGCTGCCGTGGGAGAACCTGAGAAGGTGCTGTATGCAACTCACTATCTTGTTGGACCTGCACGAGCTTGGTGGGAAGCTACCAAGACTCTCCAGCAAGCTGGCCATGTTATCAACTGGGCTGAGTTCCAGGAGAAGTTCCGCAAGAAGCACATTCCCGGCAGACTCATTGAGAGTCAGAAGGATGAATTCCGCAAGCTGAGGCAGGGAAGTAAAGATGTGGTCGGCTATCTGATGAGTTTACCGACTTATCTCGGTATGCTCCTGATGACACCGACACAGAGAAGAAGAAGATGGAGCGTTTCCTGAATGGACTTCATGATGAACTGCAGTGTGCTTTGGTTATCCATGACTTCTATGATTTGGAGTCACTTGTGGACAAAGCCATCCAGCTGGAGACCAAGCGCAAGTCTATGTTTGAAGGTCGTAAGAGGAGGATGAATGCTCAGGAAGGTTCGAGCAACCAGAAGCCTCGTATCTTTCAGCAAACCCCCAAGCCTGCCTATCGACCACCACAAGCTCCATGCCCAATTTCCCTAACCACCCAAACAACTTCAACCGCCCCAATGACAATAACCGTCCCAGAGGAAACTTCAACAACTTCACCGCAATGCCAATGTTGTCTGCTTTGAATGCGGCACAAGGGTCACTACTCCAGAGAATGCCCCAATCCTAAGAGGAATGTTCAGCGCCCCAATGCACCGGCACCGAACAATGGTCAAGGCCGCAATGGAAATGGCAAGAATGCCGCACCCCACGGAAATGTTGCTGTTGCCAAGGGCCGTCTGCACCACATCAATGCTGAAGAAGCCCAGGATGCGCCAGATGTTGTGCTGGGTACGTTCCTTGTCAACTCAGTACCTGCAACTGTTCTGTTTGATTCTGGTGCTACCCATTCCTTTGTTACCAAAGAATTTATTGCTAAGGGAGGTTTAGTCGGGAGTCTCTTACTCAAACCCATGGTCATCCAAATCACAGAATCCACCGTAGAGACCAAGTTGTTTTGCCCCGACGTTTCCCTTGAGATCAAAGGAGAAAAGTTTCCAGTTGACTTAATCGTTCCGGGAACCCAAGGCATAGATGTTATACTTGGTATGAATTGGCTAGCCAAGTACCGTGGTCGAATAGACTGCGCCGGAAGAGCTGTATCTATCACCACCGACAAAGAGGTAGAAGTGGAGTATGTGTCGAAAACCAACCATTCTCCACCAGGCTGCCGTGAGGGCATAGCTCGACGCACCCTAGATGCGATCCATGTTGTTCATCTATTCCGAGATGTTTTCCCTGAAGAGTTGCCTGGTATGCTGCCAGACCGGGATATTGAGTTCATAATTGAACTTGTCCTAGGAACAGCCCCTATATCCCAAAGGCCTTATCGGATGAATCCGGAAGAACTGGTTGAGTTAAAGAAGCAGTTGGCTGATATGCTCAGCAAAGGTCTTGTTCGCCCAAGCGCTTCACCTTGGGGATCACCCATCATTTTTGTGGACAAGAGAGACGGTACCACACGCCTGTGTGTGGATTATCGCAAGCTAAACGACGTAACCATTAAAAAAAAATATCCTCTTCCCAAGATCGAGGATCTGTTCGATCAGATGAACGGAGCCCGAGTCTTTTCCAAGATCGATCTTCGAACAGGATATCATCAGTTGAAAATCCGAGAGTCAGACATTCCCAAGACCGCCTTCACCACTCGTTACGGTTTGTTTGAATACACCGTGATGTCCTTTGGTCTGACCAATGAAACAGCCTATTTCATGAATCTCATGAAAATGATTTTCATCGAGTACCTCGACAAGTTCGTGGTGTTTTCCTCGATGGCATCCTTATTTATTCCAAGACTGAAGAAGAGCATGCTGAACACTTGCATCTAGTTTTGGAGACCCTCCGAAAGCACCAGCTGTATGCCAAGCTTAGCAAGTGTGAGTTTTGGCTTAGTGAAGTGGCATTTCTCGGACATGTTGTGTCTGCTGGAGGAATTTCTGTTGACCCCGAGAAGATCCAAGCCATTGTTGACTGGAAAGCCCCAACCAGTGTGACCGAAATCTGAAGCTTTCTTGGACTAGCGGGTTATTACCGCAAGTTCGTTGAAGGATTCTCCAGTATAGCCAAACCCATGACCCAACTGTTGAAGAAGGACAAGAAATTTGAATGGACTCAGAAGTGTGAAGAGAGTTTCCAAGAATTGAAGAAGAGACTGACCTCAACACCAATCTTGATTATGTCAGACGTCACCAAGAGTTTTGACGTGTATTGCGATGCATCACGCCTTGGACTTGGTTGCGTTCTGATGCAAGAAGGCAAGGTTGTGTCGTATCTGTCCCGACAGTTGCGACCGCATGAAGAGAATTATCCAACCCATGACCTGGAGTTAGCTGCTGTTGTTCTTGCTCTAAAGACGTGGCGTCCCTATCTTGCGGGACATCGCTGCAAGATCTATACGGATCATAAGAGTTTGAAGTATATCTTCACCCAGAAAGAGTTGTGATGTAGCCCCGCCTACGGCGTCTACACCAAGTGGCCCAATGACACGAGCAAGGGTCAAAGCTATACATGCTAAGGTGAATTCGCTCCTATCCATGTGTGATCTCGACACTCCTATGAATGGTTTGCTACTTCATTCCGATACCTTGTGTGTGCTCAGCTATGGTGGACCTGAAGACCCCTATGAAGATGGCCAAGAGGCGACGCAAGAAGATGGACAAGAGTCGAGCCAATATGATGAAGGAGAAGAAGAGGAGATGGAGAAGAACTCCCCAGGCGGCGGTACTACCGCTGGCTTAAGCGGTACTACCGCCCCTAGTCCAGACAGGCCGAACCAGCCCCACGCTAGCGGTATTGGCAGCGGTACCACCTGGTACCGCGAGCGTGGGAAGGATCAGCGCCCACCTCAGCGGCAGCGCTCGCCACCACCACATGCTACCGCCAAATCAGCCCGTTGGACCCCTTACCCGGTACCGCCAGCGGTACCGGTGGCGGTACTGGACGGTACCGGGGACGTGGGAAGCGTGAAGCCCTCCCACACTAGCGGTACCACCGGCTAACCCAGCGGTACTACCGCTAGTGCGGGAGCAGTTCGAGCAGCAGGCCCGTGTAACCTTATCCTTTTGCCTCGTTTTGGATCTAGACTATAAATAGGACTCCTTGGACTAGATCTAGGGTTAGACTATGATTTGGGAACTAAAGTAGAGCCTTGCTCCTTCTTCTCAAAGTGTCTCTTTCCTCCTATGGAGATGAATCAAGGCCTCCCTTGTGGAGATGAACCAAGGCCTCCCTTGTGGAGAAGATCCCTGCGTGGATACCAAGGCTCCTCTTGTAGTTGCTTACTTGCCAATCTTTCATCCTAGGGTGATTCTATTGGGTTGGTTGGATTGACCAATTGGACAAACAATCCTAAGAGTAAGGTGTGCTTGGGAGAGGAGGATTGGGGGCTGCCCACGGGGATTTGTTACCAATCGAGTCTTGCCGGGTTGCTACTTGCTATTTACCCTTGTGTGTTTGATTTCCCCTCTTTTGTGTTCTTCGTTCTTCGCGTGTTCTTCGTGTTTTTTTTCCTCCGCACAAATCCGTGAAAATCGGGACCTACCCGCATCATATGGTATCAGAGCTCTAGGTTGACACGGATTTGATTTGTGTTTCCACCAAAATCCACCAAATTTTTCTTCGTTTTTGAGAAATTCGAAAATTTCCACCAAAAATAGCCTTGCCTTGATTCGAGCCGATCTGTCGATTCGTTGCGTTTTTGGTAGTTTTTGTCCATGGATCTGTTGCTTTAGGACCCCCTCCACCTTTGTTTGCGTTCCCTAGCCTCAATTTTGCCATTTCCCACGGATTCGAGGAAGTTTTGGAGCCCAAAATCGCACAAAATTCGAGCAGAAAAGTTGACAGCGGTACTACCGCCAGGGCCAAATTTTTCAGAAATTTTTCTTTTCCTCGGTTCGTTTTGGCAATTCTCCTTTGTTGTTTGGGTCCTTCGCTGGTGTGTTCCACACGTCTACGACATCGACAAGCTTCCGCAGCGACTTCATCAACGCCAAGTGACGACGCCGCCAAGGACTCGACATTCCCCCACCATCATTTCCGTTGTGAGCCCTTCTTCCTTTCGCGAACTTAACCTATTGGACTAGCTCGGTGATATTGCGAGGCATTGCACGTGTTGAGTGTTTGTCTTCAAGTATTGGCGAGTGTGTATCGTTAGAGAGCTTGGCACTAGCAAAAGAGAAGGAATCATCGTCAAAAAGCAAAAAAAAAAAAAAGAGAGAAAAGAAAAGAATCAAGTGGTGCCAAGTTCATCTCTTGTAGGTTGCGACAAAGCTAAGACCGCCAAAGTGAGTGTGAGTGTTAACTCTTGTGCAAATCCGTTGCCCACAAAAAGCAATTGAGCTAGCGTCCTTCTTGTGTTGGGTGACATTTGAGCACGTAGTCTTCGTTAGGTTGTCTATCTTCGAGTGCTCGCCCTTTGGTCGCCCAACCCCATTATTCGCTTTTGTGTGTGTTTCTTCATCATTTGTGGTTGGAGTTTCTTTGGTAATTTGATCATTGTGGATTTTCTCTACCTTTGACAATATACTTGTCGCGGGTTTGCTTGTTTCGTTTGCCACTTCATACCTTCCTATCCTCATAAGTGTGTGTGTTGGGTGTTAGAACCGGATACTCTCCTCTCAAGCCACATTATACTTGGGATATAGTTTGTCTTGGTTTTTCCTTACCACATCTCACTTGTTCTTGAGAAAATGTTTAGGGGAAGTACAAACGGAAGCTCAAGCTCGGATGAGGAAATCCATGGTGGAGTTCGCGGTGATCATGGCTATGTCACACAATCCGAGTTCGTCGGTCTTCGACACCTTGTTCGTGATGGCTTAGGCCGCTACGAGCGCCGTCTCCAAACTCATGATGCCAACTTCAACGCAATCAATGCGAACATGGAGCGGATGACCGAAGCTATCAACAACCTTGCGCGACAACGAGCTCCTTCACGCTCAAGCCGTACAAGAAGCACCTCAAGGTCGACACAAGCACATCATGGACGTCATGAACCTCGACAAGAACGTCAACATGATTCAAGGAGCGACGCCCATGAACGACCTCCTCCTATCGTTGAACAACCACATGATCTTCACGCGAACAATGCCAATGCGCATCAAGAACAACCTCACCAAAATGATGATCGTCGCGCACGCATACCATCACCACCACCGCCAACGTGATCGTCATGACCCATTGGCTAATGACAATGGCGTTCCGGGTGCGAATGACTTTGGTGAACAAGGACGTCACCCTCGTCATCCTCCAAGGCCACGTCATCAAAACCATGACAATGCGAACAATGTCGAGCAACCCGTTCCTCAACAAGAGCTACCTCCTCAACATGCGCCTCGTCAAGAGCTTCCTCATGATCGTCACCAACACCAACGTTCCGAGTCAAGTGATAACGAGTCAAGCCAACACAATGGTGATGGACTCAACCGAAGGAGACGTGGACGTGCATTCCCACGTGGTGGCCACCGTGACGACTATGATGACTTGACCAACGTCCGCTTTGACATACCCAAGTTCTACGGCACAAGTGATCCGGAAGCTTACTTCTCATGGGTACTCAAGGTTGACAAGATCTTCCGCGTGCAACGCTTCTCCGACAAAAGAAGGTTGCCTTAGCCTCGATGGAGTTTGAAGAGTATGCCTCTTGTGGTGGGAACAACTACAAGATGCTCGTCGCTAACCACCAACAACCAATTGACACTTGGGTTGAAATGAAAGAAACCATGTACAAGCGCTTCGTGCCAAGCCATTACACTAGAGACTTATACAAGAAGTTGCAAGAGTTGAAGCAAGGTTTGAAGTCGGTTGACGAGTACTACAAGGAAATGGAAATCTCCATGATGAGAGCCAATGTCAACGAGTACGAAGAGCAATCCATGGCTCGTTTCATGAATGGCCTCAACTATCCCATCAAGAAGATCGTGGAGTTCCAACCATATGCCTCTTTGGTTGAGCTAGTACATCAAGCTTCCAAGGCCGAGCGCCACGTGCTTGAAGAGCTCAAATACCTCAAGACAAAGGCATTCTACGCCAACAAGCCTTCTTCGTCAACTCCTACACCTTCACAAGCTCTTCCTCAAGCGAACACTCGAGGTCCTCCAAGAGTCTCTATCGACACCTCAAGCGCCTCAACCTTTCAAGAAAGTACCTCCCCTCCAAGGCGCCTCAAGGATCTTCGTCCGGCACAAGACTTTGCAATGTTACAAGTGCGGCGGACAAGGGCACAAATCTTTTGAGTGCACCAACAAGAAGGTCATGATCATCAATGACATGGGAGAGTATGAATCTATGAGTGAAGATGAGTACAATGCTTTGAACAAGGTCGCCACAATGCAAAGTGCTCAAGAAGAAGAAAGTGAGATCTATTGTGATGGCGACAACAAAGACCCTTCCTTGGTTGTGGCAAGAGCTTAACCACCAATGTTCAAGTAGAAGAAGACCAAAGATGCAACTTGTTTCAACAAGAGCGGGAGTCAATGGAAAGTCCATCAAGGTCATCATAGATGGTGGAAGTTGCCACAACCTAGCGAGCAAAGAACTTTGTGATAAGCTCAACTTGAAGTTCAAGAAGCACCCACATCCTTACCATGTGCAATGGTTGAGTGATACCGGAGCCGTCAAGATTCAACACATGGTGCAAGTGTCCTTCAAGATTGGAGCCTATGAAGATACGGTTGATTGTGATGTTGTGCCTATGAACGTTTGTCACTTACTCCTTGGGCGTCCATGGCAATTTGACAAGGGTGCTATGCATGATGGAAGACAAACTACTATAGCTTCAAGAACAACGACAAGACCTTCGTCCTTCGTCCCATGACACCAAGTCAAGTCATCGCCGACAACGCCAAGACTATTGCAAGGGCACAACAAGATCGTTCGTCTAGTGAGATGAGTGGTGAGCGAGAGACCCACCATAAAGTGAGTGAGAGCCACAAGCCAAATGAGTGTGACACTTCAAAGAGAGTTCCCACAAAACTTACACTATTTGCCACAAAGAGAGAGATAGGGAGTTGAGAGAAAACCCATCCACCCTACACTATGTGCTCATATGCAAGGGTGAAGTTTCTATGACTAACACTTTCACAAACCTTCCTCCTTCTTTGTTGTCTCTTTTGAAGGACTTTGAAGATGTCTTCCCTCAAGAGTGCCACCGGGACTACCTCCTCTACGCGGAATCGAGCACCGCATCGACCTTGTTCCCGGCGCACCGCTACCAAACCGCGCTCCTTACCGCACCAACCCCGAAGAAACAAAGGAGATCGAGCGGCAAATACAAGAACTTCTTGCCATGGGACACATCCGCGAGAGCTTGAGTCCGTGTGCCGTGCCCGTCATCTTGGTACCCAAGCACGACAACACTCTTCGCCTTTGCATGGATTGTCGCCCCATCAACGCCATCACCGTTCGGTATCGCCATCCTATCCCTCGCCTTGATGATATGCTCGATGAGCTTTGTGGTTCCGCTATATTCTCCAAAATTGATCTTAAAAGTGGATATCACCAAATACGCATGTGTGAAGGTGATGAATGGAAGACCGCATTTAAAACTAAGCTTGGTCTTTATGAGTGGCTCGTCATGCCATTTGGTCTTTCCAATGCACCTTCTACTTTTATGCGTCTCATGAATCATGTTTTGCGTCCTTTCATTGGAAATTTGTTGTGGTATACTTTGACGACATCCTTATTATAGCAAGTCTTTGGAAGAGCACACTTCTCATGTTGCTCAAGTTTTGTTGGTTCTTCGCAATGAAAAGCTTTATGCAAATCTTTCTAAGTGCACTTTTGCCACCAACAAACTTGTTTTCTTGGGTTTTGTTGTTTCTTCGGATGGAGTCGAAGTGATGAAGCAAGATACAAGCAATTCGGACTTGGCCTTTTCCGACATCACTTGAGGAGTTGAGACGTTTTCTTGGTTTTGCCGGATTTTACCGCCGTTTCATCAAGGATTTTTCCACAATTGCTTGCCCCCTCCATGAACTTACAAAGAAGAATGTACCTTTCATTTGGGGCAATGCACATGATTTTGCTTTCAATGAGCTCAAACGGTTATTAACCGAAGCACCACTCCTTGCCCTTCCGGATTTCTCTAAGACATTTGAGATTGAATGCGATGCAAGTGGATTGGGCATTGGTGGAGTGCTTATGCAAAATGGTAGACCCATCGCATACCATAGTGAGAAACTAGATGGAGCTCGCTTGAATTACCCCATTTATGACAAAGAGTTATTTGCTTTGGTTCGTGTTTTGGATGTGTGGCAACATTACCTTCGTCCTAAGGAATTTGTCATTCATTCCGACCATGAATCCTTGAAATATTTGAAAAGTCAAACAAATTTGAACAAAAGACATGCTAAGTGGGTTGAGTTCATTGAGTCTTTCACTTTGTAATCAAATACAAGAAAGGTAAAGACAATGTGGTCGCGGATGCTCTATCCCGCAAGGCCAACCTACTTACACGTCTTGACATTAGTGTCTTGGGTTTGGATGAGATTAAAGAGTTGTATGCTACCGATGCTTTCTTTGGAGACATTTTCGCTCAATGTTCGGAGCACAAAGGAATTGGTGATTTCTATTTGCACAAAGGTTTCTTGTTTAAGGCTAACAAACTATGTATACCCGAGTCTTCGCTTCGTTTGGTCCTTTTGAAGGAATCTCATGGAGGAACACTCATGGGTCACTTTGGACGCGACAAGACCTACGCCATGCTCCCACCAACTACTATTGGCCTAGAATGAAGCGTGATGTGGAACGCCTAGTTCGACGATGTTCTACATGTCTCAAAGCTAAGTCTACTCTAAACTCTCATGGTTATACACACCATTGCCTATTCCACATCACCCATGGTCCGATATAGCTATGGATTTTGTCTTAGGACTCCCACGCACTAAAACAAACAAGGATTCCATCTTTGTCGTCATTGATCGCTTCTCTAAAATGGCACACTTTATACCTTGCAACAAGAGCGACGATGCTTCACACATTGCTACTTTGTTTTTCAGGGAAATCGTCCGTCTTCATGGAGTGCCCAAGACCATTGTGTCGGATCGTGACACCAAGTTCGTGAGCTATTTTTGGAAGACTTTGATGGCCAAGATGGGAATCAAGCAACTATTCTCCACCGCATACCACCCTCAAACCGATGGCCAAACCGAAGTGGTGAACCGAAGCCTATCTACACTCCTTCGTGTGTTGATCAAGCCTAACTTGAAGAATTGGGAAGAGTGCATCCCACACGCCGAGTTCGCCTACAATCGAGCACTACACCGCGCAACAAAGAAACACCCTTCGAGGTCGTCTATGGCTCCAACCCCTACACCGCGCTCGACATGCTACCACTTCCACTCCGTGAGCAAGTTAACATGGACTTCGACAAGCGAGCCGCTTACATGAAGAAGCTCCATGAGGAAACAAGAACTACTCTCGAGAAGCACAACAAAGACCATGCTACGAAGTCCAAGCTTCACCCTCGTGGAGATGGACCTTTCAAGGTTATCAAGCGCATCAACGACAATGCCTACAAGATCGACATCTCCAACTCCAAACACTTGGTCCATGACACCTTCAACGTCGCCGACCTCTCGCCATACTATGGAACATCAAGCGATGGAGAGGACCAAGAGTCGAGGACGACTCTTTTCCAAGGGGGGGAGATGATGTAGCCTCGCCTACGGCGTCTACACCAAGTGGCCCAATGACACGAGCAAGGGTCAAAGCTATACATGCTAAGGTGAATTCGCTCCTATCCATGTGTGATCTCGACACTCCTATGAATGGTTTGCTACTTCATTCCGATACCTTGTGTGTGCTCAGCTATGGTGGACCTGAAGACCCCTATGAAGATGGCCAAGAGGCGACGCAAGAAGATGGACAAGAGTCGAGCCAATACGATGAAGGAGAAGAAGAGGAGATGGAGAAGAACTCCCCAGGCGGCGGTACTACCACCCCTGGTCCAGACAGGCTGAACCAGCCCCACGCCAGCGGTATCGGCAGCGGTACCGCCTGGTACCGCGAGCGTGGGAAGGATCAGCGCCCACCTCAGTGGCAGCGCTCGCTACCGCCACATGCTACCGCCAAATCAGCCCTTCGGACACCTTACCCGGTACCGCTAGCGGTACCGGCGGCGGTACTGGACGGTACCGGGGACGTGGGAAGCGTGAAGCCCTCCTGCACTAGCGGTACCACTGGCTAACCCAGCGGTACTACCGCCAGTGCGGGAGCAGTTCGGGCAGCAGGCCCGTGTAACCTTATCCTTTCGCCTCGTTTTGGATCTAGACTATAAATAGGACTCCTTGGACTAGATCTAGGGTTAGACTATGATTTGGGAACTAAAGTAGAGCCTTGCTCCTTCTCAAAGTGTCCCTTTCCTCCTATGGAGATGAAAGGATAAGGTACCCGTCATCTTGGTACCACCCTATGGGAATCAAGCAACTATTCTCCACCGCATACCACCCTCAAACCGATGGCCAAACCGAAGTGGTGAACCGAAGCCTCTCTACACTCCTTCGTGTGTTGATCAAGCCTAACTTGAAGAATTGGGAGGAGTGCATCCCACACGCCGAGTTCGCCTACAATCGAGCACTACACCGCGCAACAAGGAAAACACCCTTCGAGGTCGTCTATGGCTCCAACCCCTACACCGCGCTAGACATGCTACCACTTCCACTCCGCGAACAAGTTAACATGGACTTCGACAAGCGAGCCGCTTACATGAAGAAGCTCCATGAGGAAACAAGAACTACTCTCGAGAAGCACAACAAAGACCATGCTACGAAGTCCAAGCTTCACCCTCGTGGAGATGGACCTTTCAAGGTTATCAAGCGCATCAACGACAATGCCTACAAGATCGACATCTCCAACTCCAAACACTTGGTCCATGACACCTTCAACGTCGCCGACCTCTCGCCATACTATGGAACATCAAGCGATGGAGAGGACCAAGAGTCGAGGACGACTCTTTTCCAAGGGGGGGAGATGATGTAGCCTCGCCTACGGCGTCTACACCAAGTGGCCCAATGACACGAGCAAGGGTCAAAGCTATACATGCTAAGGTGAATTCGCTCCTATCCATGTGTGATCTCGACACTCCTATGAATGGTTTGCTACTTCATTCCGATACCTTGTGTGTGCTCAGCTATGGTGGACCTGAAGACCCCTATGAAGATGGCCAAGAGGCGACGCAAGAAGATGGACAAGAGTCGAGCCAATACGATGAAGGAGAAGAAGAGGAGATGGAGAAGAACTCCCCAGGCGGCGGTACTACCACCCTGGTCCAGACAGGCTGAACCAGCCCCACGCCAGCGGTATCGGCAGCGGTACCGCCTGGTACCGCGAGCGTGGGAAGGATCAGCGCCCACCTCAGTGGCAGCGCTCGCTACCGCCACATGCTACCGCCAAATCAGCCCTTCGGACACCTTACCCGGTACCGCTAGCGGTACCGGCGGCGGTACTGGACGGTACCGGGGACGTGGGAAGCGTGAAGCCCTCCTGCACTAGCGGTACCACTGGCTAACCCAGCGGTACTACCGCCAGTGCGGGAGCAGTTCGGGCAGCAGGCCCGTGTAACCTTATCCTTTCGCCTCGTTTTGGATCTAGACTATAAATAGGACTCCTTGGACTAGATCTAGGGTTAGACTATGATTTGGGAACTAAAGTAGAGCCTTTCTCCTTCTCAAAGTGTCCCTTTCCTCCTATGGAGATGAAAGGATAAGGTACCCGTCATCTTGGTACCACCCTATGGGAATCAAGCAACTATTCTCCACCGCATACCACCCTCAAACCGATGGCCAAACCGAAGTGGTGAACCGAAGCCTCTCTACACTCCTTCGTGTGTTGATCAAGCCTAACTTGAAGAATTGGGAGGAGTGCATCCCACACGCCGAGTTCGCCTACAATCGAGCACTACACCGCGCAACAAGGAAAACACCCTTCGAGGTCGTCTATGGCTCCAACCCCTACACCGCGCTAGACATGCTACCACTTCCACTCCGCGAACAAGTTAACATGGACTTCGACAAGCGAGCCGCTTACATGAAGAAGCTCCATGAGGAAACAAGAACTACTCTCGAGAAGCACAACAAAGACCATGCTACGAAGTCCAAGCTTCACCCTCGTGGAGATGGACCTTTCAAGGTTATCAAGCGCATCAACGACAATGCCTACAAGATCGACATCTCCAACTCCAAACACTTGGTCCATGACACCTTCAACGTCGCCGACCTCTCGCCATACTATGGAACATCAAGCGATGGAGAGGACCAAGAGTCGAGGACGACTCTTTTCCAAGGGGGGGAGATGATGTAGCCTCGCCTACGGCGTCTACACCAAGTGGCCCAATGACACGAGCAAGGTCAAAGCTATACATGCTAAGGTGAATTCGCTCCTATCCATGTGTGATCTCGACACTCCTATGAATGGTTTGCTACTTCATTCCGATACCTTGTGTGTGCTCAGCTATGGTGGACCTGAAGACCCCTATGAAGATGGCCAAGAGGCGACGCAAGAAGATGGACAAGAGTCGAGCCAATACGATGAAGGAGAAGAAGAGGAGATGGAGAAGAACTCCCCAGGCGGCGGTACTACCACCCCTGGTCCAGACAGGCTGAACCAGCCCCACGCCAGCGGTATCGGCAGCGGTACCGCCTGGTACCGCGAGCGTGGGAAGGATCAGCGCCCACCTCAGTGGCAGCGCTCGCTACCGCCACATGCTACCGCCAAATCAGCCCTTCGGACACCTTACCCGGTACCGCTAGCGGTACCGGCGGCGGTACTGGACGGTACCGGGGACGTGGGAAGCGTGAAGCCCTCCTGCACTAGCGGTACCACTGGCTAACCCAGCGGTACTACCGCCAGTGCGGGAGCAGTTCGGGCAGCAGGCCCGTGTAACCTTATCCTTTCGCCTCGTTTTGGATCTAGACTATAAATAGGACTCCTTGGACTAGATCTAGGGTTAGACTATGATTTGGGAACTAAAGTAGAGCCTTGCTCCTTCTCAAAGTGTCCCTTTCCTCCTATGGAGATGAAAGGATAAGGTACCCGTCATCTTGGTACCACCCTATGGGAATCAAGCAACTATTCTCCACCGCATACCACCCTCAAACCGATGGCCAAACCGAAGTGGTGAACCGAAGCCTCTCTACACTCCTTCGTGTGTTGATCAAGCCTAACTTGAAGAATTGGAGGAGTGCATCCCACACGCCGAGTTCGCCTACAATCGAGCACTACACCGCGCAACAAGGAAAACACCCTTCGAGGTCGTCTATGGCTCCAACCCCTACACCGCGCTAGACATGCTACCACTTCCACTCCGCGAACAAGTTAACATGGACTTCGACAAGCGAGCCGCTTACATGAAGAAGCTCCATGAGGAAACAAGAACTACTCTCGAGAAGCACAACAAAGACCATGCTACGAAGTCCAAGCTTCACCCTCGTGGAGATGGACCTTTCAAGGTTATCAAGCGCATCAACGACAATGCCTACAAGATCGACATCTCCAACTCCAAACACTTGGTCCATGACACCTTCAACGTCGCCGACCTCTCGCCATACTATGGAACATCAAGCGATGGAGAGGACCAAGAGTCGAGGACGACTCTTTTCCAAGGGGGGAGATGATGTAGCCTCGCCTACGGCGTCTACACCAAGTGGCCCAATGACACGAGCAAGGGTCAAAGCTATACATGCTAAGGTGAATTCGCTCCTATCCATGTGTGATCTCGACACTCCTATGAATGGTTTGCTACTTCATTCCGATACCTTGTGTGTGCTCAGCTATGGTGGACCTGAAGACCCCTATGAAGATGGCCAAGAGGCGACGCAAGAAGATGGACAAGAGTCGAGCCAATACGATGAAGGAGAAGAAGAGGAGATGGAGAAGAACTCCCCAGGCGGCGGTACTACCACCCCTGGTCCAGACAGGCTGAACCAGCCCACGCCAGCGGTATCGGCAGCGGTACCGCCTGGTACCGCGAGCGTGGGAAGGATCAGCGCCCACCTCAGTGGCAGCGCTCGCTACCGCCACATGCTACCGCCAAATCAGCCCTTCGGACACCTTACCCGGTACCGCTAGCGGTACCGGCGGCGGTACTGGACGGTACCGGGGACGTGGGAAGCGTGAAGCCCTCCTGCACTAGCGGTACCACTGGCTAACCCAGCGGTACTACCGCCAGTGCGGGAGCAGTTCGGGCAGCAGGCCCGTGTAACCTTATCCTTTCGCCTCGTTTTGGATCTAGACTATAAATAGGACTCCTTGGACTAGATCTAGGGTTAGACTATGATTTGGGAACTAAAGTAGAGCCTTGCTCCTTCTCAAAGTGTCCCTTTCCTCCTATGGAGATGAAAGGATAAGGTACCCGTCATCTTGGTACCACCCTATGGGAATCAAGCAACTATTCTCCACCGCATACCACCCTCAAACCGATGGCCAAACCGAAGTGGTGAACCGAAGCCTCTCTACACTCCTTCGTGTGTTGATCAAGCCTAACTTGAAGAATTGGGAGGAGTGCATCCCACACGCCGAGTTCGCCTACAATCGAGCACTACACCGCGCAACAAGGAAAACACCTTCGAGGTCGTCTATGGCTCCAACCCCTACACCGCGCTAGACATGCTACCACTTCCACTCCGCGAACAAGTTAACAGGACTTCGACAAGCGAGCCGCTTACATGAAGAAGCTCCATGAGGAAACAAGAACTACTCTCGAGAAGCACAACAAAGACCATGCTACGAAGTCCAAGCTTCACCCTCGTGGAGATGGACCTTTCAAGGTTATCAAGCGCATCAACGACAATGCCTACAAGATCGACATCTCCAACTCCAAACACTTGGTCCATGACACCTTCAACGTCGCCGACCTCTCGCCATACTATGGAACATCAAGCGATGGAGAGGACCAAGAGTCGAGGACGACTCTTTTCCAAGGGGGGGAGATGATGTAGCCTCGCCTACGGCGTCTACACCAAGTGGCCCAATGACACGAGCAAGGGTCAAAGCTATACATGCTAAGGTGAATTCGCTCCTATCCATGTGTGATCTCGACACTCCTATGAATGGTTTGCTACTTCATTCCGATACCTTGTGTGTGCTCAGCTATGGTGGACCTGAAGACCCCTATGAAGATGGCCAAGAGGCGACGCAAGAAGATGGACAAGAGTCGAGCCAATACGATGAAGGAGAAGAAGAGGAGATGGAGAAGAACTCCCCAGGCGGCGGTACTACCACCCCTGGTCCAGACAGGCTGAACCAGCCCCACGCCAGCGGTATCGGCAGCGGTACCGCCTGGTACCGCGAGCGTGGGAAGGATCAGCGCCCACCTCAGTGGCAGCGCTCGCTACCGCCACATGCTACCGCCAAATCAGCCCTTCGGACACCTTACCCGGTACCGCTAGCGGTACCGGCGGCGGTACTGGACGGTACCGGGGACGTGGGAAGCGTGAAGCCCTCCTGCACTAGCGGTACCACTGGCTAACCCAGCGGTACTACCGCCAGTGCGGGAGCAGTTCGGGCAGCAGGCCCGTGTAACCTTATCCTTTCGCCTCGTTTTGGATCTAGACTATAAATAGGACTCCTTGGACTAGATCTAGGGTTAGACTATGATTTGGGAACTAAAGTAGAGCCTTGCTCCTTCTCAAAGTGTCCCTTTCCTCCTATGGAGATGAAAGGATAAGGTACCCGTCATCTTGGTACCACCCTATGGGAATCAAGCAACTATTCTCCACCGCATACCACCTCAAACCGATGGCCAAACCGAAGTGGTGAACCGAAGCCTCTCTACACTCCTTCGTGTGTTGATCAAGCCTAACTTGAAGAATTGGGAGGAGTGCATCCCACACGCCGAGTTCGCCTACAATCGAGCACTACACCGCGCAACAAGGAAAACACCCTTCGAGGTCGTCTATGGCTCCAACCCCTACACCGCGCTAGACATGCTACCACTTCCACTCCGCGAACAAGTTAACATGGACTTCGACAAGCGAGCCGCTTACATGAAGAAGCTCCATGAGGAAACAAGAACTACTCTCGAGAAGCACAACAAAGACCATGCTACGAAGTCCAAGCTTCACCCTCGTGGAGATGGACCTTTCAAGGTTATCAAGCGCATCAACGACAATGCCTACAAGATCGACATCTCCAACTCCAAACACTTGGTCCATGACACCTTCAACGTCGCCGACCTCTCGCCATACTATGGAACATCAAGCGATGGAGAGGACCAAGAGTCGAGGACGACTCTTTTCCAAGGGGGGGAGATGATGTAGCCTCGCCTACGGCGTCTACACCAAGTGGCCCAATGACACGAGCAAGGGTCAAAGCTATACATGCTAAGGTGAATTCGCTCCTATCCATGTGTGATCTCGACACTCCTATGAATGGTTTGCTACTTCATTCCGATACCTTGTGTGTGCTCAGCTATGGTGGACCTGAAGACCCCTATGAAGATGGCCAAGAGGCGACGCAAGAAGATGGACAAGAGTCGAGCCAATACGATGAAGGAGAAGAAGAGGAGATGGAGAAGAACTCCCCAGGCGGCGGTACTACCACCCCTGGTCCAGACAGGCTGAACCAGCCCCACGCCAGCGGTATCGGCAGCGGTACCGCCTGGTACCGCGAGCGTGGGAAGGATCAGCGCCCACCTCAGTGGCAGCGCTCGCTACCGCCACATGCTACCGCCAAATCAGCCCTTCGGACACCTTACCCGGTACCGCTAGCGGTACCGGCGGCGGTACTGGACGGTACCGGGGACGTGGGAAGCGTGAAGCCCTCCTGCACTAGCGGTACCACTGGCTAACCCAGCGGTACTACCGCCAGTGCGGGAGCAGTTCGGGCAGCAGGCCCGTGTAACCTTATCCTTTCGCCTCGTTTTGGATCTAGACTATAAATAGGACTCCTTGGACTAGATCTAGGGTTAGACTATGATTTGGGAACTAAAGTAGAGTCTTGCTCCTTCTCAAAGTGTCCCTTTCCTCCTATGGAGATGACTCAAGGCCTCCCCTTGTGGAGAAGATCCCTGCGTGGATACCAAGGCTCCTCTTGTAGTTTGCTACTTGCCAATCTTTCATCCTAGGGTGATTCTATTGGGTTGGTTGGATTGACCAATTGGACAAACAATCCTAAGAGTAAGGTGTGCTTGGGAGAGGAGGATTGGGGGCTGCCCATGGGGATTTGTTACCAATCGAGTCTTGCCGGGTTGCTACTTGCTATTTACCCTTGTGTGTTTGATTTCCCTCTTTTGTGTCTTCGTTCTTCGCGTGTTCTTCGTGTTTGTTGTTTCCTCCGCACAAATCCGTGAAAATCGGGACCAACCCGCATCAAGTTGAACCTACGACAGGGGAGATGGATGGAATTAATCAAGGATTATGATATTGGAATCCACTATCACCCCGGAAAGGCTAATGTAGTTGCCAACGCCCTTAGTCACAAACCTTGCACCCTGAATGCCTTGATCCAAGCCGAACAACCAGCCTTGTTCAAAGAGTTCAAAGATTTTGGACTAGATCTTGTTAGCCACGGATATCTCGCCAATTTAGAATTAGCCCCAACCCTAATGGATCAAATCAAGAAAGCCCAAAAAGATCATGAAAGCATTGAAGGAATTAAAAAGAAAATTTATCTCGGCAAAGCACCCGGTTTTACCGAAGATGCTGAAGGAGTGCTGAGATTCAATGGTCGTATCTGTGTGCCCAATGTCATGGAACTTAAGGAGTTAATCCTGAAGTAAGCCCATGAGACCCCTTATTCAATCCACCCCGGCGCAACCAAAATGTACCAAGACCTTCGTGAAAGATTTTGGTGGCATGGAATGAAGCGAGAGATTGGTTCTTTTGTAGCCAAGTGTGAAATCTGTCAGCGAGTCAAGGCTGAACATCAGCGACCCGCTGGATTGCTTCAACCTTTGAAAATTCCTGATTGGAAGTGGGATGAAATTGGAATGGATTTTATTACCGGACTTCCAAGATCCAACCGAGGCCATGATTCAATCTGGGTCATCGTTGATCGACTGACCAAGGTTGCCCATTTTATTCCTGTCTAGACCACTCACACCGGAGCTCAGTTAGCGGACTTGTATATTTCCAGAATAATAAGCCTACATGGTGTGCCTAAGAAGATTGTGTCTGATAGAGGCACGCAATTGACTTCAAGATTCTGGAAATCCCTTCACGAAGCCCTCGGAACTAAGTTAGCATTTAGCTGAGCTTATCATCCCCAGACCGGAGGCCAAACTGAACGAGTGAACCCGATATTGGAGGACAAGCTTCGCGCATGTGTTCTATCCTATGGTTCCAAGTGGGAAGATTGTCTTCCGTTTGCAGAGTTCTCCTACAACAATAGCTACCAGTTAGTCTGCAAATGGCCCTGTTTGAAGCCCTATATGGCAAGAAGTGTCGTACGCCCCTGAATTGGTCCGACACCGGAGAAGGCAAATTGTTTGGACCAGATACCCTCTGAGAAACTGAAGAACAAGTTTAACTTATCCGCGAGCGTCTCAAAACTGCCCAATCCCGTCAGAAGAGCTACGCTGATCCCAAGCGTCGCGGTGTCACTTTCAGTGTCGGAGATTATGTCTATCTCCGAGTGACACCACTCAAGGGTATGCAGCGTTTCCATGTCAAAGGAAAATTAGCGCCAAGATATATTGGACCTTTCAAGATCATTGCTCGTCGAGGAGAAGTTTCTTATCAACTGGAGTTGCCCCAAGAGTTATCAGATTATCACGATGTCTTCCACATTTCCTTGCTCCGGAAGTGTCTTGAAGTTCCCGACCAGCCTGATTTTTCAAGAACATTGACCATCTCTCCATCGACCTAAACCAAGACCTGACTTATCGTGAGAGACCCGTCAAGATTCTTGACGAATATGTTCGTCTTACCCAGAGCCGCGTGATCAAGTTTTACAAAGTCCAGTGGACTAACCACGCTGAAGATGAAGCAACTTGGGAACGTGAAGACTATCTTAGAAGCGAATTCCCAAACCTCTTTAGTACCTAGGCCTAGCAAATCTCGGGACGAGATTTATTTTAAGGGGGGAAGGATCTATAACACCCCAAAATTATAACAATTATTATTAGTCCAAAAATATGGGCCAACAAAAACTTTTGTTAATTTATGTGTGTTGATTGTATATTGTTGCTTGTGATGTTGTTTGCTCTAATTAAAAACTTTAAGAAAAGAAAAGAAATAAAACAAAAGTTAAAACTAGAAAATCATGTGACAAGTGTCACACCATTTCTCCAAGTGAGAAATAGTTTTTTCTTCAAACAAAATTCAGTGGAGTGGTAATATGAGCACTCCCATTTTATTCTCACCACTTTTCCCTCTCAAATAAATATTTCCAAAACGCCTAAATTGAAATTCTAATTCTTTCTTTATCTTATTCAAATCACAAAATGTGCAATGTTGCACTTGTCAAATAAATAATTGAACATCACGACAAATCCTGATAAACATATGTGAATCAAATTATGAAAATAAATTTCAGAAATTGGAAATTAAAATTAGTCCAAGCATTTCATCGAACACATGGTAAGCATCACTGTGTTCTTCCCCAAATCGATTTCAATCCGATGGAATTCGGTCGATTTCGAGTAGAATCAAGCAAGCCACGCCTCCATTCGATCGCTCGCATCTCTCCCATCTCCCTAGCTCACCAGAACTGGAGGAGAGCAAGCGGAGACCGCGCGCCGTGGTCGCCACCGGCGACGCCGCACTGTGCCATGGCTGCACTGTGGCCGGCATAGAAGGAGGGCACCGTGTTGGGCCGCGCCATGCCGCTCTGTCTCCCCTCACCTCTCTGCTCCCTCTCAACGCAACAAACCGCCCAGCAGGAACCCGCACCCGCAGGTTTTTGCCATGCCTGTGCACACCGAGCGCCGCCCGAGCACGCACACGGCCGTCCCCCATTCCGAGCAAGCATAGCTTGCCTCCACGCATCCAACCTTGTTCCCTTCCACCCCAGCACCGTAGCCGTACCGCACCGTCCCCTATGGCAAGCTCTCTCTCCCCTGGACCGCTCCTGCACCCAGGCCACCGTGGACTAGCCTCCGCCTTTATAAGCTCACCCTGAGCCCTCTCGTCTCTCCACACTCCACCACCGCCTTCCTTCACCTCCACACTCTCCCTGTGCACCGCTAGGAGAGCGGGCACGCCGTTGCAGCAAAGCTCAGCCGTGGCAGCACGGCCAAGTGCTGCCGGAGCTGAGGTAGGAGACGACCACGGCCGAGTCGTGCTGCCATCTCTTTCTCTCCTCTCTGACCCGCACTCTCATCTCCATTAGCACCGCACTCACCCGCCTCTCTTTCCCTTTTGATTCGTGCCCAGGAGCGACGCAGGAAGCTCGCCGGAGTCCGTGCGGGACCGAGGAAGCTGTGAAGCTCATCGCCGACGCTAGGAGCCTCCCCACCAAGCACGAGTCCACCCAGAAGCTTCCACGAGCCTCCGCCATCATTCTGCATCATCTCCACCAACCCAAGCCACCCTAGGTGAACCTCCAAGTCGCCAGCACGGCGGCGCCGCCCAAGTGTGGTCATCGCCGATGCTTTTGAACCTGAGCCGTTAGATCCTGGATCAACGGTAGCATACACCTTCGTTTTGATAAGACGCTGACAGGTGGGACCCGCTGTCAGTATTTTAAACATTATCCAGAGTGCGAGAATTTTCGGTTGAGTCACTGACGAGTGGACCCCACCCGTTAGGATCCTCAACATTATCCAGAACAGAAGCTTTTCTAATTTATTTTTCCCTGGAATTTCAGTACTGGACATAACTTTGAAATTCAATATCTCGAGATTTATAAAGCCAAATAAATCAAATCCAAATGTTCTGGAAAGCTTATGAAATTGTTTAACGAACCCAAGTGGTTTCATTTCATTTAAATAAATAATAAAAATGTAGTATTAAAAATGCCACAGAAGGTTTAAAATCTAAACTTGTTTTTTTCTGATACTCTATTACCCAAATAATTCCAAACCAATTTTGTTAGCTTGGTACTGTGATCTATTAGCTTCCCTAATTTTGGTAGAATTAATTAGGCAATATTAATTGTTTGTCATTAGAATAAAATTTGCAAAACCCTTCTGCAATAAAACAATTATAGATGTTTAATTATTAACCCAAATGAATTAGGACTAATTTTGTTAGATCACATTTAGTCATGGTTAGTGACCCCTAAAAGGATTTAATTTTAGGACCAACAGAACTTGATTTGTAGCTAAAACTTGATTATTAAGTTTCTGGATTAAAACAATTATGTAGGGATTTTGGTAACTCCAATTAATCCAAATCAAATTGTGTTGTCTTCTACACATCAGTATCTTTTTGTAGAAATTTAGTTTGTATTTTTGTGACCAACAGAACTTGAGTTGTGTAATTAAACATGTTCAACTAGTTTCTGCCACATTTAAGACATAAATAAATAATGGTTAATTCAATTAAATTGAAACCAAATTGTGTTGCTTGATGTGTAGTGGCTATTTAGAGCAATTAAGATTGTAATATTGTGATGTTTGATTGAGTAGTATAGTGATTGTTTGTATTTGTTTGTTTATTAATTAGACGAGAGCGTTGTTGGATTTATCGAGGAGGGAGAATTTGTTGAACCTGAAGATCAAGACCAAGGTCACTTTGTCGAGCAAGGCAAGCTACTCTCTGAGCTTGCAACCAAAATATATGCATCTACTTTGATAATATGATTTACTCTTAAGGCAAAGATTTTAAAACCTTTTCAAAAAGTATATAGAAACTATTTTGCCACCATATGTAGAAGTATAAGATAGTTTATATAAAATTATAGTATGAAAAATAAATATTGTTTACTCAAAACACCTTTGAAAATATTTGTATGGATATGGAATGCCGAGATGTCGGTGTTGAAATGGAGAAATGGATAATGGAGATGTTTATGAAAAATGCACAGTGTGTCCTAGTACTATGACGACCAATCTTACCCTGTGCGACCACATTTACCCACATATGGGATAGGGCTATCATATAATTTGCTCATATTAGTATGGGATGCCTCATCAACGGAGCGTTATGCATGAGGGGATGGTTTGGTCACCTACCCCTGACCTGGTTCCTCGCTCAAACTCTATGGAAAGATAAGGAGGAGGATAGAAGGATGTCCCCTATACACCGCCGGGCAAAACTATGAGTCCTCACACTTAGATTCCGACGGGCTGGGTTAAGTGTTTATGGAAAGTTTCATATGGGCAGGGTCCTATACTAGCATGAGCAAAGGACAGGCTAGGGTCGGTGACTCAACTTCGCATACACCTTGTATGGCGGGACGTGGCTGACACGATGAGTTATCGGATGGATGTGGGAAAAGCGTGCTACCTCTGCAGAGTGTAAAACTATTCGAATAGCCGAGTCCTCGGATATGGACAGTTGGAAGGCTGTCCTAAGACCATGTGCAAGTTTTGAAAAGATTTGAGTTTTAAAAAGGAAAATGAAGTGGAGAATGTTTCATACACCTGTACCAACGGATCGGTATAAGGCTGTTGGAGGTAAGTGGACCATGACGGGCTATGGTCGGAAAAAGGAGGAGTTTTGGAGAAACAGATAAAATGGTGATTTTATTCAAAGATGGTCATACAATTCTTCTTACCTTTTTCAATAAAGATATAGAGATGTTTTAATTAAATAAAAGTCTGAAATTAAAAAAAACTAGTGCATACTCATGTTGGGGTAGTTTGCGAGTACAATCAAATGTACTCATATTGGTTTCATCCCTGGCTATTGTCTTAGCCAGATTTCGAGGAGCACTACGCCGAGGAGGAGTATGGCGACTTCTATGCGAACTAGGGATCTCCATAAGTCAGCTGCCTGTCGGGTCGTTGTTAGAATTTGATGTCTACTACGCCGTAGCTTCCGCTGATTATTTTGGTTTGGCCCATGAAGGCACCTATGTAAGACTTGGTCTAAATGACCATTTATGTAAGACTTTAATTCGGTATTGTAATGGATGTAAACTTCAGTATTCAGTTCAGATTATGTGCAACGATAGACTGATCACGGGATCATTGTGTTAAGCATAATCGGGTATTTCGGACGGCTAGTCGGGGTCCCCACACACCCGCAAGAGCTGCGACTAGTGGATGGATCCCTTGTCCAACAAGATGTCCAAGGACCCGAGAAAGAGGGAGATATGAAGGCCAGGCTGGAAGAAGTAGAGCATGAAGTTTTCAGATACCAGAAGATGATAGAGTGAGGAGTGGAAGCCAACCACAAGATCATTGCTGAGCTTATTGCTGAACACAAGAAGGAGACTAACAAGCTATGGGATGATATCTTCATGCTCAGTGAAGCCACATCCAATTTGCAAGCGCAAATCTATGATCTTCAAAACCAAAACTGTGAGTATGAAGCTAGGTTCAAACGCATAAGCTTTGCTGCAAGTTTCAGGGCTGTTGAAACCAAATCATCCTTCTTTGATGGAGAGCCTCTACTTTGGAAATCATATGATGAAGAGTCTCGCGCACCACCAAGGGATCAATTTCGAATCGTCAAGGGTTAATGGCACTCCCTTGGCTTGTTCCAAGCTTGGGGGAGTACCCAGTATCATCTTTATCTTTTTGCTTTACAATTTTGTGGTCATATCATGAGTAGAGAAGTTATCTTATAAGATGGTTTGCAATGTGGAGTGTCACTCCTTTAGTTGGTTATCTATGTATCCATTGGTGTGAGTGTGTCTTTGTTTAGAATATTAATGAGAAGTTTCACCTTTACTTTCGGTACACTTTATTTTAGCCTGCAAATCCTCTTTATATGCTGATCTTGTCATTAGTATTGACATCACTTTGTGGGGTACATCAAGTAAATTAGATTGGTTATGGCAAAATTAGCATTGTTCAGTAGCAACAATACTTTGAAAACTTAAGTAGAAGGAGGGAATTACATGCAAAAATATTATCCCATTATTTTCTTTCTTGTTGGCCAATGAGATTAGTATTCTTGAGTTAAAATATTTGTGCTTACAAGGAAGATTGCATGATTGCTCTTATTACATGTATATTTGCTTGTATCCTTCAACTCTTATGCTTGCCACCCAACCTTGCTAGCCTAAAACCCTGTACTGAGAGGAAATACTTCTCGTGCATCCAAACCTTGAGCCAATACCCTTTAGAGTGTCCACATAACTTCCTATACGTGGTATTTAACCGCCACTCCAAGTAAATTTGCCATGTGCTACCTTTAAACTATTCAAAATTGTTATTACTCCTTCTTGTGTCAATGTTTACCAAGCTCATCAGGACGTGGTAGATGTCTTTATTTCACTTGTCAAACAGACTTTACCTCCAGACTAGCGGCATACACATTCGCTTATCTGTTAATTTTGCAAAAAGAGTTGTCAACGGGGTGCCCAGTCCCAATTAATTACAACTTTAACTGCTTAATCTCTTCACATTTTGTCAACTGGATACTCAGTGAAACATCTGCATGTGTAAACAAAAGAGAAAAGAGGGATGATCTGCCTTGCTGGTAGAAATAACGTCCTTCATGGGAGCCGCTCTTAAAAAGTCTGGTTGGCAAGGGTAATATCGTACTGTCTACTACTGATTCGTTGACCAATTAACACATACCTCTCAAAACTTAATTTTTACTCTCTATATGATTTCAAAAATTAAAAGGCACTAGAACATGATTTAATCCCTGCTTCCCTCTGTGAAGGGCCTTTCTTTTACTTTTCATGTTGAGTCAGTACACCTATTTCCTTCCTCCTTGAGCAAGCATTTGAGTTGTTGTGATTCAACCATCTATAGCATTAATATTTTCAATCATGTCTTTTATCCTTCTTTTGTCTTAGCACAAAGACCTTTGCCTTTAAGGATATAACTGAAAGTTATCAATGACTGTAAGGAAAGTGTGATGATTGAGCATGTAAGTTCTGCCATATAAGCTCTGCTATAAAGACTCCTTTCGAAAGATAAGTTTGAATTGATGATTGTTCTATGACTAAGAATGAAGTGTGCCATCACTAATTTATAATTTCCTTCATGCACCTTTATTGTGGTTGTTTCATTACTCGTGTTCAAGTTAAGTTATATTAAGAGTAGTTGCTGTTTAAAATGATTTGTGCTGTTAAGTAAATAATGATGCTTGTTGTCCGTATTCTTTATTATCGACCCTTCACTCCATAAACCTGTGGTCTTGTTTACTGAGCTCAGCTTTTGCTTGGGGACAAGCGAGGTCTAAGCTTGGGGGGAGTTGATACGTCCATTTTGCATCACTATTTTATATCACAATTTATTGTTATTCATTGATATATTTCATATTAAGATATGTTACTTATGTTATTTTATCTTATTTTGCATGTTTGATGATTATTGGAGAATTAATTGCCGGAGTCAGATTTCAGCTGAAAAAAGCACCGTCAAGACACTATATTTCTGGAGTTCCAAAAATCACGAAAATATACAGAAGCTCCTATTTTATCAAAGACGGAGGCAGCCGAAAGGGGAGGAATAGATGGCCCACACCACCCCACGGCGTGGGCCCCACATTGGCCACGCCGAGGCCTGGTGAGGAGCCCCTGGCCAACCTTTGGCGCTCCCCCTTTGCGTACATCTTCCACTCAACCCTATTTTTCATGGGGAGCCATCGAGGAAATATTCCGCCGCCTCCACAGGACGGAAACGACAGAGAGAGAAAAAGCTCTCCGACAGGGAGAAATCTGCCGGGGAAATTCCCTCCCGGAGGTGGAAAATTGTCGCCATCGTCATCGCCATCACGCTGGACTTCATCGAGATCACCATCATCATCTCGACCGCCATCACCATCATCTCCGCCGCTCCACTTCGTTCCGCTGTAACATCTAGAGCTGTACTTTGTCTAGTTCATAGGGGGAACTCTCCCGGTGTTAGTTACTCCTTGTGGGTGATGCTATTGAGTTTTTATCAATGAATTAAAGTATATGTCCAGATTGTTATTCATCATTATATCACCTCTGATCATGATCCATATGATGTTTTGTGAATAGTTCGTTTAGTTCTTGAGGACATGGGAAAGTCTTGTCGCTAGTAGTGGAATTATGTTGAGTAATATTTAATGGTTTGATATTTAAATTGTGGTGTTATTCTTCTAGTGGTGTCATGTGAACGTCGACTACATGACACATCACCTTTATGGGACTAGGGGAATGCATTGTGTAGTTGGTCGCTAATAGTGGGGTTGCCGGAGTGACAGAAACCTAAACCTCCGTTAGTAAACCGATGCACGAGGGAGTGTAGGATCTCAGAGTTTAAGACTGTGGTTAGATTTATCTTAATTACTTTCTTGTAGTTGCGGATGCTTACAAGGGGTATAATCACATGTATGTATTAGTCCAAGTAAGGGCGGTGCATTAGCATAGGTTCACCCACACAACACTTATCAAAACAATAAAGATTAATCAACTGTATGAAGCGAAAGCACTTGACTAAATTCCCATGTGTCCTCAAGAAAATTTTGTCATCATAAGTAAACCAACCGGCTTGTCCTTTGCTCTAAAAAGGATTGGGCCACTCGCTGCAATTATTATTACTGTCTTTTATTTACTTGTATTTTATTTATCTGCTATATCAAAAATCCCTAAAAACTTGTCTGCTTGTGTTTACAGTGAAACCTTGACCGAAACTACTTGTCAACACCTTCTGCTACTCGTTGGGTTCGACACTCTTATTTATCGAAAGTACTACGATACACCCCCTATACTTGTGGGTCATCACCGATACGCGTCTCTCTACGTCTTGCTGCGTCATCTTATCGTGTCGGCTTCGCCAAGTCGGCGGACTAGCTATTTAATATATCGAGGTAGGTCGTGGCGATTAAAACGGATAGGCCTTTACGTGACGTCGTACGGTGTCACGGATTCTCTTTCCCTTATTATCTTTTCTTGTCTGACGCTGCCGTAACGTATCCCTCATTGACTTTTTGGTCAGGTGCTACACGTCTACACCCTATACCGCAGTAAGGCGTGACGGTTGCAGAAGTGAGCGGTGCGGTTAATTTATCGATTTAAACGTCTGGTTGTATTTATAGATGGTGGGTAAATTCTTTGTCTTCTCCATACGCTTCGTCTCCACTCTCAGATCTGTTTTATTCTCCGTCTGTTGTTATTGCTACTTCTTTGGCAGCGATCATGTCTTCCCCACCGATCTTCTCTTCTCCTGCAAAGAAGCCCAAGCTCTTGACATGATCCGGGTATTAGTTTCACAGTTTTATTGCTTCTATCTTTTTAAACATTCTTTATTCACATGTCTTACCTTGCGTTTTATGGTCGGGGGTTACAATCCCGCTGCCCTTGGATCCACTTCAGCTGCTGAGCAAGTGGAGGTAGAGCTTCGGATTCTGAACGGGCTTAGGAATGAGATCACGTGTCGGGACAGGCGTATCACCGAGGTTCTCCAAGAATCTATTGAGAATGTCGACCGGGAAAAAGATGCTTATATTCAGTCAGCGACGGAGCAAAAGAGGGCAACTGAGACCATGGGAGAATTGGATACTGAGCGTATGCGCAATATCGACTTGGTGAAGCTAGCCGACTCTCTCCAAGAAAAGGTTGACGTGTAGTGTCAACAAGCTCGTCGCATACACAAGGAGATCGAAGTGTTGGGCATGGAAGCACGGAAGCCGCGTCCATAAGCGCCTTCGGTTTCAGTTTAGTTTGATCCTCTGTTTTAGTACTCTACTCCTCGTGTTTATATTTTTGTATTTTTGTTTTACCAGGAATAAGTATATAACGTATGTATCCGCAATTTTTAAACTTATGTACATGGCAATACACATGTCTAGCAACGTAACCGTTGCTGAACGTGTGTGTGTGCAGTTGTGAATGGGCGAGGACAGTTCCTGCGGCGATGGGTTAATGACTTCTTATTTCCCTCCGAATTTCCGTCTTTCTCTTTCAGTCTATTTAGTTATCTTCTCCTGGCGTTCTCCCTTATCATCACGAAACAGCTTCTTTGTTCCTCGGTACTCACCATGTCGTCCACAGAAGGATCTGCCATCGCGAAGAAGAGGGAGGGCACTAAAGGATCTCTTTCGATTGATAGGTATCTATTTATTCAAATTCAAAGTTAAGCTTTGATGAGGCTTCGCTTGGACCTTTGTTCTTCTTTTAAGTTGCTCTGAAGCTCTCTTCGATTTTTTTAATCGTACTTCATGTACCTTCTACCGTGTCTCGAAGGACGGACACCGGGGATATTAGATACCCCCGGTATGGGGCGCGAAGGAGGCTGAGAAACGTCTCGAAGAATATCATGGTCGAGCTCTCCTCTCCACGATCAAAGCAAGCAAGCAAGGGGACACGGCAATCTACCCAGGTTCAGGCTGCCCGGAGGCTAAAAGCCCTACTCCTGCATGTCTGGATAGATGGTATCTTCATAGTGTGGCTACAATGGTGGTTTTCCGGCGAGGTACCCGGAAGGGGTTTTGGCTAGAGGTAGACGAAGGACAGATCATGACCCGGAGGAGATCACCTTCCTTCTCTACTCTCCTAGATCTAGTCTAGTCTTGCTCTGGCTTGTGCGATGCTCGGTCTCCAAGTTACTTCCCCCTTTTTCTCTCCTCCATCCTTGGTCCTCCTTTTATAGGCCAAGGGGATACAACAGGGTCATGCGAGGAGCGTGAGGGGGTTTTCGCGGGAAGAACCCCTAAGCAGGTTTAGGAGGAGACATGGCCTCTCCTCCTCCAAGTCTTCTCCGTGGGTTAGGTGGGTCGTCCACCTTTAGGGAAAGCGGGGCGGACAAGGGCTGACAACACCACGGGCCTTGTTCCCTGCCTGCCTCTTCTTCGACTTGCTTCCCAAGTCTTCTAGGATCTTCTGGTGTCTTCCGGAACAGGCTGGAGTCCTTATCCGTAGCTCATACGGACTGGTACCCGAGAGGGAGCCCGGCCTCCTGTCGGGGACTCGGGCTCTCGGGGGCGTCTCCATGCTACCCGGGGGGTACAGGGGACCCGACAGGTCTCTGAACCTGAGGTCCTTAGCCGATGCAGGACTCGTGCGACTATCATCAGGTTTGAGGATAGAACTCGCCAGTCCATCTTGAGTGTTGGTCATGTCCATCTTCATGTTGGGCCCACACGGGTTGGACCCACTTTCGCAATACTAGGAGAACCCCATGTTCCACTGTTGCGACAGTAGCCCCCGGGCATGGTCCCGGCGGGTTTTGCTCCAACTGCCGGGGCTATGACCTAAAAAAGGTCAAAGTGGGTCCCGGGCTTCTGATCTTCTCTGTTTGGCCAGTGGGGGCTCGCTGGGCCGAAGTAGAAACGAGCCCCCGGGTTTCTTTGACTAGGTCACGCTGAACGTTGTGATTCGTGCGGGCCTCGAGTCCATATGGAAATCCAACAGGCGATGACCGCCAAAAACGGCATGTCTCCTCGATCCCCGCGCCAGTCAGAGTAGTGGGGCCGCGACGTGACGCGTGGGAGGCCTTATTAGCCACGACTGGATGGCACTGTAGCCGTTACCTCTTTATTCTGCCAGAAATTCCCAGTCCGTTGCTTCTAGCCTCGTCTTCCTTCTCTGCGCCGCCACTTCCTCCCAGCACCGCCGTCTCAGGCTCTGCTCCGTCCCAATGGCTCGCCTAAAATCCACGGCACGGAAGTAAAAGCCGGAGGGAGCGGCCTCAATCATCAGGAGGCCGCCGTCCCCCAGATCCCGGAGAAAACGACGGAGATCGACGCTCAACGCCGAGCAAGCTGAGCTCCGCAAGTGGCAAGCACTGTTCCCCAGCTGCTATGCCAATGACGCCGAGATGATGCGGAAAGCCACACACTTTGGGGTGATGGAATCCGCGGCGGTTGGCGACATTCCTGCTCGCGCGGCGTCGAAGATCTTTCCACCCTCGGACGTGAGGCTGCCCGAGCAGATCCCCATCTTTGACCACTTCATGCTGATGGGAGTCGTCCCGCCCTTCTCCGATTTCCTTTCGGAGGTCTTTCGGGCGTATGATCTAAAACTCCTACATCTAACGCCGGGGGCCATTCTGGATTTGGCGGTTTTCGCCCACTCCTGCGAGGCGTTCGTGGGAGTGATGCCGTCAGTGGCCCTGTTCCGCCACTTCTTCTATCCCCGCATCGGGAAAGATGGATGGTTAGGTGGCGGCGTCACGTTCTGCTTCCGCCCGAAGGCCAGATTGGCCTACCCTCTCATGGCAACCAAATCCAAATGGGATGAGTGGAGAGAGTAGTGGTTCCTGGTTGAGGTACCCAAGGCCCTTCCGTACTGGGAGGAGCCGAAAGAGTACCCGGTGAAGCTGGACACGTGGGGAGCTTCAGTCTTCAGGATGATGATTTCTCAGATGTGGTGGAGCGCTTCAAGCTCCTCTGCGAGCAGAAGATTTCCGGGCTGCCATTGTTGCCCACTTTATCCGCAACTGTCTGGCGCCGCTGCAACAAAGGCCGCAACCGTCGTGGGAATACAAAGGTTTCAGCGACCCATCCCGCCTGAGAAACACGCATATGACTGACTCCCTTCTCCAGGACAACATGACTAAGATTTTTGTCCCGGATGTCCAGTACGAGGTGCCGACATGGTCCTTGCCTTTGTGCGAGGACCCTCAGAGGGACGCCATCCTGGCGTCCCTATCGGTGTGCAATGCCCTCGGCATCGTGGCTGAGCTGATCATGGGCCCAAACCTCCGGCGGCGAAGACCCGTAAGCCAAGGCTCCTTCCAGTCTCGAAGAGGAGGGAGAGCTCCTCGAATCGGAGGAGGAGAGCGAGGAAGAGTCTGCGTAGGGTTCCGCCGGCTCTGATGACAATGAGGATGGCGGTGGCATCCCGACCAGCGCCAACCAGGCAAACGAAGAAAACAGCGATGATGACGATGATGACGCCGACGACGATGATGCGGGGAACAAGGCTCCATCTGCACCCGGCTGCTGCTGGTCCTGTGGTCCCTGACCCGAGGGCACAGATTCTTTCTCCGCCAGTGGAACAGACGGGTGACGTGGGTGATCCCATGGATGTGGAGGTCGACCGTGCGAACTTTGTCCTGGCTCCCCGGATGGGGAGCTCTCACAATCACCCACCGCCAGCGACTGAGCAGGCGGTATTCCAGAATGCCACTGAGCCCCCATGCTTCTTCTGCGGGGTCAGTGGACATTCCATCGCAGATGGGCAGCAAACGCCCCTGAGAGTACGCTCATACTTTGCCTGTCTTCGTCTTCTGTTTTCCTTATCTCTTGCCTTACCCGGAAGAATTGTCGTTTGCCATTGCAGGGGCGATTCTTTGCTGGAAACCGGCAAGAGTGATGCATGTAAAATGCATACATGAACTTTGCATTATATTACTTATATTTCAATCATATTTGCATCATATAAGGGTTATATCATTGTTTTATATTGATTTTGGGAATATTTCACAGTTTCCCTATTTTTCTGGAATTAACCCTGCACTGGCAGAAAACCCAATTTTCTATATTTTGATGTTTCAGGGACCCAAACGACGTCCAAATGACCTAAAATTTACGAGCATCAGTTTTTGGAAGGAACGAAGCGTGGGAGTGAAGGAAGCGAACAAACGGAGGCCCGAGGGCCAGAAGAGGTGGCCCACACAGCAAGATTCCGCGTGGGACCCACCATCTAGGGCCTCGGAGCTCCGTTGTCGTCGATCTTCTTCCCGAGCCTCCGTCTTGACCTAAAAACGACTATAAAAATAGTCCCCCGACGGCTTTCGGAGGGAGCGCCGTCGAAACATAGAAACCACGAAACAGAGACCTGGAGTTGCAGTTTAGAGGGGGAAAACTCCGGCGGGGCGCTGCCGGCGTGGTCTCCATCTTCTCCAACGACTTCTCCACCGTCTCCATGATGAAGGGGGAGTAGTCCACCCCCTGGACTTTGGGTTTGTGGTGGTAACTTGATCTAATCTCTCTATGTATGATCATTTTTGAAGTCCATATGATGTGCCTTGCATAAGTATGGATCTATCTATGTAATTCCTATGGTGGATATTGTGGTATGAGATAATATTTGTTATGCATTTACCGTTGTGTTGGAGCTTTTATGACTTGTCATACTTTGGAGATATTCTATGATGCATGTGATGGTTTGATTTATGCATAATGCCTTGTTTATCCTTGTCATGAGGTGATTGACACCACCAAGTGTAGATAGATGAGAGAGATGTGGTCATGCACACGAAATATGAATCATTACACTAGTGTTTAGAATATTGTCCATTAAGAAGTATGATGTATGTAGGTACGGGGTGGCCGATGTGACAACGGCATATGTATTGAGTGACACAATACAGCCCAACATCCTTTATCTGGGGGTAAAAAGGAAGAAGTATGATGTGGGAGTGACAACAAACCACGCTAGCCTTACGAGGGTGACCCTAGCAACACAAATGATTATTTTCTTTCAACTATGTGTCTTAGGACATGTAGCCGTCATAGAAGTTACCATTAAAGCATGACAATTGTGTGTACTTTTTATCTATAACATGATAATCACCATAGATGGGAGAGAGAGGATTAAGTGAACCCATGTCCATTGTTCCTATAAGAGAAAACCTTTGTCTTGTTCTCTTGCATTGAAGAGGATTGGGACACTTTTACATTCTTGTTTTGTTACATTAAACTTCCATCCATTAAATCAACCATCTTGTTCTTTAAACTTGTTTAGTGCATAATCAACTAAAACTTGTGACACTTTAGTTGTAGGGAATAGATAACTTTTCCTTCTTGCTCCTGCGGATCGATACCCTACTTCCACATTGAGAGGTGCTACAGTGATCCCCTGCTCTTGGGGGTTATCAAGTACTTTTCTGGCGCCGTTGCCGGGGAGCGTAGCGCTTAAGTTTCTATTCTTGTGTGCACTAGACTTTAGATTTATTTTTATCTTGTTTTATATCTTGCAATCATCTAAGCTTGGGGAGGTTCCTTTAAACTTGTTTGGTTGTGAGTTTCTCATTAGCTTTACTTTTAGTTATGTATCAGTTTATACTCTCCTTATTTGAAAAACACAAAAAAATTAGTTCATTTGTTATGTTCGTGGAATGTATGAGTTACGTACTTATGCAACCCCCCATGGTTGAATCAATTAGTGTTGATCAAAAAAGGTTTATAATGGAAGCATTTAATGTAATTGGCCATGCATTATGTGATAGGTATAATGTATCTTGCTGCATAGATCAATATCCTAAGCATCTTAAATTTCAATGCAAGCTTGAGAGTATGCCTATAATTGCCTCTTACCATAATAATGAAATTATGACCACTGATATGAAGGCAGCCGAGGAATTTACTATTGTAATGGGAATTCTTGAGATAGTTATGTTTAATATAGATAAAGCTCGCCTCACACCAAGACTTGCTATAACACTTGAACAACTCTTGAAACTCTTTTGTAAGAATACCTATATCCTTGAATATTATAACAATCTTGTTGCTATCAAGGAGAGATCTAATGGCTTGCAGGAACAAGAAGAATATAGAGAAGGGAAAAAGGTATTAGAGGATTGCCCATATCCTTACTCACCATGCTATTTTGATTCTGATTCTGATGATGATCAACACATTCAAAATGATATTATTATTGATAATAGCTTTGAAAGTGATGAGGAATTTGGTTTAGATATTCTATATGATAATGCTCTAGATGATGGTCCTATTTTGCTTGATAATCCTCCATGTTTAGAACTTGTTACTAAATTATGTGGGGATAAAGATGATATACTTGCTGTTTGTGACAATACTCTCACTCATGAGAGTCCTACTTTGTCTTTGAATTCTCCTGATTACACTGTAGAGGAGAAAAATTATTTTGATGATACTATGTCTCCCATTTATGACGATTACAATGATGAATGTGATATTTTCAGTCCACCTACTATTGAGGATAAAGTTTATTATGATTATGATATGCCTCCTATGTATGATGATTACAATGATGATTATGAATGTTTTACTCCTACTATCACTAATAAGAAGGATTTTACTTATGTGGAGAGTATTAATACTTTTATGCTTGTAGATCATGAAAGACATGCTTTATGTCATAATTATATTGTTGAATTCATTCATGATGCTACTGAAAGTTATTATGAGAGGGAAAACATGGTTCTAAACATTTCAATATTATTACGTTTCCTCTCTTTAAGTTCAAAGTCTTGAAATTGCTCTTGTTTCCTCTCTTTGTGTTTCAATGATTTATTTTCTTACAAGATCCCAATGCATAGGAAGTGGGTTAGACTTAAAAGTGTTTCATATTTTTCTCTTGATGCTCTCTTTTGCATTTCAATTCTTGTTCCTATGTGAGCATCATTAAAACTATCATGGCTGTCCAGAAAACAGATTCCTAAGCTTCACTGCGAAAAATGTTAAAAATCACAGAAAAGGAATTTTGACCTGAAATTTTACGACAGCAATCTTCAGTTATTAATACACATTTCATTAGTTCAAAATTTTCTGATTTGAGCAACGTAAGTGCCTCTGAAAATTCACTCTTTACGGGTTGTCCAGTTTTTGACAGATTCTGTCTTTATTTTGCATTACTCTCATTACTTGTTTTTGTGTAGTTCTATTGATCAAAGAGCAATGCACAACCATAGTAACAGTAGCTAATGTTTAGAATCAACTCATGATATGTCTTTGCTGTACCTATGAGGATTTAATTTATGGAGACACTAACCCCTCTAATCAAGTTTTATGTTGAGTTTTGTGTAAAGAGAATTTTTCAAATGGAAGAGTTGAGGGTGATGAACAAAGATCAAGAGGGACAACCACTCAAGCTTGGGGATGTTACCCCTAGACTCACCCAACATATATCAAATAAGTACAAGAATTCAAGCTTGGGGATGCCAAGCCACCTCACTCCAACCATCTTGATAACAAGTAAGTAAGCCTAGCTATATGGCTATAAAGAAAGCGCTTTACGGGAGGCAACCCGGTTGTTTTTATTTTTTGATTTTCTTTGTGTCCTCTTGCTGTAACAAGAGACTTAGTTTTTAGTTTAGTTTCTAGAATTTTTAATAAAGTGCCAAGTTTTACCCATTTTGGCTTGAAAAAGTTGCTTGTTGTATTCGGAGATTTTATTCCAGCACGAGTCTGTGCACGGTATGATTTTTCATTCCTATTCTGTAACTCCGAATGAGCTGCAATTTGAACTTTAGTTGCAACTTTTCATCCTCTGTATGCATGAATGTTTTTCAGATTTTTTCGACATAATTAAGTAGGGTAGAAAAATGCGTTTTGCTGCTGCTGTTTTTCTGGACAGATTCTGTCCCATTTTGTTTGATGCATTCTTTAAACTATTAACTTGAATCTTTTTTATCCAATTGAGTTTATAAGTAGGCATACAACATTATACACTTTCTGGACATTCATATGAATTTTTGTTTAAGGATTATATGCAGCAAGCAATTCATTTGTCTATCACTACTAATGTCATCCCACAAAAAAGAAATGGGAGAAACGGTGTTTTGAAGTTTTTTCACAGGGATTAGAGGAGATGCACCAAGAGCTATCCAAGGATGGTGAAGACCATAAGCTTGGGGATGTGAAGACAACCCCACTGGACCAACACACTCTCGGTTTGCACATGTCTAACTTTTGTTTTTCGATCAATGCACTTTATCGCATAAAATTGGAGCGTCTTTTTATTTACTTTTTATTTCGGTTTGTTTGTCTTGAGACCACCAATCAAACTCCTCCAGTCAACCGATCTAGATGAGATCGATCAACACAACCTCACTGTGAGCAACCCAGAAATCTGATACCACATGATAAGGATCAACCCCGTCGATCCTAGAGTTTTGCCCGATCTTTCACAGCGAGACAACCAAGTTAATAATTCTCCCAATTACACGATGAACGCAAACCTGGAGAAGAGGAATGAATCCAGCAAGCAACGTGATGAAGATCACCACGCCTCCAACCAAAGTACGACAATTCTTGATGAACACAAGAACCTCCGCAGCAATCTTTATTACAAACTGATAAACGGCATCGCCGTCCCCGGAGGGATGCTTCACCAAGAAAAACACGTAATAGTTTTTTAACCTAAAATTCTGAACCCCTTCTAACTCGCAGCCCCTAGCCTTATATGGAGGGGAGGGGTGCTACAGTACCGCGCTACAGGACCGTGCTACAATGCACGCTACAGTACGCCCCACTAGTGGGCCACGCCCTAGTTGAGTTGGACAGGCCCAAACTCAACTCTAATAATTATTTAAAACTAATTATTACAAATAATACTGATACAAAATATACTAGCTTGGCGGAGTCCTGAAATTAGGCTGCACCTCCTCCGCCGTGCCCGTATCACTATGATTGTTACGTATGAAGGTGTCGCAACAGTGGAACATGGGGTTCCCCTAGTACTGCCAAAGTGGGTCCAACCCGTGTGGGCCCAACATGAAGATGGACATGACCAAGACTCAAGATGGGCTGGCGGGTTCTATCCTCAAACGAATCCAGCAAGCAACGTGATGAAGATCACCACGCCTCCAACCAAAGTACGACAATCCTTGATGAACACAAGAACCTCCGCAGCAATCTTTATTACAAACTGATAAACGGCATCGCCGTCCCTGGAGGGATGCTTCACCAAGAAACACACGTAGTAGTTTTTTAACCTAAAATTCTGAACCCCTTCTAACTCGCAGCCCCTAGCCTTATATGGAGGGGAGGGGTGCTACAGTACCGCGCTACATGACCGCGCTACAGTGCGCGCTACAGTACGCCCCCACTAGTGGGCCACGCCCTAGTTGAGTTGGACAGGCCCAAACTCAACTCTAATAATTATTTAAAACTAATTATTACAAATAATACTGATACAAAATATACTAGCTTGGCAGAGTCCTGAAATTAGGCTGCACCTCCTCCGTCGTGCCCGTATCACATAGGGTCAAGGAATTCATTTCGCGCGAGAGGAAGCCCCTGGGGACGGTGTTCATTGAATCGTTCAGTGCCCATTTGGTGGACTTGGACGAGTGGTTGAAGGAGGTTCGCGAGGAGTGTTCCAAAAACTTGGTTAGGATGAAAGTGGCTAAGTTGGAATTGTTGGAGAATCAAAACAAGGCGTTGAAAGCCAGAGCCAAGTTGGGATTGATGGTGGAGCAGAACAGGGGCTTGGTGATGACCATTGAACTCCTTACCGATAGGATCGAGGGGTTAGGTGAGGCCGAGGCTCTTCTTCGCAAGGAACTCGACCTGGCCAAGCAAGGGAAGTTCCTTCCGTGTAGCAATTCAGGGTCATCGTCTTAGTTTCCGTTGTGGTTTATTTTCTTTTTGTAGATGGTGTATCCATTTCACTGAATTCTGGATCTGTGTTTCTATGAAAGTCATGGTTCATTTGGTTTGTTCTTCTTATTTGAGGACTCCATTTTGCTATTCAGCCTCGAGATGGTGTAATCTAAACGTCGAGTCGGCAAACATGCAAGGTGTTATTATGGTTCCTTCCCGAGGTATATGTGGCGAGGGTCTGCGTATAATCTTTTCAGTCATATGAGTGGATCTTTGGACAACGATTTAAATACAGACGTGAATAATAGTACGGGGTACGCTTGATTGTATGAGGCTACATTACGTTCGTGCATTTGTCCCTAATGTTCATGAGGTTATTTTGTGTCTATCGTTTGTCTAATTTAATCGTCGGCCCTACACATGGATATATTTGAGCTAATTATTAGCATCGTGTATCTCGCGATGATGTCGGAGGGGATAGGGGTGAAAATGGTGCTACTATTTGAGCTGTCTGGCTTAGCGTGTGTGGGAGTGTTTGGTAAGCCGGTAGCGCTTTGTTTAATGATGTGGACTTTGCACTTCATTTGTGAGTGGTCGCCATTTAATGATGATTTTTGTTCTTTCCCGACGTGTTCGTGGCGAGGGTCAGCAATTTAAAGACAGGGGTAAAACATATCCACTTGATCGGTAGGAGCTGTCATCATGAGTTCATTGTCTAATTTGGTTTTCGGTTTTACATGTGGATATATTTACTTCTCCCCTTCGATTATTAGCACTAGTCGGCAACCCGTGCATCCGCACGGGCTAGTATATGTATAAATTTCAATATCGATAAATTTTGACATATAAAATTTATTGAAAGGTCTCAGAAGTTAAGTAATTCTTGAACTTGTTCATGTTAATAGCTATTTTTATTGAACAGAATGGCTACTGTGCACTACGAATTGCATATACGTACTTTGTTGTCTCATCATGCATGGTAAGTTACGTTGGCATAATTTCTCTGACGGTTTCTCGAAAAATTACAATGCAAATATAGTATTAGGATTATATAGTACTAGCAAAATGCCCGTGCGTTGCAATGGGAGTTAGAAATATTTTTCGGCAGAAAGCATGAATAAGCAAATTATAACACAAAGTCGATTGACCCACATAGAATATACTATTTTTATCTAGACCAACATAAAATTTGACACAACAGTAAAAATATCTTGATGGGTATAAAATATATGCTGATATATTCTTTTCTCTGGGACTGCTTGATAAAAATTTATATAGTGTAATCTGTTTTATACATGATGTCATATACTAACTTGCTTTTCTGTTTCGATATATGCAGGGTTTACTACCGCAATTGATTCTTTGAACGGTGTGTTGCGTCTAAACTCAGGATTTGCAGTAATTTGCTCTATTGTAGCCTTTTTTTTAGGTCTGGATGCATATTTGCATATTTCTGAGTTTCTCACGACCGTTTCTTTGCCTTTTGTTCTGCCTCCAAATATGCATATTTTTCCTCCCTTGTATGATTTTTCTTCGAAATTGGTTTGAGTATTTAAGCTTTTTACTGTGCTGATAGGATTCACGGCGCTTTTTCGTTTTTCTTGTTTCTTCATTGGTCATACGTGCATACCGATCTCTATCATTTTTTCTTCTTTTCTCCTTGACATCTGTGATTGACGATTGGCTCTCAGATTGCTTGTCTGTATGAGAGTTTTCCATACTATATAAATGTGTCATTGATCAAAAAGAAGAAGTTGATTAGATTTTGCATCCCACGTATAAATTCCAGTCCACCGAGATTCTTCTGTGCCTGTTAGTTAGCAAGCAGATCCATCATGTGGACATGCACAATTGCACGTATTGGCTCCTAATTGCTTTACGTACAGATCGAATTGCTTCTGACGACTCGAGGGCTAGTCCTTTCGTTTTGTCGACTGCCCCGCTAGGTTTCTCCTGGGAATCGAGGCCGGGGCTCCCAGCTAGTTGTAATGTTTGATGTAAGACGCGATATTAAGCATGTCATACTCCTTCATGCACTGATCCACGCAAAAACCTGTAACAACGTTATCTTCTGCGCGACGGTTTCCTCGTTGTCGACCAGTTCCAGATTGGAGACCGGGGTGTTCTGCATGAACTTCTGCATGCACTCTTGTCCCTACTGCGTGGATCATGCCCATTGCCGCTACAGGCCTACAGTGACCCGGCCGCCGACCGCGCCAAGCCACACGGCCGAGGAACCGACGCCTTCAGCGACGCCCTCTGACCTGGATCTGGTCTCGGCGACTCTGTACTGGCGCTGCTCGACGACGGCTCGTTCGCTCGATCCGGAGCTGCTTAAGCGACAAACTTGCAAGATTGGTTTGGAACGGGGAGATGAGAAACCGTTAGGCGCTAGATGACGAGGAGGAAACGGAAACGAACATATGTGTTTGTCTGTCTCTCTCCTCGAGCGTCAAAGGTCCGCATCCATTGATGGAGGATATCCTACCCGTTCCACAAACTTTTCATGTCATTGCGAGCACAAAGCAGACCATCTCCCTGGGGTTTGATTCCATGGACGAAGCGCCCCTCCAGCATGTTGCCTGCTGTCGGGCGACACCCTTTGATGAGGATCGACCTAGGCAACCAAGGTGGTTTAGCTACAAGAGAATTTTATGCTTCCATAACAAATATCAGGTGCATCATATTTTAATCCCTTCTACATTTACTATACGAAACAAAGCAGAACTACTACTTTGCTTGAATAATATTTGTAGGCATCACAAGAACAACATGACAAGCGCCCCATTAATGAACAAGGAGCAACTAGTACGTGGGCTAGATAAATTCACTGCCAAGAACAAATATGCATTCTTTGACTGGAAAGAATTATTGAGCCATGTCAATGATCAGGTGAACGCATATACTTTGGTTTCACTATTTTCTATGACAAAAGAGGCAGAGCTACTACTTGAGTTAAATTTATGCAAGCCCCTTGATGATGATCAACGCCAACTAAAAGTCAAGATGAAAAGGAACTCAAGATCCATGTTGCTTGCCATTGATCACAATAAGAAGAACACTTCAAGAATGAAGAAACGAAGATTAGCAAGGTGCCCCAATCAGCAAACGTCACATTAACATCTCCAGATTTCGTCACTTATATTGCTGGACAATGGCACTCCAACATGGACGTGTCTAGCATGTTTGGAGGGTCATACTGGACAGGAAATCAAGTCTACTTTCCAGCAAAACAAACGGTGCATCATTTGAAGACCCAAGTCAAAAGATATGTGATTTCCAATGCAAAGCTGTCAAGACATTTATTGTTGCGCGAGGCTCCACACTTCTGCTCCCCAACAACCCAAGTAACCACAAAATTGAGAATCATTTTCGTGCTGGTTTCACACCTAAGCTAGGAGGGATGTTCCTAGTATAAGTACGCCTTTCCCCACTTCAACTAGAACTCTTTGGCAATTTGTTTTCAGCATAGGTTAGCTAAGTGCAACCAGAATATTGTTTGAGAGTTCACTTCCTCCTTAGCTCTTGTAAACTTGCCTTGTGAGAGGGTAAACTCACTTTGTGATTTACAACAGCAGCCGTTGAGGCGGCGACCAGTTCGTGCTTCCAACTTCGTGCGTGGTTGTGTGGATTGGAAACTGAGAGCGTGGTTGGGCGAATACTTGTTGCTGGTTGTTGCATTGCAATAGTTAGCTTCGGTTTTGTCAGGTTGCACTACTTCTCCATTACCCGACAACGTTGTTGGCTGGGATCGAGGGTTTCCTTCGTACCCTTCAGGTGGCTTTGATTCTATCATCAAGCAGATCCTCCGTGAAGATCGGGCACCCCGCATCACCCTTGATTTCGTCTGCCACCGCCGCCCAATTCTGGATTGCCGCCACGCCAGGACCTTGATTGATCTATTGTCATCCTTTGCCATGTCTAGGCCGCGGCCGCTTGAGGTCCTCTAGACCCTCGATTTCGGTTGCGTCGAGTCCTGTGGTGAGTTCGTGGGTCGCCCGGGCTTTTGTCATTGGTTTGCGTACGATGGTACATACCCACGCGAACAAACTCACCGATAACCAAAAATCGCGAAGCTTTTTTTTTATTCCGTACTCGATCGGGAGACGTTTATGACGTACGAACCATCGAACGAGCGCGCGACGTACGACCAAAGATGGACGAAAATTGGAAGGAAGAAACACTACTCGTATTATATAGTAGAGATACTACACTTTTATTTAATTAATCAGGATACACCTGATATAATAAATATAGGGTTCTACAAATATGTACTAAATACTATACGTGTCTCATCTATTATATAATTAAAACACAAGACAAACGACGGTTAAGATGCATCCGTTTTAAGCTAGAGCGAATCAAAGGACGAGATTAAAAAAATATGGATGTAACTTCGGATGGAAAAAGCCAGCCGTGGATTCCACGGCGTCATCTTCCATATTTCTTGGACTCTGTGCAATTTGTATTAGACATGGACTCTTATCGCTCCCAAAAAATATGAGGGTACACGTTATTTTCTGCCCATAAATGCCGTCTTTGGTGTAGCTTCGCTAGGATCAACACGATTGAGATTTCAGTCCGCAGGCTAACGACGGACGCCGCATGCAGCAGCAATCAACGACGGACGTTGTGTGATCTGAAGACGGCAACTAGCATAAATCCTCCGATGGATGATCTCGAAGCGGCAACGTCGATCTCGCTCTGATGAAGCTTGTTCTAGGCGTGCCAAGGATGCTGACAAACACACAAGGTATCTTGAATCTCTCTCAAGCTTTTCGACGAGTACGTCTGGTGAATTGGCTACGTCAATCTGGTGTAAATCCATGACTGGCACGTTGGGATGATGGCGATACAAAGAGGCAAAAACAAGTGGAACGCCAACGGCAGTAGAGGATTTGATGATCGACCATGCGACCGCAGTTTGTATCAGCTGAGCTAAATTATTTTCAGATCACGGACGTAGACTCAAGAAAATTTGCAATGATAAAGTACGGTCGCCCAGGGATGCATGCGCCGTTGTCCGCGCGGCCGGCCGCAGCTCTCCGCGGTAGCCGAAAGCGCAAGCGGCTCTTTCTGTGATCCACCTGATGGAAGATGTGCAGCACGCACAATCAATCATACACTAGCTTGATACTTTAAGAAGCACAAAATTTAAGAAGCACAATATCGATTGGTTCGACGCACCGCCGGCCGGAGAAGCCATCAAATTAAGCAATCCAGTCACCATATGTACGCCGTGCGGTTGTACAACCTGGAGTGCAGATCCGTCTGCAATGCTCACGACGGCAAGATACCTACAATTTAAATCAGGCACTACCTCCCGTCAACAAACCCAAGCTGTTCTCCTTGAACACAAGATGGTCCTACTGGTGGAAAAAGAATTTACTTTGGCCGTGGTTACACGATGATTTTTTCGTACGGAGCTTTGTCGGCGAAGTAAGAGTTTCAAGGCCTCGTTATTGACTCATGGAGTCCCGGCCCATGTAAATGCGGACGTCGTAAAAATCGAGCTTGAAGATACCAACACTGACGTTTTTCGGCTCTATGCAGGTTTCTAACCCTAGGCTACGCCAATGGAGATGCAACACGGTACAAGTAGGCTACCGGCGGGAGAGGCAACAACGACGAGGTGGAATGCTCCAACGAGATCCTTGGCCGTGGCAATAGAAGTGCAACATGGTCCAAGTGGGCTGCTAGAGGGAGCGGCACTGATGTAGTGCAACCTTCGCACACAACACCAACACCATCAAATGGCCCAATGACAAGAGCAAGAATCAAAGCTCTCCATGATAAGGTGAATTCACTCCTATCTATGTGTGATCTCGACACTCCTTTGAATGGGTTGCTACTTCATTCGGATACGTTGTGCATACTCAGGAACAACTACTAAGAAGATCACCAAGCAAGTGCAGAAGTTGGACAAGAAATGAGTCAAGAGGAAGATGAAGAAGACGAAGCATCAGCTCAGCGGTACTACCGCCAGGAGGGCCGGTACTACCGCCAGGACCTAGACAGCGGCACCAGGCGTACTACCGCTGGAGATGAAGACCTGCGTGGAGTTCCAGGCAGCGGTACTACCGCCCGAGGTACCGCTGGAGGTACCGGCACGCCCGACAACGCCACTGGATACCCCTACGGTACCTCCCGGTATCCGCTTCGTACTACCGCCAGCGAGCGCATATAATCCCAGCGGTACTACCGCTGGACCTGAGAAGATTCGGGCTGAAGCCCATGTAATGGCCCACAACTTACCCCTTCGCCTCATAGACTATAAATAGACGCTCCCCATCCAGATCTAGGGTTAGACTATGATTTGGGAACTAAAGTAGAGCCTTGCTCCTTCTTCTCAAATTGTCTCTTTCCTCCTATGGAGATGACTCAAAGCCTCCCCTTGTGGAGATGAATCAAGGCCTCCCCTTGTGGAGAAGATCCCTGCGTGGATACCAAGGCTCCTCTTGTAGTTTGCTACTTGCCAATCTTTCATCCTAGGGTGATTCTATTGGGTTGGTTGGATTGACCAATTGGACAAACAATCCTAAGAGTAAGGTGTGCTTGGGAGAGGAGGATTGGGGGCTGCCCACGGGGATTTGTTACCAATCGAGTCTTGCCGGGTTGCTACTTGCTATTTACCCTTGTGTGTTTGATTTCCCCTCTTTTGTGTCTTCGTTCTTCGCGTGTTCTTCGTGTTCGTCGTTTCCTCCGCACAAATCCGTGAAAATCGGGACCAACCCGCATCATATGGTATCAGAGCTCTAGGTTGACACGGATTTGATTTGTGTTTCCACCGAAATCCACCAAATTTTTCTTCGTTTTTGAGAAATTCGAAAATTTCCACCAAAAATAGCCTTGCCTTGATTCCAGCCGATCTGTCGATTCGTTGCGTTTTTGGTAGTTTTTGTCCATGGATCTGTTGCTTTAGGACCCGCTCCACTTTTGTTTGCGCTCCCTAGCCTCAATTTTGCTGATTTCTCACGAATTCGAGGAATTTTTGGAACCCACGTCCGCCCAAAATTCGAGTCAAACTCGCACAGATTCGAGCGCAGCGGTACTACCGCCGCAGCGGTACTACCGGGCGGACCAGCGGTACTACCGCCAGGGCCAATTTTGGCAGAAATTTTTCTTTTCCTCGGTTCGTTTTGGCATTTCCTCTTTGGTTTGAGTCCTTTCTTGGTGGGCTTTACGTCTACAACATCGACAAGCTTCCGCAGCAATGCATCATCAAAGCCAAGCGACGACGCCACCAAGGACTCGACATTCCGCCACCATCATATTCTGTTGTGAGCCCTTCTTCCTTTCGCGCAACTTAACCTATTGGAATAGCTCGGTGATATTGCGAGGCATTGCACGTGTTGAGTGTTTGTCTTCAAGTATTGGCGAGTGTGTATCGTTAGAGAGCTTGGCACTAGCAAAAGAGAAGGAATCATCGCCAAAAAGCGAAAATCAAAAAAAAAAGAGAGAGAAAAGAAAAGAATCAAGTGGTGCCAAGTCTCATTTCTTGTAGGTTGCGACAAAGCTAAGACCGCCAAAGTGAGTGTGAGTGTTAACTCTTGTGCAAATCCGTTGCATACAAAAAGCAATTGAGCTAGCGTCCTTCTTGTGTTGGGTGACATTTGAGCACGTAGTCTTCGTTAGGTTGTCTATCTTCGAGTGCTCGCCCTTTGGTCGCCCAACCCCATTATTCGCTTTTGTGTGTGTTTCTTCATCATTTGGGGTTAGAGTTTCTTTGGTAATTTGATCATTGTGGATTTTCTCTACCTTTGACAATATATTTGTCGGCGGGTTTGCTTGTTTCGTTTGCCACTTCATACCTTCCTATCCTCATAAGTGTGTGTGTTGGGTGTTAGAACCGGAGAATCTCCTCTCAAGCCACATTGTACTTGGGATATAGTTTGTCTTGGTTTTTCCTTACTGCACATCTCACTTGTTTCTTGAGAAAATGTTTAGGGGAAGTACAAATAGAAGCTCAAGCTCGGATGAGGAAATCCATGGTGGAGTTCACGGTGATCATGGCTATGTCACCCAATCCGAGTTCGTCGGTCTTCGACACCTTGTTCGTGATGGTTTAGGCCGCTACGAGCGCCGTCTCCAAACTCATGATGCCAACTTCAACGCAATCAATGCGAACATGGAGAGGATGACCGAAGCTATCAACAACCTTGCGCGACAACGAGCTCCTTCACGCTCAAGCCGTACAAGAAGCACCTCAAGGTCGACACAAGAACATCATGGACGTCATGAACCTCGACAAGAACATCAACATGATTCAAGGAGCGACGCCCATGAACGCCCTCCTCCTATCGTTGAACAACCACATGATCTTCACGCGAACAATGCCAATGCGCGTCAAGAACAACCTCACCAAAATGATGATCGTCGTGCACGCATACCATCGCCACCACCGCCTCAACATGATCGTCATGACCCATTGGCTAATGACAATGGTGTTCCGGGTGCGCATGACTTTGGTGAACAAGGACGTCACCCTCGTCATCCTCCAAGGCCACGTCATCAAAACCATGACAATGCGAACAATGTCGAGCAACCCGGTCCTCAACAAGAGCTACCTCCTCAACATGCGCATCGTCAAGAGCTTCCTCATTATCGTCACCAACACCAACGTTCCAAGTCAAGTGATAACGAGTCTAGCCAACACAATGGTGATGGACTCAACCGAAAGAGACGTGGACGTGCATTCCCACGTGGTGGCCACCGTGACGACTATGATGACTTGACCAACGTCCGCTTTGACATACCCAAGTTCTACGGCACAAGTGATCCGAAAGCTTACTTCTCATGGGTACTCAAGGTTGACAAGATCTTCCGCATGCAACACTTCTCCGACAAAAAGAAGATTGCCTTAGCCTCGATGGAGTTTGAAGAGTATGCCCTCTTGTGGTGGGAACAACTACAAGATGCTCGTGTCGCTAACCACCAACAACCAATTGACACTTGGGTTGAAATGAAAGAAACAATGTATAAGTGCTTCGTGCCACGCCATTACACTAGAGACTTATACAAGAAGTTGCAAGAGTTGAAGCAAGGTTTGAAGTCGGTTGACGAGTACTATAAGGAGATGGTTTATACACACCTTTGCCTATTCCACATCACCCATGGTCCGACATAGCTATGGATTTTGTCTTAGGACTCCCACGCACTAAAACAAACAAGGATTCCATCTTTGTCGTCATTGATCGCTTCTCTAAAATGGCACACTTTATACCTTGCAACAAGAGCGACGATGCTTCACACATTGCTACTTTGTTTTTCAGGGAAATCGTCCGTCTTCATGGCGTGCCAAAGACCATTGTGTCGGATCGTGACACCAAGTTCGTGAGCTATTTTTGGAAGACTTTGATAGCCAAGATGGGAATCAAGCAACTATTCTCCACCGCATACCACCCTCAAACCGATGGCCAAACCGAAGTGGTGAACCGAAACCTTTCAACACTCCTTCGTGTGTTGATCAAGCCTAACTTGAAGAATTGGGAAGAGTGCATCCCACACGCCGAGTTCGCCTACAATCGAGCACTACATCGCGCAACAAAGAGAACACCCTTCGAGATCGTCTATGGCTACAACCCCTACACCGCGCTCGACATGCTACCACTTCCACTTCGTGAGCAAATCAACATGGACTTCGACAAGCATGCCGCTTACATGAAGAAATTACATGAAGACACAAGGGCCACGCTTGAGAAGCATAACAAAGACCATACTACGAAGATGAACAAGAACAAGCGCCCCATGATATTTTAAGAAGGAGACCTTGTTTGGCTACATCTACGCAAGGACCGCTTCCCCGATGAGAGAAAGTCTAAGCTCGCGCCAAGAGGAGATGGTCCTTTCAAGGTTTTCAAGCGCATCAACGACAATGCCTCAACGACAATGCCTACAAGATCGACATATCCAAGTCCAAGTACGACGTCCATGACACATTCAACATCGCCGACATATCACCTTACCTTGGAAACCCAAGTAATGATGAGGACGAAGAGTCGAGGACGACTCTTTTCCAAGGGGGGGGGAGATGATGTAGTGCAACCTTCGCACACAACACCAATACCATCAAATGGCCCAATGATAAGAGCAAGAATCAAAGCTCTCCATGATAAGGTGAATTCACTCCTATCTATGTGTGATCTCGACACTCCTTTGAATGGGTTGCTACTTCATTTGGATACGTTGTGCATACTCAGGAACAACTACCAAGAAGATCACCAAGCAAGTGCAGAAGTTGGACAAGAAATGAGTCAAGAGGAAGATGAAGAAGACGAAGCATTAGCTCAGGAGGGCCGGTACTACCGCCAGGACCCAGGCAGCGGCACCAGACGTACTACCGCTGGAGATGAAGACCTGCGTGGAGTTCCAGGCAGCGGTACTACCGCCGCTACAGCGGTACTACCGCCAAGAGCAGGTCACGGTACTACCGCCCGAGGTACCGCTGGAGGTACCGGCACGCCCGAAAACGCCACTGGATACCCCTACGGTACCTCCCGGTACCCGCTTCATACTACCGCCAGTGAGCGCATATAATCCCAGCGGTACTACCGCTGGACCTGAGAAGATTCGGGCTGAAGCCCATGTAATGGCCCACAACTTACCCCTTTGCCTCATAGACTATAAATAGACGCTCCCCATCCAGATCTAGGGTTAGACTATGATTTGGGAACTAAAGTAGAGCCTTGCTCCTTCTTCTCAAAGTGTCTCTTTCCTCCTATGGAGATGACTCAAGGCCTCCCCTTTTGGAGATGAATCAAGGCCTCCCCTTGTGGAGAAGATCCCTGCGTGGATACCAAGGCTCCTCTTATAGTTTGCTACTTGCCAATCTTTCATCCTAGGGTGATTCTATTGGGTTGGTTGGATTGACCAATTGGACAAACAATCCTAAGAGTAAGGTGTGCTTGGGAGAGGAGGATTGGGGGCTGCCCACGGGGATTTGTTACCAATCGAGTCTTGCCGGGTTGCTACTTGCTATTTACCCTTGTGTGTTTGATTTCCCCTCTTTTGTGTCTTCGTTCTTCGCGTGTTCTTCGTGTTCGTCGTTTCCTCCGCACAAATCCGTGAAAATTGGGACCAACCCGCATCAGGCACTGCGAGCTGCACGCCTACGACGAGATTCTAGGCCACAGAAAGTCGCCAATGGAGGTGCAGCACGATCCTAGTGGCCTGACAGGAGGAGCCGACACAATGGCGACCTGCATGGACCTAACATGTACTTCATATCAATGCTACTGAGTGGCCCCTCCACTTCCTCTACCTCCTCTCCATGCCGGGCGGCAGCAACAACCAGGCCAGCATGCAACGGCACCAACAAGCAAATTGCCTCCTCAATTCACTGGCTAATCGATTTTGTTGCCACTTTCTCTGATGTGTCTACCTTTCTTACTTGCCAAAATTAGACAGGAAGCTTCTCCAATATATAAAGTCATGTCCTGATTAATATCTCTTCGTTCATCTTTCTTGATATAAATTTTTCTTCATGAGCATATAAAGTCATAACCAAGACAAATTTGTTTTTGCTGATGCTCAGTTCTCTTCTAGGGAAGCCAACGTCCAGATTCTCTCAGCTAATCAAGCGCCTTAGATCTTGCATCAGGTTGAAATTTTATACCTCCGGTAAGACAGCCTACCCGTCAACTATTTGCTATTTTCCCATGAAATATCTAGGCATGCAAGTTTTACTTCTTATACATCAAACTACAGGACGTGCATACTGAAGTTATGGTTTCGATGTTTATACACAGCAAACGTTTGATAAACTGCTTGAAGAAGCTCTATGGATTTTTTTGTTGCATATTCGAACCAGGCAAATTCTATTAGTTGTAGAAATCTCTATTTATCACCCTGTATCCCTTTCATGTGTGAAGGTGTGTAAAAATATTACGGTGGTCATGGAACTTGAAAAATAGTGAAGCCAGTACTGATGCCTTGATGTGTTGATAGACACATCGAGTCTAGCATATATAAGTATGAAAACATCAATGTGAAATACGCACGTTCAACATATTTAACTGATTATTTGCATCATTGATCAACAAAATTTATACCGGCGTAGATGATGAATCAACTTCTACAACTCCTTATTAGTTGAACACATTCAGGCAAGTATAATTTCGACATTCATCATGCTAGAAAAAATGGGATGATTATTTCCCGTATAAAAATGAAACAAAATTTATTAGTTCCATGTGAGAATCGCAGATAAAATCCAAGAAATAGCGTATTTTCTGAATAAATTAGTTATGCAAATGAGTAGTATATGACTTGGCAGTCCAAGTCTATTAATATATGAAATCATAAATAATAAGAGAAGGGAAATAAGAAATGTGGTTTTCATGCAAATTCAATACAAAGTTCATGAGAGGTATGTAGTGACGGAGGGCCAATTTGAATATAACCTGTCTCTGAGTATAACATTTGTGGGTTCGGTTGAGGGAAAACCAAACAGTTGTGATTAAATTAGTAGGAGCCTACGTGATAGGTATGACTAACATAATTAAGAACTGACGAAAGTGTTATACACTACAAAGAATAAAATATACATACACCAGGGACGATGGCATTCGACCATTTTTGTATGAGAAAGTATGGAGGTCGGGAGGAATATAATAAGGTGCACATTTCGGTGAAGTGCAGTTTGTTGATAGAATTCACAACAACAAAATCTTGGTACACCAAGAAAGGCAAATAGTGTATTCTTGGTTGACATAGTTGACTAACACTTCACGAGATTAACTTGCGGTGAGAACAACATATAAATATCTACTTAATAACACATCAACATCTCAGATTTAATACAAAAAATAAACATTTCGTGGAATATCTAGACGCGCAAATGCGCGGGTCACCCAGCTAGTTAAAATAAAAGGAAAATTTAAAGATTGGAGTATATTAATGTATATGTCTTAGAAGCAAGCTCTTCCATAGATCAGGGATTCATAATCCATAATACAATATACACAAATATTTTCTTAAAGGAAGCGATGAATATGGCAAAAGATGTATCAAAAACGATGGAGGAGAATTTCAGAAAATATCGTAAGCATTTAAAGAACCAATTAAATGTACCTATATGTTTCTTTATGGAATTTAGTTCAGTCATTATGAGAGAATTACATTGTCTTGCGAATATTATTTGTCTCAGCTCACGGTTTACATGTAAACTCTTCAATCCACGTGCAGTATATATAACATACTACTACAACCAATTAATATATTCACCTGGCATTATTCTAGGATACCATTCCTGGATGTTTTTTTTAATCAGCAAGCTACTAGAGAAACACAACGTTATATGCTACAAATAATGCTAAGGTGCACCTGATTGGCCTGCCGAGTTTTTGTACCTATTAGCTTTGCACAATAACTCCATCCGTCTGAGAAGAAGAAAAAAAGTGGTTTTAAAATCTGAGTTCAAAATCAGGATACAGCAAAAGGTATTCTTCCAAGATATAAATGCTCACATGGATGATGCCATTCTAAATCAGAAATTAGTACACAAAAAGTTATGCTTTAAATATATATATGCAAGTCCTCAGAAAATATTACCTCTGTTACTTACTTTTAAGCTAAGAGAAAAACACCATAGTGGGTCATAGCAGTTAGGTGTTATTCCACCTTGTGAGTGAAAAAAATAGTTATGTCATACGATTGAGAAATCAGTGCAGAAAACTTACACTATATATATATACACGTCGTATTACATCATTCCTACTACAATCATGGGTATATATATCTTTGAACCATAGCCGGCGGCGGCATCAAATAAGAGGATGCAAGAGGGCGAGATCAACTGCCAGATTGCTGTTTCAGGGTAGAATCCTGTGGTCAAGCAATCAACAACATCAAGTATATATATTTGAAACAGAGAGACAGATCTAATGTATAATGCTACCATCTTCAAGAAAATAGAACTCTAACAACACCATCGCTACATTATAATTCTATAAACAGCATTGAGACCTCCGTGTCATACACTGAACCCTGATTTCACCGGCTTATCCATAAACAACACGGAGACAATTGTACATCTATTGACTAGCGATTTTCTTAAGTGAGCGCCAATTTGCTCTGGGCGTGAACATAATTAGACGATGTCACAGCTGGACAAAATGGTGCTACTGAATATACTATTGTCGGCAATGAGGGCATTAATTAATGCCAACAACAGTCAGAGAGAGATGCTAAATCAGTCAGAGAGAGATTGTTAATTTCCCTAGCAGAGATATGTTCGTTCCAGCTTGTCGTTGCCTCCTAAAATTGACTCAACTCCGGCAACATCTGATCCTCCGTTGGGGAAAATATATGAAGTAGTTGCAGTCACCGTCATCCGCCTGACGCGAGAGCATGTGCTGGCATTATCTTGCATCAACAACGATCGATCAACAGTGCGTCTTCGATTTCAGACATAACCGCCGTCGGACGCTGCGAGATAATTCCACACGATGCGTGGCATGCATCTTCTCTTTCAAACTGAATCAGGACATGTATCAGATAGGGAAGAAAATATCACGTTGCTTACCTGAGATATCTGTGGAACTTGTTTCTGAGCCGATTACGGACAACACTATGGAAGATAGCTGCATAAATCTGACGTGATGGTGTAAACTTTTTTTTTGCTGTCGAGGAGCTGCAGAATCCAACTGATGCACCAGGAGACACCATGGGGAGGCGGATTCAGCTTCTCTACCGTGCAATGGCTGATAAAATGAGAGGCAGTCCAGTGAGTTAGATGGACGCACTTCCTCACCAAACCTAGGAGAAGAAGTTGAGAGTTGGAGGAGGCGGCTGATGCCATGCCAGGAATTGGAAACCCTTGAGGATGGGCCGGGCTGCTTGCCTGCTTGAAAATGTACAGCCGGTGGAGTTTGACAGAACCCTGAGACCTACGTGGTGCACTTGATACGGATATTTTTGAGGAAAAAGGCGATAGAATTATTTTGCGGCCGCTGAGGTTCAAACCTGCATCGGTATACTTCGTGAACAGATAATACAGACTGAGTCTCGCATGAAGTTTTAGCGTTAGATATTCAGCGTGATCTAACAGTTATTATCATGCGTTGTAAACATCTAATGGCTGTTGTTCTTTTACCGTGAGAGTTAACGTGGAGGCTTCTACGGTGCCTCCAATTAGTAAATATAAGATTGCATATGGCGTGTCGTCAAAACAGGGCTCGGGGGTCGTGCGCCAAGGCGCACCCCTAAATCTAGTTTCTTTTAACACGGATCGGCAAAAGAGCATACATCGCAACCTTCTATATTCTACATATCCCACCTCGATGAAGCCCTTTAGCGCTATACCCAAATGCATGCCTTCCTCCGCCTGTCTACATCAGGTCACAGAACATCACCTCGTGTTCCACATATACCCGGCACCAATACAGCCTTACCATGCAAAACAGGTGCCGTATACATGATCCTTCCCCTCGCACCTTCCTTAGACTGCAAAACCCCACCCTAACCTTGTCAACTCGCTACTGGATATTCAGCGCGACCTTCTCCTCGCCTCCCTTATACTTCACTCTAAACAAAGCAGATTGCTAACAGCATATTCAGTTCGTCTCCTTATTGCTGCCTTCCGAATGAGGTCGGACACTGACAAACAATATAAGATATGATCAACAAATATAATAGATGTATAAATGCACGAAGTACATATGAATAACCACCCTGACCTGGTGCTATTGCGTAGGGATATAAAGTGAACAAAACAGTTTCGAGCCCTTGATTTTTCCACTGCATCATGATGACATCTAGTCGGAATACTTCTTCCTTCGCCTGTACAAGCACGATATCTCTGTCCTCGAACGCGCAGAGAATCCTTACAGGATGTGTCCAGTGATACGGGTAGGACGTATCAAGGTCAAGGAAAGTAGCCAAATCAACATTCTTGTGAAGCATCCAGGCATGATCTTACATTGGCGATCCTGTACTGTACCACGTCTGCAGGGTAAAACCTCTGACGACCACAAGGCCAACACCTCCATTACGCCCCTTGATGATGTGAAGATTGCGCCTGAATATATCACGCGTCTCCTCGGGGCATTGAACATAGTACAGAGCCGTCGTCATGTTGTTGAAGGCAATGATGTAGTTGGCCTTCGTTAGCCAGTACAAAATATTCCCTACGAGAGTCGCTGGCCTGTTGTCGGTCACTGACATATTTGCAGTAGATGCAACCCAGTACTGCAAAGTTCCTAATTCCGACGAGTACCTCTTGACCTTGGCAAGGTGATAAGGACTGTTTTGCCCGATCTTTCACAGCGAGTAACCGGATAGAAATCTCCCAATAACGATCGATGAACGTCACCTGAAGACGAGGAACGAATCCAGCAAGCAACGTGATGAAGATCACCACACCTCCAACCAAAGTACGACAATCCTTGATGAACACAAGAACCTCCGCAGCAATCTTTATGACAAAATGATAAACGGCATCACCGTCCCCGGAGGGATGCTTCACCAAGAAACACACGTAGTAGTTTTTAACCTAATTTTCTGAACCCCTTCTAACTCGCAGCACCTAGCCTTATATGGAGGGGTGCTACAGTACTGCGCTACAGTACCGCCCCACTAATGGGCCCTACGTTGACTTGGTTGGACAGGCCCAAACCAAGCCCAAACTCATAATTATTAAAAACTCTAATTATTTAAAATAGCAACACACGACGAATACATCTAACTTGGTGGAGTCCTGAAATTGGGCTTCACCTCCTCCGTCATGCCCGTATCATCCTCCCCCCCTTCAAAAAGCGTTGTCCCCAACGCGTGAGGGTCTGCTCGAAAAGGTGGCGGGATATAAACAATAGCACCACGCATATTCGCCGGCTTCAAGTCTTGCGTGCCTACCACACCACATCCTCCCTCTCGGTCTGCTTGACTTGACACAACACTTGACGCCTCCTTTCTTCGCCACATGAGCTTGGACTTCGGCGCCACCACCTTCTTCTTCTCAACACTTGATGGAGCTCTTTGCTGCTGAACATGAACCTGCTTAGCACGACCCTGCAAAGTAGTAATGCCCGGGCCACACAACTAACGAACACGTCCATCCTTGCCTCTATGCACACACACTGCTGCTCCAACAAAACATCTCCGAGGTGTTCTCACAAAACTGTGGCTGACTACCCGCGGCACCATAAGCACCGGAACACGATCAGCACCACTGTCATCGGTCTGAACACCCATGTCAACACGAACTGGAACACTCGCTGCAATACCCTTCGTCTCCCCAATAAGAGGTTTGTCTTCAACTAGCTTGTCACCAACAAACACAGGCTTGTCATCTACATGCATAGTTGAATCAATTTCTGTACCAACGCTCCTTGCATCATGCTCCACGTGCTGCAACTTAGCTAACCGCTGTTTTGGTTCAGCTTTATGCAACCTCTCCTTGTGTATCACCAGCACCACATCGGACTTGATTTGATCATCGCTCATAGGCCTCAAAGTCCGCTGCTTACCATCATGCACAAAAGAATATGTATTTGCTCGCCCAACATGGTTAACATTGCGATCATACTGCCATGGACGACCAAGTAACAGCCCACATACCTCCAATGGCAACACATCGCACTCAACCTCATCAAAATAGTCATCAACTGTAAATGGCACACGCACCTTATGAGTAACCTTCAGCATACCACAATTATTTATCCACTCCAAATGCTTAGGTTCAGGAATACGCCATGTGGACAACCCCAACGCTGCCACCATTGCCTTGCTTATGCCATTAGTACAGCTTCCACCGTCAATCATGAGCTTGCAGTCTTCGCCTTTTATCATGCACTGAGTCTGAAATAAACTCCATCGCTGACCCTTGTCAATTTTGTTGCAAGCATCATTATGTACCCTCTTGAGTTGCATATTCAGCCCACTCAAAGGTTCAACCTCTTCAGGTATAATCACCTTGTCCAGCTCCATGGACTGCTGCATAAATCTAGTACGCAGAAACTGTTTGAAGTCTCCCCAACTAGATGTTCCACCGGTGATATCCTTCGTGGACCTCTCATCATTCCACCAGGCAGCCACAGTCTCATCCACACGACGATAGGCAAGAGCATGTTCAAGACGTCCACCAAAAGTGCTATTCAGTTCACGACATCTTGCAAAACCTTGGTCCATAATCGATTCCCAAATCTGAAATTCTGAATATGTAGCTGAATTCTCTAACCTCCAGTCTATGGGTGCGGAATCAAGTGCCAAACCTATCACAATAGTAGTGTAATCATTATATACATCCTCATATTTTGGAGCCTGCACACGAATAGGTCTGGATAAACCCATATCTGAATAATAGCAGCGAGCAGATCAGCACCTCCCGATCGCGTACTGTAGCGCCTCCCGATCGCGACTGTAGCTGCTACAGTACTTTCGTGGTTTCCTTTTTTTTTAACCAATATTGCACCGATCCGGATAGTAATTGTCACGTAGGAGATCACCAACGAATCTTTCCTTCCCTTGTACCCGATCTGCACCTTCCTTCTCTTCTCTGATCTCTTTCCTTTGCCTTTTCTTTTAGTGCATGGACTCTACGTACCAAGGAAACCAACTAACGTACGTATCAGCACCTCCCGATCGCGGTACTGTAGCGCCTCCCGATCACGTACTGTAGGTACAGTAGATCGTGATTTTTTTTTTTGCCTTTCCGGCCTGAGTCCACGCAGGTCACGCTGCTCCTTAGCAGATGCGATCAGATCGCGGTACTGTAGCTACAGTAGATCGCGAATCTGCAGCACGTTCTCCTTCCTTGAATCCTCTAGCAGCCTCCACACAAATCGATCTAACCGGAAACCAATCTACACAAACACAATAGCAATCTGCAGCCTCAATGCACGATCTCCTCCAAGCAAATCAATCTGCGCAAGAGCCTCCAATCAAACTCCTCCAGTCAACCGATCTAGATGAGATCGATCAACACAACCTCACTGTGAGCAACCCAGAAATCTGATACCACATGATACGGATCACTCCGAAGATCCCTTGAAGTTTGCCCGATCTTTCACAGCGAGTAACCGGATAGAAATCTCCCAATAACGATCGATGAACGTCACCTGAAGACAAGGAACGAATCCAGCAAGCAACGTGATGAAGATCACCACGCCTCCAACCAAAGTACGACAATCCTTGATGAACACAAGAACCTCCGCAGCAATCTTTATTACAAACTGATAAACGGCATCACTGTCCCCGGACGATGCTTCACAAAGAAACACACGTAGTAGTTTTTAACCTAATTTTCTGAACCCCTTCTAACTCGCAGCACCTAGCCTTATATGGAGCGGTGCTACAGTACCGCCCCACTAATGGGCCCTACGTTGACTTGGTTGGACAGGCCCAAACCAAGCCCAAACTCATAATTATTAAAAACTCTAATTATTTAAAATAGCAACACACGACGAATACATCTAACTTGGTGGAGTCCTGAAATTGGGCTTCACCTCCTCCGTCATGCCCGTATCACAAGGTTAGGATATCCGCTAGTTGATATCCAAACAACCCAGAAATTGTCTGACTGACAACAGTGTGTACTCGATACACCATCGTTTCTTGAAGAGATAACTATGCCATTGAGAACCTCATCACGACTATAGATGTATGGTTTCTCTATCAGTGTCTCAGTCTCCCTGATTGGATCCCAGATATTTAAAGCCGTGGAACCACGATACCCACCATTACATAACACACGACCGTCGCGACACCCTAGGACGTATAGTCGACTTGAATATCTATCTGCAGAGCTCGGAAGTGACAACGATTCCAAAAATGTGTAGGTCGAGACTGTGCTCTGTCATGAACCGTCTGTCCTCAGAGAAGTTGGTGAAGAAACCTAACAACAGAGCTCCTCCACTTTGTGACAAGGTTAGCTCCTTGAAAGAACTGCTTCCCATATATTGCCTGATAAGAATCTGAGCGACTACATCGTCTGGCATTCCGGTGATGCTTGGACTGAAACTGGTAGGATCGACTTAATGGCGGAATATGTCATCAGAATTATCTAACAGAAGTATATTGTAAAAAGTATCTAAGCAAGACATTCTCGTCATACTTGTCTAAACAATACAACGCATATAAAAATCTCTCATATTGCATCACCAGAAGTACAAAAAAAAGGGAAGAACGTACTTATAAACTATGTAACCAGCACAGAGCATCGGACGAAGCACCTAAAAACCGAGTGCGTCATAAATTATCTAACGGTAACAAAACAAGCCATTATCTAATTCGTTTAAACAACATAGCACGTAATAAAAAACAACTAGAGAACACATAACATGTCATTAAAATTAGCAAAACAACAAGATTCATCATCGAATTACCTAAACAACAGACGCATCAGCAAATTATACAATGGAGAAAGTCATCACATGAGTTGTCTAAGCCGCATCATGCAACATCAAAATCACCATTACAGCAGAGACTGCATAGCCCAAACCAACTGACCACGAAAAACAATCATCTAACCTCATTGCACCTAAAAAAGGCGGGGTAGAACTTACGAAGAGGTCGATGAGTTTCGAGCAGGTGCCGAGGCCATCGCCAACGAATGACAAGGCTCATCCGCAGCCGCACCCTCATCCATTGATGATCTCTCCGCGGTCGCGGGCACACCATCCATCGAAGATGCCAAGTCCTGGTGCAATGCTTTATTACGCAAAGGAAGCCTTCTGGCAACAAAATGGACGACAAACCGTGAGTGGACCAGTAAAAGCCATCTCAACAAATCAAAAGTGCAATCAGTAGTGCAAAAAAAAGCGGAAAGATGAGCGCCAAAACGCTATCAACGAAAAAGTACATGCAAGCGCCCTTAAAACCAAAGTTAACCAGCCAAGAACGGCCCACAATTCGCAGGAACTCGCTCACGCCAATACCAAGAAGTATCCAGCAAGAAGACCATATCATTTCTACAACCACAACCAAGAACAAACGCAGCCATAAATGTCAGCGAGAATACTTTTAGCGTCACGCAAATGCAGTGCTATCTTTCGCCCTATATATGAGCTCTTACTACGGCATGAATAGAAAAGACGTGGATCGATCAAAACAACAGAAGGAAATCAACTGCGACAGCGCAGAAAATGACAATAGTAGAGTGCAAAGCTACGTCGGCGCGCTCACCCGGGGGTCCATCTCCATTCCGGCCGGTCTGGAGCTCGTGCTTCCGCGCTGTCGCTCCAGCAACGCGCCACTGAAAATGATCTGAGGAGACTATTCCATGTAGTCCTAAGGTAAGGTATATCTACATGTACACAAGACAAGCAGCGGCGCATATTCTGACCTATTACATATTCGTAAAAGTGCGACGATGGAAGATGGCCTGGGGAACAATAAACAAGATGACAGGCCTGCGCGGTCCACACGTGCCCACACGTGGAAAGCATATGATTGCGGTGTCAACCAGGCGAGACACTGTTAGTCAGTAGTGGGACACGCCACGGCCCAGCTAGGATCTTACACTTACACTTATGTGTCTGGCCGTCCGGGTGTGCTGTTCTCGGTAGCCTAACCACTGGAAGGCGTAAGATTGGCCCACATGCGACGGGTAAGATATCACGTACAACGCTGCGCCACAGAGTACACAGTATCCTGCGACGCCTCCAAATATCATGCCGACTCGAAATATTTAACTGCCATTCCAGCATCAGAATCCATAAAAACAATTCCACTGTCAATTTGAATTGCATAGTAAACCAGTTAACAAGAACAAGATCGACGTAGTCGAACCACATATATGAAATTTAATCTAGATCTGATTAGGCTACATGGATAGCTAAGCAGGCTGACGTCCACTCTTGGAACCCCAAAGAGACGCTCGTAGCCGGAAACGCCACCATCTCCCGATCTGGTCGGCCCATACCGAGATTCGCCTCACCTCCGGATTCCCGCCTAGGAGGGTCTCCGTATTCGATCCAGACTCCTGACTCCCCTGCCTAGGCCGGCACCGCGTCTTGGGTCCAACCACGCTAACGCTACCCCGACTGACTTGCGACTCCGCACTAGTACAGAAACGTACTTTAGAGCCGGCCCCAGAGAGTCATCTCAGCCGGTTAAATCGTACGTCTGTAGGCGTGGGTTTCTAATGTACGCTTTATTAGAGCCGGCAGCCTTGGACCAACAGTAATGACTGCTCATCTCAGTCGACCAGGAATTTCAACCGCTTCTAATACTGAGACGGCCAATATAAGCAGCCGTCTGCAAACATGTCTAATCAGAGACGTATGCAAACGCTGGCCGTCGCACAGCCTGTGAGGTCCGACATATCCCTCCGGGCGTAATATTCGTTGCCTCCGGGAATATATCCGGGGGGTCCAACTTACTGAAGCAAATTAAACATTATAATTACAGCAAGCTGGCCGGTTTTAGCCAGCTAGTTATACAAAGCAGAACCTCCACCATAACTGTAATCAGTTATACAACACGTACAATGTTCAGGAAACTAGCTAAATGATTGTTGCAAACTGCATTTTCATGGAAACAAACTACCTAGAAAATTGATCAACAATTTAGATGAAACTAGCTAGGTGGCCCACGCAATTGCGCGGCTAGCGTTGATATAACAAAAATACCGATATCTAATGTATCATTTTTCTTATAGATACTATATTCTTTTTTAGATAAATTAGAATATAGAGTAAAGAATGATTTAGGATACTTAGTTTGTGAAGCTTCCAACATATGTACATGTTAAAAATGCAGAACATGTATACCTTCGTTGTTTAGGCTTCCAAGTTCTTTTATGCAGCAGTGGATTATACCATTAATGTTCTTATTGTTTCAAAGTCAAGCAATCAATCATGTTTAAGGGCTCATGGAGTGATTTCCCTGTCATGTAACATCAACTATCGGTTATGTACCAGCTAGATACATTAGGGACATCACTTCCCGTTTATGCTTGTTGAAGCTAAAGCAGTTGAAATAGGTTATACTGAGAGGGCTGATTTTCACCCTTTTATAAGATGAAAATGATGTAGTAGATTTTTTCCTACTGTTTTTGTGTCAGAAAAAGGTAGTTTTCCAATATGAAACAAATGGCATTGTTTACTCCTGCACCTGTGAGAGCATCAAGTCCTATTTCTGCGGTTAAGAGATTAGCCTATAAAAAATCAGTCATCCGAATCGTCCAGTTTAATTTATTATTATGATTGAAAGATACAAAAGGGTAAATTATCAACCGTAAACAACCATTATGGATGGATGAATAAGTTCACAAAACGATCTATTAAGCATTTTCTGTCAATGGAACTCATATATTATCGTGTCTTTTGCATTCATCATGTTCAACCATCATAAATAGAAAATAAATTATAGCATATCTTTTGCTCTATTAGTCCGGCACATTACCGACATCATAAGTCTGAAAAGTATTGTCCATAATATATTTTTAGCTCACAACAATTTACGAAAAGCCTACTTCCCAAAGGTCTCTGCCAACAAATTTTTCTCACAACAGTTCCTAATATAATTTCTTTATCCCTGAAATATATGCATCCGCAAAGGTCAAAAGAAAAAAAATTCTATAATATTTGAAATGAGTATGTACACAATTAAAAAAACTAGCTGGGTGGCCCGCGCAATTGCGCGGCTAGCAATCAGATTATTTCTATCTTAAACCCTGATTTATTAATTTTCTTATGGATGTCATCTTATTAAAAAACAGAAATAAGAAGTGTAAATATATTGAAACAACTAACGATAATCGATTTGTAGAGCCTCATAAGTGCTCACGTGTTTCTCCCTGGTAATAGAACCTTTGTAAATATTATTAATACGAAACCCAAGTAACTTGATTATTCAACCAAGTTATATTATACCAGAGATGACTATCACATCAACTTGTATTCTACTCAACGTGTTCCACAAACTCCAACCCATCAACCTTGTCATCAAACACTAATATATAATTTTCCATGCCTAATTAACAATAAAAAGATCAGTGACATACCTGTTGGATTCATTAATAACGTTACCTATTGATCAAAGGTGTGAATTACATTATCTCCAGTATAACCATCCGATTCAGTTCATTATTAGTGATAGAGTGGATCCAAACCAAGATATACGTGTTTACATAGTGTAAATTATTTAAGGTTTCCAAGAAAAAAATTCTCTATAGATAAATAAATTGACAAATCCATTTAATAATATTTTTCTGCGTACTTCCGCGAAACTCATATTAAATATGTCTTTGATATTTCCCTGGGTTTGTATGCATATATCTATGCACGTGACGCTTAGGGTGTATGAGGTATCTGTATCTATTTCGTATCCTTATACAATCATATTCTACCATGATAAGAAGACATAAATCTTAGACTATATTTTCACTGTTAATCACGTGATCTTATTTGGGCATTATCAGTTTGAATTTTTCCTCAGGGTAATATGTAAAGCGCTTACATAGAATATCAAAAGCAATGCGTAGATTATTTTATCATAGGACCTCAATATCCCACATTTGTGGTTACAAAGAATTTTTCCTCGGAGTAATATTTAAGTTTGAATTTGAATTGCTTATAATCGCGTAGATTAAATTTACGCATTTGTAAAGGTCGATCAAAAGATTTTGTTTTTTTAAATGAGTATGTATACTTTAAGAAATAGTGTGCGTGCTCCATTATGGAGCACATATAATAACACTACAACAGAATTATTCTGAAATGGTGCAATTCTTGATTATTTTATCATAGGACCTCAATATCCCACATCTTTTCCCATATTTATTGTAGAGCGCATTACCAATAAGCATGTAAATTATTGTTTAACTAAAATTTTATGAGCAGCGACCTAATTTTTTAAGCAAACAGAAAAGCCAAGAAGTAGAATGTACCTTCAGCCGCCCAACATATTCTACTAAAATTCTGTATCATGTATTGCACGGACAATTATCTAAAATGATTTAAAAATCATAGGAGTGAAGAAAAAATATAGTATAAAAGAAGGATGTATTGTTTTACGTGAATGGGTGCAGTAAGCTTAGTTTTGTTGTTCCGAGCTTGGAGTGCAAGAAGAGTAGGAAGCCATTGTCTGCTCCGTTCACAAAAATATATCCATAGTAGTTTCCACTCAGCCATCTAAAAGTAAAGGATTTTTTTCTGTGCAGCATACCAAGCAAAAATAGGACTGTTTTGAGTATTCTAAGAACTGTGCAATTTACACTTATCAAAGTTATGCAACCAAAAAATAGAAAACTGATAGAAATAAATAATAGGTATTTGTACCTATTTATATTATATAGTTGCATAAGGTTGCCTATTCATACCTGAAAAAATTGAGTACAGTTATTATTTTAAAAAAACTGACGAATATGGCAAATAGTATGATTGTGAAACAATTTCAATTGAATTAGATAGCTGAATCGTAGCACTTACAAAGAATATCAAAAGCAATGCAAACATTTTTAATATGATTGTGTACCTTGGAACATCTTCTACTGCCTTTCATGCCCAGCTCATCACAACACCTACTGTGTAAGAAATCTTCTTTACTAAGAGGCAAAAGGCTTATTTTTAATTCGTTTGCTCTCCATCTTGCATGCATGCAGAGATCTTACCATAATACCAGTTTACCTCGAGTCCAGCCTCTTGCATCATGCAAGCATGCAGGTGGTGGACCTCAATGCAATGGATCTTCTGTTGTGGGATGCCAATATATTTGTTCGAATAATTTGTATCAAAGTTCAATCTGCTTTTACAAAACATGTCATAACCATTATTTTTTCCAATATAGATTCCGAATGATATATCAATGTCTATGTAGCGGTGACATAAAATTGAAATATATTTGAAGAAAATCAATGAGAAATGTTAATTTTGATGGCACGTGGAGTGAAAACAAATATTTCAAAAGAGTCTTAAAATTTATTTTCGTTCAGTGGCATGATATATGTGCAACAGGGTGGAGAAATTTAACAAATATTTCTATCCTAATTGTTTCTGGCATGGAAACAAATTTCAATTTAATTCGCCTCTTCATGATTGGTCACTAAAAATTAAACAAAGCATGTCATCTTATCAAATCTTTCCTAGCATTCAAAGTTTTTCTTTTTGGTTCTGGCACCATGACCGGTATGCATTTGAAACCTGGGTGCTTCTATGATCAGATAGGCTGACTTCTGTACCCTCTTCTGCAGGGTCTTGCTTGTATACCACCATGATATAAAAAAACCGTGAGATTAGTGGTGTGCAAAATCAGTTACCACGTATTGCCTCCTAGGCTCCTACTATATTCTCAACAACAAAAAAATCCTTCCATGAAGCATTTTGGTCTTCCCAGATTAGTCGACCTTGGTTGGAGGTAGCCAGACAGTCAGCGAACTGATCAATATGAGCAGCAGACGAATCTAATTGAAAAGAAAAAAATTGATTACTTACATGTGCCTGGCGATAATACTCTTAGCGCCATCGATCCAGCGTTTTGGCCGGGCATGGCGCAAATCCTGCCAGCTAGCTGCTACTGCAGAGGTTCATTGCCAGCATGAGTATCCTCTCGATGTTACACCACCTAAACCCAAATCGTCCGGCAGAAATAGTTTAGACGGTGCACTCCACCTGATGCAATCGAGGTGACAATGAGATCTATTTTCTCTCTCTTTCTTCGTTTAGACAGAGAAGAGTCACGCACCGGCCTCTGTGTACGCTAATGACGACGACTGCTGGAAGGCTTGATAGGCAGAGTTTGCGACTGCTATCCTATAGGCGGGCGATACCTGTGACGGCCAGCCGGCCCGGCGTTTCTCTCCATCCAACAACGGTAGCTGGAATCTGTTAGTCTGCCACGCTGCCCTGCGGTCGCTCTGTTGTACAGGCGGGTGATTTTATGCGGCGACAAAGAAACGGAAGTAAGCGAATCGGCAGGCCGGCCGGCCAGGCGTTTCTCTCCATGCATGCAACGACGATAAGGCGCGCGATGACCGCTGGATCGCTGGCAAACCACCCGCCTGGTCGCCTGTGATGTCGGCTTAAGACGATGGCCGCTAGCTAGAGACGGGTAGAGTAGAGGATACGGAACAGGACAGAGTTGCGACCACTATCAAGAAATTGCACAGAAAATTGAGACGAAATTTGTAGGCTGATGATGGCGATGATCTTACAACGATGAATCGCCAGTACGTGATGCACCGCCGATTCATTGCTAGAAGTCATACTCCGCCATGCATGGATTGATTGCTAGCAGTTGTATTTGAATAGGAAAACCTAGAAAAGAGTCCAGGTTGTGCAATATTAACAGACACGGTAGATTGGACGTACCTTTTTTTTCCAGGTTTACATGTGCGGGTTGGCATATCTAAATCTGCACCGTTTATACTTCTTAATTTTAGCGTGACAAATCTCCACCGTTAATTGTTTGTTGTTTTAATAATATAACTAGCTGGGTGGCCCGCGCGATTGCGCGGCTAGCAATGCGATTATTCCAATTTTGATCTTAATGTAATTTGTTTTTTTGGTACCGTCTATTGAAACAATTTAAGGGAAATAAGAAGAAAAAATATATTAAATTATTGAGGACACATTGACTGTAGACCGTTTATACTAAATTCACTTTTCTAATTGGTGGTGGTATTTGTGCACATGATAACTCGAGTGTCAAATAACACTTTTAGTGTACCAAGTTCGAGTATGCAGTAGCGGGTTGTAACATTCAACTTTTATTTGTTCCTACTCTCAGAAATCAGTAGTCTATCGTCCCCTGTGTAGTAATCTTCCATGTCATGTAACAGTTCTTTTTTCACATTTCAAAGATTAACCACGAAGTAAGATGCGATGATCAACCCTTGAAAGTCTTAAATACGATGATCAACCTAGCTGAGCATTGTTGGTCTTTTCTTTCCGATCTTCTAGAGTATCCTTAGCAAACTTAGTGTAGCATCTTGAAAAATATCTAATGATCCCTTCATTTCTTTAAGCTTTGTAGTTTATTGAAAAGCAAATTTAATTTCATTGCTGGCTGGATGATATTTTGTGGATTATACCACTTCAAGTCGCAAAAAAACCACATGCTTATTAGATCGATCCATAATTCCAGATCCAAAAACACTCGTACGTATACAACTCACTATCAATTTAAATATTTGGATGCATGTATACAACTTCTCAATCAATTAGACATATACAGACAATCGGCAGAGGACTAAACTGGTGGAAGCTCAACAGTGTGTTGTGTGTGAAGTTGACGCAGGGGCTGCACTGACCTTGCCTGAGCGACCTGCTGGTGGTGGAGGGCGATGATGTTCCAACCACATGCAACTTCTAGTGTGTCATCATTTTACCTCCAAAATATAATGGAAACTCTAGATACATCAGTAAAAAATAGATAGTTAACTACATATTGTGATATAATCAATGAAATATATAGGAGAAAATTAAGGCTGATAGCACACTTTCACTCTAGCCATGAGAGAAAATATGAAACGAACAGAACTCTGGTAGTATGGTTAGAGCTGAAAGATCAGCTAAGTAATGCAGAAAACAAAATACCTTTTCTTCTACTTATTTCTCTGCTTCTTTGTTTGTTTCCTAAACATATAATATTGCATGATATACTGTAATTTTTTCAAGTTAGACACCTCATAATATTGCTTTAAAATTAGATGTTAGTGTCATGATTCAAATGTAGCGAATTTCTTGCCCTCACAATGTCAACCCAATGAACGTACCTGGGCCCTTGGACAAAAATGCAGAAGTAGGCAATCAATCATAGACTGAAGAATAATATCCTTTGAACGGAACACTTCCGCCTAAGCCAATCAATATGCTTGAGGAGGGATCTATATAACTGGAATAACAATGCATAAGTTGTTTAGTCGAGTTCCTGTTCTGCATCACTAAAGATATGCAAAGAAAGAGAATGTGAAAATACACACTTGCAGGCCATGGAATCCTTGATAGCATAACATGCATTTTCTTGACCTTCATACTACACTCCTAACTGTGACTAATTTCAGTAAGTAGATGGTTGTTAAGATAAATGCGATCATCAGAAAATAAAGTACCAAAGCATCTGATTTCATCTGGGAAGCTACAAAATTTGCAAGATGATAATAAGGATGGCAAACCCAATAAATGAAACCTCCCTACAGCAGCATAGATGAAACCTTAAAAAAAATCATTTCAGAAGACATAGTAATGACAGCAGCAGAATATAACAAATAAGATTTCTAGACAAAAATATTCAGGAATACATGACTATTAAGATGTGATTAGTGGTTAATATACCAACAAAAAAATCGACACAAGAATAGCATGAGCGTACCTGTAGTGCAGCAATGGCCGCCACTCGAAACCGGGTAATGCTGCTTTCAGCATCATCATATGTCCACGCCAGCCCTTAGACATCCACTCCGCAAGAGCCATTGAAAATCTGCTCCTCTACATGGATAATCTTTTAATCAAAATGCATCGTGGATTTTTTTTGTCTTTAGGGCATACATTAATACATTATTTAAGAATGTACGTGCTCACAAAATCTGATTAGATCAAGCATAAATTAAATCTTATGTTGAGCTGTGTATACGGGTCTTATTCCTTCAGTTTCTAAATTGATTTTGTAGGTACGCCAATTCACATATAATTATTATTAAAACTGATGATATTTTTTAATTCATAAAGACATGATTCTTCTGGTAAATTTTCCGTTTCATACTATTGTACTACCTTTTAATGTAATTTCAAGTCGCGTTGATTCTAGACCAAGCATGTCCTAACATGACGTTTGGTGGATACACTATGATGGTATGATCACTATTTGGAATGGGAATTATTTTACAGGAAGTCCTGTCAGTCAATCAAAATTTCAGATAACAGTGGAACTTAAATGCATTTTTCTGCTCAAGTTATTTATGTTACAAATATTTATGCACCTTGTACAGCAGAAGGTAGACAGGAGTTCATTGACTGGTTCCTGAATTTGGATTCATCTCTGTTCAACTTATGGATTATTATGGGAGACTTCAACATGATTAGAAACTCCGAGGACATGAATAGACCTGGTGGAAACATTAACAATATGCTTATATTCAATAACATTATACAAACTCATGACTTAGAGGAAATCCCACTTAAAGGTAGATCCTTCACGTGGAGCAATATGCAGAGCATACCACTTCTGGAGAAACTCGACTGGATTTTTACTTCTCACTCTTGGACCACTACTTTCCCCAATACTATGGCGATCCCATTGGCCAGGCTAGGATCTGATCATATACCAATTCATATTCAGATAGAGACTTCAGAGCCGAAAGCTCAGATTTTTAGATTCAAAGAGTATTGGCTTGAATTTGATGAATTCAAGGAGACAGTTGAGAAACATTGGGATAACAGTGGGGTATATAAAAATGCTGCTCAAGATATTACAGCTAGATTCAAATCCTTGAGGCATGGCATTAAAAAATGGAGCAGATAACTATCCAATCTAAATGCCTTGATTGAAAAATGCAGTTATGTTCTTGCTATGTTTGATGGACTAGAAGAACAAAGGATTTTATCTCAGCCTGAATCCAATTTCAAGCAGGCATTGAAAGATCATATTACCAAACTCCTAGAGGCTAAAATATTATATTGGAGGAAACGAGCATGCATTCGATGGGCAAAATTGGGGGATGAAAACACTAAGTTTTTTCATGCGGTTGCCACCAAAAACTACAGGCATAATCATATTGCTACTCTTACTAAAGATGATGGTAGTTCTATTTCTAAACATGACCAAAATGCAGCAATTCTCTGGACTGCATTTAATGACAGGCTTGGTAAAACCGACAACATTCATATGGCATATGATCTCTCTACCCTAATAACACCACATGATCTCAGTGAACTGGAGGTGCCTGTTACAAATGAGGAGGTTGATGAGATTATCAAGCACATGCCGAATGATAAGTCACCAGGTCCAGATGGGTTTAACGGATTATTCATGAAGAAATTCTGGAACCTTATTAAGCCTCAGTTCTATAGCTTATGCAACAATTTTTTCAATGGAAATCTAGACCTTAGCAGCATTAATTCTACATATATTGCTCTAATTCCAAAGGTGGCTAGTCCTGAAAAACCTACAGACTTTAGACCTATTTCTCTTGTCAGCATGGGTCTTAAGGTGATCACCAAAATTCTTGCTAACAGAGTTCAAAAGGTAATCATTTCACTTCTGCACAAGAACCAATATGGTTTCATTAAGACCAGAACGATCCAAGACTACTTAGCTTGGGCGTTTGAATATCTTCACATATGCCACAAGTCCAAAAAAAAGATTGTGATAATCAAATTGGATTTCGAAAAGGCATTTGATATGGTTGACTATAGTGCTATTCTATTTATGCAGCACCACCTTGGATTTGGAGATACATTCATTAAATGGATTAAGAATATTTTGTACTCTGCCACAACTTCTATTATCCTAAATGGTGTACCAGGTAAAGTTATTAAATGTCGAAGAGGGGTTAGGCAGGGTGATCCTCTCTCGCCCCTACTCTTTGTCACTACAGCTGAATTACTGCAAATTGTTATCAACAAGGCTTGGCAAGATGGCATTATTGACCTTCCCCTAGACAGTGCATATGTACAAAGTTTCCCTATATTGCAATACGCTGACGATACCCTCTTGATCATGCCAGCAAATCTTCAGCAGGTTACTAGCCTAAAAGAAATCCTTCAAACTTTTACAAATTCTACTAGGTTGAAGATCAATTTCCATAAGTCATCTATGGTCCCTATTAACACCAACTCTGAGAAATGTTCGGAATTGGCTACTGCATTTGGATGCAGAGTTGAATCCATGCCATTCACTTATCTTGGACTTCCTATGGAGGAACATCCAAGCCGAAAATAGAAGACTTGATGCCCATGATTTCAAAAATTGATAAGAGACTTTCTGGAATATCTAACCTCCTCTCCTACTGCTCTAGAATTGTGGTCATTAAATCTGTGATCTCAGCAATGCCCAACCACATAATGTGTGCTCTCAAGATGCATTACTCTCATACTGATCATCTGGAGAAATCTATGAGAATCTTTTTGTGGCATGGAAAAGACATAGAGAAAAAAGGCAAATGCCTAGTTAAATGGGACACGGTTTGCTTGCCCAAAACTGCAGGAGGGTTAGGAATTATCAGCATCAGGGATCAGAATAAAGTGCTCCTCATGAAGAACCTATACAAGTTTTTTAACTCACATGATCTACCTTGGGTTAACCTTTTATGGGAAGCATATTATAGGGATGGATATGTCCCAACAATCCACCAACAGAAGGGTTCATTTTGGTGGCGCAGCTGTGTTTCTTTTATTGAGGATTTCAAATCTTTCACAGTATGCAAGGCTGGCAGAGGAAATAGTATTCTCATGTGGCAAGACAAGTGGCAAGGTATTGCTCTTCAGCGCCAAATGCCACAATTGCACTCATTTGCACATAACCGACTTATAAGTGTTGAAAAGGCCAAAATGCTAGCTCCAAACAATCTACATGAGATGTTCCAACTTCCCTTGTCACTGATTGCATCAGAACAACTGGATAATCTAGCCGATCTGCTAGCAGGAATTCCAGATAATTCCAGCAAGGATGCATGGATGTTTCCATGGAACAATGACATATATTCCACTAAAAAAGTATATCAGGCTCTAATGCAACCAAAAGAAGCCCCAGCTCCATTTCAATGGCTTTGGAAATCTCCATGTTTGCCGAAACACAAGTTTTTCTTCTGGTTGATGATACAGGACAGATGAAATACAAAAGATCTTATGGATAGAAAAAACTTTTATGTGGAATCGAAATCCTGTGTTCTCTGTGACAGTGATAACAGAGAGACATTGCTGCACATGTTCTTTACATGTGATTTCAGTACAAATTTCTGGAGTAAATTGGACATTGAATGGAATACTGCTAAACAACTCATGGAGATGCTGATTGATGCCAAGAATAGGTCTAATAATCATTTTTTCAAGATCGCCATGATGGCTGGATGCTGGAGTATATGGAATCATCGAAATAAAATCATCTTCGATGGGGAGATGAGAAGTCTTGATACATGTTATTCTTTTTTCATAGATTCTATAGCTACAATAAGGCATAGGGTTAAGCGTAGTCTTAAAGAAGGCTTGCAAGACTGGCTAGACCTTTTGTAATTTCCGAGAACATTTCTGTACCTGTATGTTTTTGAATGAGAAAATGACGCAGTGGGGGTCTTCCCCACTGTCCTACGCGTCAAAAAATGATGGTATGATAACATAATACTTGCTTTAGTACTATATCTGTGTGTGATTCGTATCTTACATGAAGAATTTCTAATTAAATATGTGCATTGCTTGGTTACGTCAACCTTGACACTTTATCCATGGACTCGATCCATCTACCACGCATTATGCCTCCTCATCTCCACGTCGAGTTCCTTGCTTCCCGCGCTATGTTGCCTCCTTTTTCTCGTTGCGTCGTTTCATCTGAATGTCAAAGCCAGAAGATTTTCATGGCGCCGCTCATAGGAACCAATAAGCTGCGCGCATAGGCAACCACGGCAACTGAACTTTCATGTGCACTGGCAATTTAACTGGAATCCTGCAGACCCCAAAATAATTTAATCAGAATCGACTTCATGCATTGGGTGTCAGTTCAAATAATGTTTTTCATGAAACTGAATAATTTGAATCCAGCACTGCTTGAATCCACAGGCGTGATCAGAAAATAACCAAGCGCCCAGCTGATGCAAACTGCAGTCGCACGTTGATAACCAAATTATCTACCGCCATTTTGCGTCGCACCTGTGTTTGTCTCGTAATGTCGCAATTTCCACATTTTTGAGTTGCCTGTGATGCAAAAGCTCTAGCTGAAGCGAATGTCACTTTGTCTTGGACAACCACGTCATCAAACTTCAAATTAGTCTATACAAAAGTAAATGCATGGTTGGGGTGAAATATTTAACAAAAGTCTTAGACATCCTTTACTTATTAGCGTATGCATAGTTGATTTAAAAGCCCTGCCAAGGTTGGTATATCGGGCATGCATGTTTGCAGATGAAATTAGTATTCTTCATGTGCCTGCATACAACAGAATACAAACTGAGAAAATGAGCTCACCTCGAACGATCGAGGAGTGCAAGGAAAACGTCTGGTCCAGCTGGCTGGTGTCCTTGTCGTGCTCTCCTGACATCTCCTCGCCCTCCATGGATATTTGAGGTGAACGATCAAATAGATAAATCGAGTTCCTTGATGGAACAAAGGCTAAAGATAATATAATTGATATCACCATCCCTAGCAGACGCGCGTGCACTTTAGGTAGTTCCTCCGCACGTACGATGCTGTCATACCAACTTGATGAAGGTTAGTTTCTTAGAGGCGTAGCCAGCCGGGAACCCAGCGTGAAATAGCAAAGCCCTGCATTGACGATGGCTTCGTCCGTCGGCGATGCATCGAACCAATCGGTAATTAATAATCCCATCTCAGCTTTCTTTGATTCTTAGAACGACACCACGTCCGATGATGTGTGTGGGCTACATATCCTTCCGTCAGTGGATATCGCCGGATAAATTGCGGATAGCAGCGGCTGCTGACGCGGACAATGGCGTGAATCCCCACGCGATGTATGAGGAAATCAAATAATCCTGTTGTAAGATGCTCATCGATCGATCTCAAAGAGCCATGACACATACAATCAGGCTACATCCGTGGCCTTCACCAATCGCCGCTTCATACAATTGTTATCCCCAATTCTCCATAAGAAGTCGTCAAAGAGCTAGATTGGCGTAGACTCAGGGGCTCAGGGCTCCTCGTTCGTTTGTGAGCTTCCTTGGCGTGAGGTCGCCGTCATCCTCTCGAGCTCGCTTCCTGGGAGCGAGATCGACAATGTCTGTTGTACCTGGCATTGCGCGCCCTTCGATGCGCATAGTTGTTCCTAAAGCCAGACTGGTAAACCCTAGCATGTACTGCTCGTACTTGTCTATCATAGCCTGCAGGCTGAAATCTGTGCCATGTTGATCCAAGCGGAGCAGCACCAATCAGGCAATCACGACATATATGGGGTGAAGAGCACGTGTTTTTCACGAAGAGTACTCATTCCATACGGGTGGAATCAATTTGTTGCCTTCTTTGTTGGAGTCCTTCTTACGTACATTGCACAATGTTGCACGATGCGTGTATGCCTGTGTATGCTGCGCGGGCTGGGATATGTCATCGTGAGATGAGATTACTTTAAATCTAGGCTGTCCTTTTTCCATCGCTTAAGCTTGGTTAATCCTAACCGTTCATTGTCTTGTGTTTTAATTATATAATAGATAGATAGATAGATAGATAGATAGATAGATTATACCCTGTTGTAGTATGCTCTGCACCTCTTTTGCTTAAAGATTAGCATTGTATAATGTTACCTTTTTTGTATAACAGTGCACTTCTTCTGATTACTTTATTACAAAATGTCTCAATACTTCCCCGTGATCCTTTCGCGTGTTTATGGGAGAGTAACAATAAATATGTATATTGAGTGTGAACCTGATGAACATTGTCTCACCCTCGTGTTCTTTCTTTAAAAAACATCCGAATCAATATGCTTCCAATATAACATTTCATTTTCCTGCAAGCAAACGAAATGAATAGTCTGTGATTTGCTTTGTTCACAATAATTGTTAGATGTTATGCAGCAAAAACATTACTGAACTAACCATAAGATGATTTAAGCCCATCCAGAGTTCAGGCCTAGCTGATGTACGATGATGATGCCTTGGAGTAGAGAATAATCTATGTCGATAAGAATACATGGTACTTAACATACCTCTGAACCTGGAAAAAAAACTTGATGAATCGTATGTTTATCTAAGATAGTATCTTTTACATGTATAACCCAGATCAACAGTTGTCAATTGAGCCTTCTGTTTTTTTGAACCACAAATTGTTAGGCGTTGCCTGATTCTGTACCAATTAAGTACTTTTTTTAGACTACACGACCGTGCACAAAATTACTGAAACATATAAGAGAGTGTAGCAATTAAGTAAAAGAATATGTGGGTATTAGATATCGGATTTGCTAGTTCTCAGTCGCTTGAGAACTCGTGAGTTCTTAGTCACCTCTATCACCGTTGGATCTAGGGTGCTAAAATTCGTGCTAATCTTTTGTGAGCTATTGCGACTGGCACGCAAGTGCAACTCTGTAGGATCGGTGAACCACGCGTGGGTTTACTATTGGGCTGTTGTTATTTTTTGTGGGCCTTTTGGTTGTATTCCATGCGTGTGGGCTTTTAGCCATCTTCCTTGGAATATTATTTTTTCTGGTTTCACATTCGATGTGATGAAAGTGTTAGTACGATCTCGTGTTAGTACTTCAATACGGATGGTCTTGTACTTTTTGTGCTTGTACTTCACGTGGGTGATATTCCTCTGTTTTGTTTTCTCATTTTTTTTTTGATTTTGTGTTTCTCTTGTTATTGTCTATTTTAGGTGCATATTTGGAAGTAAAATTACAAATGAAACTCTGGTTGCATGAATAGCAGTGAGTCTCTATTTTTTTAGATACATTCACTTTTGATCAAATCTAAGACATTGATTTTGTGATGGCTGGAGTATAGTCTTTTATTTTGATTTTCTCTCTCGTTGCAAATGGGTTACGATCGACATTATTCACTTTTAACTAACTACTTTTCTTTCAGTTACAAGTGGGTCGCAACTGAGATTTTTCAGTTGCAAGCGGGTCGCAATTGGTTTATCCTACAGTTGCAAGCAGGTTGCAAGTGATTTTTACTCAGTTGCAAGTGGTCTGCAACTAAGATTTTCCACTTGCAAGCGGGTTTCAACTGAGATTGTTTCATTTTTAACTAAATTTTTTCAGTCGTGATTGATTTTTTCCAGTTGCAAGTGGGTTGCAACTAAGATTTTTCAGTTCTAATTGGGCTGTAGATTTTTTCCAGCTGCAAGTGGGTGGCAACTCATTTTATTTAGTTGCAAGCGGGTTGTAAACGTTCTTTTTCAGTTGCAAGTGGGTTGTAACTGAGATTTCCCAGTTGCAAGTGGGTTGTAACTGAGTTTTTTTTGATTTTGTGTTTTCTCTTGTTATTGTCTATTTTAGGTGCATATTTTGAAGTAAAGTTACAAATGAAACTCCGGTTGCATGAATAGCAGTGAGTCTCTATTTTTTTAGATACATCCACTTTTGATCAAATCTAAGACACTGATTTTGTGATGGATGGAGTATAATCTTTTGTTTTGATTTTTCTCTCTCGTTGCAAATGGGTTACGACTGACATTACTCACTTTTAACTAACTATTTTTCTTCCAGTTACAAGTGGGTCGCAACTGAGATTTTTCAGTTGCAAGCGGGTTGCAACTGGTTTATCCTACAGTGCAAGCGGGTTGCAAGTGATTTTTTCTCAGTTGCAAGTGGGCTGCAACTAAGATTTTCCACTTGCAAGCGGGTTTCAACTGAGATTGTTTCATTTTTAACTAACTTTTTTCAGTTGCGATTGATTTTTCCAGTTGCAAATGGGTTGCAACTAAGATTTTTCAGTTCTAATCGGGTTGTAATAGATTTTTTCCAGTTGCAAGTGGGTTGTAACTGAGATTTCCCAGTTGCAAGTGGGTTGTAACTGAGATTTTTCTATTGTATGTGGGTTGTATATGAGAGTTTCCATTTTTCATGGAATATTCAATTAAAACAAAACAAAGTAGCAACGTTTTTTAGATTGTTAGTCATGGTTTCCAGTCATGGTTGTAACCCATCATTTGTATTTGATTGAAGGTCCAGCCAATCACGTTTCTATCGAGGATAGTCAAGCCAGCCATTTTCTTTAGGTGAGTCGAGGAAATCATGTGACATGTGAGGCCACAAAAAAGTTAAGCAAAGCAAGCACCGAGCCCAAACCAATCCAAAGCCCAACAAATATAACACAACACAGACGAGATATAAAGCTTGGGCCGGTAAACAAACAGCACCTAAACACAGATCGTACAGGAAAAATTATATACGTACGCTGGAGGCTGGACCCTGTACGTCGACTGAGAACTCGTTAGTTCTCAGTCGACTGATCCCCAGCCTCTAATAGCCTGACATATATGATTTTGCACAGGCTCATAGAAGATCCCGATTTTTATTTTGACCATTGCAAACTCTACAGATAATTCCTATAATCTTGAAAGGGTTTAATAGTGTCATCGGAGATGACAAACTTCAGTAGAGAGTGCAATTGCCCCAAATATAGGAACCAATGCAAGAGTATGACATATGAAGCAAAAAGAGGAGACGTACCGTGTTGAAAGACAATGTAGTGTCTCGTAAACACTGCAGCTTGGTGAGATGATTAAACCCTTCAACCTGCATCTAAGTGGAGCATCGACATAACCTTGATCAATCAGCTCAGCCATGTGTCATGGGTGATGGCTTCTGTTAGCTTGCTCTGACCGCTAGAACCCTGCTGCTGCAGCCGTGTCCTGTATCTACATGACTGACCATCACGAACACCAGCCACTTAGATCGATCTAATCATCAGCATTGCTATTCGCCGTCATGACTTCAGTCCGCCGGACGTCGGAGAGTCGCCGTCAGCATTGCTATTTGCCGTCGTGACTTCAGTCCGCCGAACGTCAGAGTCGTCAGTGCATATGGATCTTCTCCGCCGTGCATGCATGGGATACTTGCTGCGCCCTGACGATGTCGTGTATTGTGCCGTCGATCTGGCCATCATCCATGTAGCTTCCGATTCAATCCTGCCATAGGTGCTTCAAGGCGTGAGGAACGCAGTTCCTCGATCAATTTCAGAAATGATCGAGCACGTCACGGTACACCAGTTTCGTCGATTTGTTCATGACTATCGGATGTGGCGGCACCTCCTCCTGGTATGGGCCGTACAGAGGTACTCTGAAGACCAGCGCCACTGGAACGATTATCTTTGCTCTGCTCTTTACAATGCCTCCTGCATGCACCGCATGACCTCAAGAAGATAACAGAACCGACCTGAATCGACTTGGTGTAATGTGTCGCAGCAGTGGAACATGGGGTTCCCCTAGTACTGCCAAAGTGGGTCCATCCCATGTGGGCCCAAGATGAAGATGGACAAGACCAAGACTCAAGTCAAGCTGGCGGGTTCACCGTCAGGACACGCAAGGCCTACATCGACAAAGGGCTCCGGTCCTGGGGACCTGCCGGGTCCCCGAACCAAGCAAGAAGGCCAGGAAGGACCCGAGAGCCCGAGTTCCCGGCAGGAGGCCAGGCTCCCTCTCGGGTACTTCCCCACATCCCTGTGGATAAGCTCTCCACCTCACCGCGGAAGACTTGGGAAGCAAGGCGAAGGCAGCGCGGGCGGGAAGCACATCCCGTGGTGGTGTCAGCTCCTGTCCACCCCAAGGCGGACGCTCCCACCTAACCCAAAGGAGACGCTAGGCTGAGGAGAGGCCACGTCTCCTCCTAAACTAGATGAGGAGGGTCCTTCACCCCGAAGGTCCCTCATGCCCCTCACGTGACCCTGTGGCAACCCCTTAGCCTATAAAAGGAGGACCAAGGCACGGAGGAGGGGAAGGAAAGGAAGAACGAACACAAGGTCGAACCAAGGCCAAGTTCAACCAGAGCAAGACTAGACTAGGGCTGCGAAGGTAGAGGGGAAGGTGATCTCCTCCGGGTCAGGATCTGTCCTTCTTCTACCTCCAGCCAAAACCCTTCCGGGTACCCATCCGGGAGGTTCCATTGTAAGCTACACTATGAAGAACCCATCAATCCAGACATGCAGGAGTAGGGCTTTTAGCCTCCGGGCGGCCTGAACCTGGGTAGCTCCTTGTGTCCCTTTGGTTGCATGCTTTGATCGTGGAGAGGAGAGCTTGATCTAGACTCCGCCCGAGAAGACGATTCTCAGCCTCCTTCGCGCCCCGTGCCGAACCTAAAAGGGGGTATCCTATACTCCCGGTGTCCGTGCATCGAGACACGACATCTGGCGCGCCAGGTAGGGGGCGCAAGCGCTGGATTCGTCTTCTTCTTCATCGACCTCAAGTTCAGCGCCAAGTTCATCGTCAAGTTCATCGTCAAGTTCTGCGTCGAGCTTCTTGTCCGTGGCAAGATCTGCTCCAAGACCCCCAGCGCCTTCGGAGCAGCGTTAGTTTCGGCTCTCACGAGAGAGGTGCCGAATCCGACGTCCAAGATGACAAAGAAGAGAAAGGGAAAGGCAGCCTTGAGTTCCTGCGGTACCCTGGCCTCGGCTTCGTTCTTGACGAGTCCTCGCCAGCACCTGCCGCTGAAGATCGCGCCTTTGGAGTCCATTTCGTTCCTCCAGCCGCTTATGTCAGCTCTCTGGTCAGCAAGGGAAGACCTGAGGAAGGTGCCACGAACATTGATGTCCCTCTTTCCCCATGGACGCATGGAGTGAAGGAGGAACTCTGTTCCGACGCGCCAACCACAGTGCCGCTTCCGGAGGAAGAAAACCTCGACCAAGACAAAAGGCGAGCCTCGGCAAGAAGATCCTCTCATCTACGTGCCCCAAGAGCTCAAGATTCCTCTGCGCAAAGATGGCCAGCCTGGAATGTGGTGCATGTACCACAGATCTGACCGGCACAGTCTGGAAGATTGCCGACAGTTCAACGACATCCAGATACGCCAGAAGAACGGTGATTGCTATACATGTGGAGAACCAGGACATATCAGCCGAGATTGCCCTCTCAACAAGAAGCCCAAGAAAGCCAAGGGGACGCCACAGCTGGGGTTCCTCAAAAGGGAAGATCTTTCCGGACTTTCGCCAATGCAGCCACTCAGACTGAAGAGCCCCGGAACCTTGCCCACTACCGGCGCCCCCACAGACACAAAGCAGTCAAGGGCAAACTGCAGCTAGCTGGGATCAAACTTCATCTGCGGAGATTTGGCCCAGGGAGAATGGGATCTCCCGGGTCACATCGTCACAATACAGCCAGGACCAAGTGGACCCCCTCAGAAGTACCGGATTGCTAAGTGGCTGGCATCAGGATCCCGCGGTAAAGCAGCTTCAGGGTCTCCGGACCGGCACGAGCCAGCAAGATTGACGGGTCATCAAGCAAGGAACATCCGGGTCCAGAAAGCTAAGACAACCGTGGGGTCTCCGGACCGGCGTCTCTGATACGCCAGCAAGTCGCCGGATCACCAGTTGGGTGGTCTCCGGGTAACTCGAGCAAGTAACACAATGGTCTCCGGACCGGCGCAAGCCAGCCAGTCATGCCCTAGTCGGCATTGGAGGCTATCTCGGTTGGAAACCTTGTCCCCGCCAAGAATTGCTGGGCAAGGCAGAATTATGTCTGAAACACGGCATAGAAGACCCGCCTTGGCGGCAGCGCGACAGAACGATTACCGAGGTAGCCTGAAGGAATCAAAACGCGAGCTAAGTATAAACGTGCTTGCACGGGCTTGTTCCCGGGTACATCTGTTTTATGTGCTTTGGCTAAGGCGAAAGCGGGCGTTCTCCTGGGGCAGCGCCTTCGCGATGACACTGTCAGTTTCCCTCGGGCAGTGGAGTCGTGGGCTGAGGTCCGTGCGGTCAGGAAACGGTGGGTCCTTTGGGGGGTTGCGCCCTGTGTCAGCATTTCGGATCAGTCTGAGTGCCCACGGCTGGTTAGCGCTCACACCTTTGGATCCTTCCCGAGAGCGTAAAGCCCCCACGAGTACGATAAAACTTATATACTTTGGGAAGAAGTTATTTACATTCAAAAGCATGAGTTCATAAGCCAGTTGGCAATATCAGTACAAAAGCATGGTTCACGGCCCTTGGTATTGTCCTTTTCAGGACTTCACAGGTTCACGGGTCGTCTTCTCGGGAAAGGCGCTCAAGATTTCCTCCACCTGGCGGGTTACGTCTGGAGGAAGCGGCGTCTCGGGTTCAGGCGCCTCCAGCTCGGACAGCAAGGAAAGCTGCGGATGCCGTTGACGAAGCGCTGTGACAAACCGGGTCGTCACCTGCCTCACTGCCTGTTCCCCAGCAAGGCGAGTGGCTCTGCTAGCCTGCTCCTTGATACCCTTGATGAGCGAGGCCACGTACTTCAAGAACCCGGGATAGCGGACGAAGGAAGTGGAATGGTCGGCCATGAGAACAGGCGGAGAAGGCACTCCCAAGTTCGTGAACTCCCTCACGATATCCAAGGACCCGTGGTTCATCTGGAGCAAGATGTTGTGATCATCGCGGCGGTGGTGTGCGAATCGTCGCTGTTCTTTCTCAAGTGCACCTTTTGCTTCCGCCAGCTCGACCTGCACTCCTTCAGCTGGTTGGACACCTGCTCGTGTTGATGCCACGCAATCTGAGCTTGAGATTTGGACGCTTCCATCGCCGTTCGCCCGTCAGCCAGCTCCTTTGCCTTTCTTGCGAAGGACGGTCATGCGCGCATCTTTGTCCTTCCAGAAATCGTTCGCTCGCCCAGTTCCCGGATCCTTCTTTCCATGGCGACGCGGCCAGCCGTGGCCTCTTGCTTGAACTTCTCAGCTGCTTTGAGGCCTGCTTCTGCGCCTCGATCGTGGCAGCCATCGTCTCGACCCGGGCGGACAAGCTGTCTCTTTCGCCCCTAGCTCTCTGGAAATCCTTGGCGGCCTGTTCTCGCCTCTCCCTCTCGCTCTTGAGCTCGCTCTGGAGTTTGGAGACCTGCTTGCCTAGTGACGAGGCGGCTCTGCTTTTGGCTCGAAGGTCATTTCGACCTCGCTGCGAGCCCAGCTAGCCACGTTCTCCAGGCCCTGCTCAAAGCGGTCCTCGTCCCGCTCCATTCTGATCTGGAGCTCCTCAATGGTGCCAAGGTAGTGGCGCTCTTCGTCTTCCAGCTCGTCTGTCGTCGCTCCAGCTCCTTCTCGCGGCTGGCCACTCTCTGTTCCCAAGCGTAGAGCAGCTCTTCGTCCGCCGCCAGCTTCAGTTCCGGGCGCCAAGAGCCTCCTCCCCGAGGAAAGCCGCAGCTCGCGAGTTGCGAGTGCTCCCCCCGCCGGAGGTCGGGGGCGCCAACCGCGCCAGTTCGGCGCGGGCAAAGGACAAGAACTCCGAGACGCTGGAGAATGTCTTGGAGAACCCGGGGCCTTCCTCAACTCTCCCGGGTTCATGGCGGGGGTCAGCGTTCCCGAGGGCCGAGCCCCTGGGGATGAACCCGCCTGCTTCAAGTCTGCGCGGTCCAGAGGTCGCCTGGGGATCCACGTCGCGCCTCTCCCCAGGGCCATCCGCGCAAGCAGCTTCAGCCTCACCTGCAACGACTGGAGCCACCTCCCTGATCCTTGGGGCGGACGGGGGCTGGGGGCTCGGAGACGCCTCCATCGGAGGTGCCGGTGGAGCTCGACGCTTCGACATCTTCGCCTCTCCGGGGTCGTTTGCTTGGCCACTCCGGTGTCGGGCTCCTGTGCAAGAAATCAGAACAAGAAGTCAGGAGGCGGCAAAAGGGAAGCAACTCCACATTCAAGGCCAGTTGCCAGCGAAGCTTACCGGCGGGCTCTCTTCGATCCGGAGAAGCTCCATCTCTTCTTCACCAAGTCGTCAAAGAGGTCAGGCAAGGACAGGCTCTCTTCCCCAACCTCCACGTCTGCAAGGGGAGGAGGATAGCCTCCGACGCCTGGTCAGACTCCTGCATCGACGGCGAGCCCGGCGGCACTGGCTGCTCCGGAAGACCGTCACCCGGCGGGTTTGTCGCCGCCCCGGAAGGAGCACCGGGGCCTGCGCGCCGCAAGGTACTCCCGGAGGAGTCGCCTCGTCGCTTTCGTCATCCGAAGACCCAGGTTCTTCAGGGGAAACGTCCCGCGGGCAAGGCTTTGCCCCCTTGGCCTCTCTCCTTGAAGGCTGCGTGCTTTGGGTGCCGGCGGGGGCTCAATCTTGGTAGTACCCGCCACCCCGTACTCATTGCACACTGGCATCGAAGATCGGATGCCGTCGGCGGCTGGATCCTCGAACAGCGGCAAGATCTCATCCTGGAACTCGAAGGGTACCCATGGCAATATGTAGCCCATGGTCAGAGCCCAGGTAGTCTCTGTCAAGTGGAACCTGGACTGTGGAAGGCTGCCACCCACCTGAGCAAGTTCCCAGAGCGGGCGGCTCCGGAACTGCAAAGGGGCAATCCCTCTGCGAAGAAAGTCTGCCAGGATCATGGCGCCGTCACTCCCCTTGCACGGAGCGCAGCCAGCCTGTTGATGGCCGAAGCCAGGGCTTCCCCTTGAGAGCTTCTTTCCTTGGAGTGTGCCAATCGCTCCGCTGGATAATATGGAGTCATCAGATGGGGGTTGGTCCCATCAGCTTCGACAAAGTACCAGTTGTGCCTCCATTCTCCAACCGAGGCCTTGGTGAATGTTTCCGGGTACTGGTGCGCCGCATCACTCCGGAGGCAGAAAGAGACACCGCCAGCGATCCACTTGGACTTCCCCAGGCGTGGAACGAAGAAGTGGCGGAATAAGGCCACCGAGGGCATGACGCCCGCGAATGCCTCGCAGGCATAGGCAAAGGTAGCAAGCATCATCACGGCATTGGGGTGCAAGTGCAGCATGTGCAATCCATAAGCCTCCAAGATTGCCGCGAAGAACTCGGAGAAGGAGGAAGAAGGCCGACGACGGAGAAATCGTGGAAAGTAATCACCTCTCCTTCTCGTTGGGGACCGCTCCCAGGGCGCACCACCACTCCCTCAGTACCGCGGAAGCTCGCGGCCAGGGATTGGCGGACGCGTTGAATGGCTTCCTCTGACGCATACTCGCTGGGAGAAAAGAGGGCCTGAGTCACCCTCCTTGAAGGCGGCGCCTCGGCCAGAGAAGCTTCCATCGCCATCTTCTCAGCGGCAGATTGCGACATCTTCCTCACTCCTGTCCTATCCCGCTTAGGCGGCATGGGCTGGGGGCAAGAACAAGGAACGGCGGCGGCCAAGGCGGGGGGCGGCGATTGGCGAAGTCCGGGAGAAGGAGTCTCCTGCGCGGCGATTTGGGGATTTCGGCGAATCTGGAGAGGTAACGGCTACAGTGGAAGCCAGTCGTGGCTTATAAGGCATCCCACACGTCGCGTCGCGGCCTCATTACTCCGACGGACGTGGGGATCGAGGGGGCGTGCCGATTTCTGCGCGTTTCGCCCGTTGGATTCCAAGATAAGCACGGGTCCGTATGAATCGCAACGTTCGCCGCGATTCAGTCAACGGGACCCGGGGGCTCGTCTCTACCTCGCCTCGGCGGGTCCCCAACAGAGCAGAGCAAGGAAGACCAGGTGCCCGGGGACCCACTTTGACCTATCTTTAGGCCATGGCCCCGGCAGCTGGAGCAAGAGCCGCCGGACCATGCCCGGGGGCTACTGTCGCAGCAGTGGAACATGGGGTTCCCCTAGTACTGCCAAAGTGGGTCCACCCCATGTGGGCCCAAGATGAAGATGGACAAGACCAAGACTCAAGTCAAGCTGGCGGGTTCACCGTCAGGACACGCAAGGCCTACATCGACAAAGGGCTCCGGTCCTGGGGACCTGCCGGGTCCCCGAACCAAGCAAGAAGGCCAGGAAGGACCCGAGAGCCCGAGTTCCCGGCAGGAGGCCAGGCTCCCTCTCGGGTACTTCCCCACGTCCCTGTGGATAAGCTCTCCACCTCACCGCGGAAGACTTGGGAAGCACATCCCGTGGTGGTGTCAGCTCCTGTCCACCCCAAGGCGGACGCTCCCACCTAACCCAAAGGAGACGCTAGGCTGAGGAGAGGCCACGTCTCCTCCTAAACTAGATGAGGAGGGTCCTTCACCCCGAAGGTCCCTCATGCCCCTCACGTGACCCTGTGGCAACCCCTTAGCCTATAAAAGGAGGACCAAGGCACGGAGGAGGGGGAAGGAAAGGAAGAACGAACACAAGGTCGAACCAAGGCACAAGTTCAACCAGAGCAAGACTAGACTAGGGCTGCGAAGGTAGAGGGGAAGGTGATCTCCTCCGGGTCAGGATCTGTCCTTCTTCTACCTCCAGCCAAAACCCTTCCGGGTACCCCATCCGGGAGGTTCCATTGTAAGCTACACTATGAAGAACCCATCAATCCAGACATGCAGGAGTAGGGCTTTTAGCCTCCGGGCGGCCTGAACCTGGGTAGCTCCTTGTGTCCCTTTGGTTGCATGCTTTGATCGTGGAGAGGAGAGCTTGATCTAGACTCCGCCCGAGAAGAAGATTCTCAGCCTCCATCGCGCCCCGTGCCAAACCTAAAAGGGGGTATCCTATACTCCCGGTGTCCGTGCATCAAGACATGACATAATGGGCAATCAGGTTCATCAATTTATTAATGGAATTGGACGCCAAACTTGAATCATTGCGTTTGATCAGACTCGGATTGATGCAATTTGTCGTTCGTACTCGCCGTTTTTCGTCGCGACAGTCGAGCCGTGTGTGCCACATATTTCGTCACCGATCCTACTCGCCACTTTCCGCAGATGAGAGTCCAAGAGAAAGTCGCGTCTGAACTTTAAAATAGTCTCGATACTCCGGCGATGGCATCGCAGACGATCGAGGAGCACCGGGCAGGCGTGGACGTGCACACCGAGCTCTACGAGGCCAAGGCCCGTGAGTTCCTTGTGGAGTTTGGCCTCCCGGACGGGCTCCTCCCGCTCCCTGGCCTGGTGGAGGTGGGCTGCAATACAACCGTGCCACCGGGTTCGTGTGGCTCCGGCAGAGCCAGTCCGGCGGCCTGACCCACACCTTCGACGCCATCGGCAAGCAGGTGTGGTACACCGCCGAGCTGACGGCGACGGTTGAGCGCGGGCGGATGCACAGCATGATCGGGGTCAAGAGCAAGGAGCTGCTCATCTGGGTCACCATCTCCGAGATCGTCATCAGCGCCTCCGGCAGCAAGATCGTGTTCCGCACCCCCGCGGTGATGTAGTGCATCCTGCCCTAAGCAACCCAACATATCCCAAGTCATCATCGAACTCAAAGGTGAACTCCTTCCTCTATGGGAACCTCGATATGACACTTTGGAATGGTATACTACTTGACCATCGTCACTTTGTATTGCTAGTCATGACGAGTACGACTCCACGGGAAGATGGCCAAGGCGCACGAGGAATGGAGTCCAACAAGACGGTGGCTTGAAAGAGACGAAGGAAGAGAAGAAAACACCCAAGCGACGGTACTACCGCTCGAGAGCTACCGCCACTGCTAACGCTGCAGCTACCGCCAGAACCGGCTTCGGAGCGCTACCCGAGGTGGGAAAAGGGAAACCTACCTGCACCAGCGGTACTACGCTTGACCCAGCGGTAGTACCGCCGCTGCGGGTCCAGCACGGGTTGGAGGCCCATGTAACCTCCCCCACCTACCCCTTTTGGTCAACACTATAAATAGGAGTTCCCCATCTCAGATCTGGATAGACTTGGTTTTGAGATTAGAGTAGAGCTAGACTCCTTCTTCTCAAAGGTCTCCTTCCTCCCCCTTGTGGGGATGCTTCCTTCTCTTGTGGGGAAGATCCCTTCGTGGATTCAAGACCTCTATTTATAGTTTGACTACTTGCCAATCTTTCATCCTCGGGTGACTTTATTGGAGCGGTTCGGTTGATCGTGAGAGAAACAACCTCCAAGATCCCTTCTTGTATCTACTTGCCGATCTCCCACCTTCGTGTGGATTCTATTGGGCCGGTTGGACCGACCGGTAAGGGAAACGGTTCTTGTATCTTGCGTGTGTTCTTGCGTTCTTAGTGTTCTTCCTCGTGTTCCTCGTGTTCTTGCGTGCGTTCGTCCACATCACACGTCAATCCGTGAAGATCGGGCCATCCTAGAGGTTCTTTCCTCATCATTTGGTATCAGAGCCACCGTTTACACGGATTTGACTTTGTTTCCCCCAAATCCCCCAAATTTTTCTTTGATTTTGAGAAATTCGAAAATTTCACCAAAAATAGCCCCAAATTGCTTTTGTTCGATCCGGAGATTTGAGATCGTTTTGGTAGGTTTTGATCCATAAATCTATTGCTAAACTAGTTGATATACCTTCCTTTGCGTTCCCATGGCCTAATTCCATCATTTGCCCCTTCGATTTGAGGTTTTTCGGCGAGAATTTACGCAAAAATCGCGAATTTTCGCGTTCTCGGGCGCGTTCTCCGACCCGCAGCGGTACTACCTCTTATTCTAGCGGTACTACCGCCGCTACAGTGCAGCCGCCCCTCGGTACCGCCCAAAACGGCTTTCTGGACCCCGAGCGGTACCTCGAGCGGTACTACCGCTGGGTTAAGCGGTACCTCGAAAACTGAAATTTCAGAAAATTGTTTTCGCCATATCTTTTGATTCCGGACTCCGTTTTTGGTGTTCTTCGCCTCATTTCGAAGCTACAATCAAGGCCTTTGTCACCATTGCGGAAGATCCATCATCTACCACCACCAAAATCCGTGGGCAAGCACGAAACTTCTACAACAAAAGGATGAAGAACATCGACGAAAGGTATAACATCGCCAATCTTTACCCCTTGCCATTCCGTTGAAAGCCACACTATATCTTTGCGATTACCATGTCCTATTGAGGCTAGCTCTTGATGATTGCTTGGGCTTTGCACATTTGCACCGTGTAGTTTCCGAGCAAAAGTTGTGCGCTAGTTTACATATATCATATATCTTGTGTTGGCATCAAAAGAAGTGAGTGTGCAAAAGTGAAAAGAAGCAAAAAGAGAAAAGAAGCAAAAAGTGCCAAGTCAAAAGAGAAAAGAAAAGAAAGAAACACCACTTGCCATATCTTGTAGGAAAGCGCAAGCTCGATGAACATCTAGTAGGTGGTGCATTGTTGTGCAAATCTTGTAGCCCACCAATAAATTGGAATCAAGCAAGTGGCTCTCCTTGTACTTGTGCAACACGAGCTTATAGTCTTCGCTAGGATCATATGGTTCTTTAGCTCACTTCTTGGTTGCACGAGTCCCACTTATCTCTCCGCGCGTGTGTTTCCTTGAACTACATTCCTATCTTTGAGATTGACTTGTTTTGCTTTGTGATCATCGTGGTTCTCTACTAGCTTTGACAATATCTTGGTTTCCGGTTGGTTCAATTTGCTTTCCACCTACCATACCTTCCTACAAACTTTTAAGCCGTGTGTGTTTTGGAGTTTGCTTTGGATACTTGAACGCAAGCATTTTACTTTGTGATCGTTTCCCTTGGTTGTCCACGACGTCCAATACTATCTACAAGGTGAGAGGTTGTGTTCTAGTTCCTTTCCACTCCACATATATATAGACTTGTCTTGTGAGTTGACATGTCTAGGGAGAGCGAATGCAACTATGGAGCCTATGAGGAGAACTACACGATGAGTCGCATGTACTATGATGCCCCAAGCATTGAGGACATGGGGGACTACTACGACTACTACACCGACAACGACCCCCATGACATGATGGATCATCACCAAGACTTCCGCTACAACTACTTCGACTACGACTTCGACTATTCGAGCGTCCACGACAAGGAGCGGTACCATGACGTCGAGCGTTCATCAAATTGTATCGACTCCAAGTACGTGCGAATCTACCAGGACTCCGACTACATGAGCTCCAACGACAATGAGGCGCAAGTGTCTTCACATGCCTCATCACATGGTACCAACATCGACTACAACGACATGGTGGAGCGCCACTCCTACGACTACCACTCCGATGACATGGTGGAGAACGTCTACGACTACTACTCTTGTAGCATGTGCGAGGACATCGACAACAAGAAAGAGGAGCGGACCCCGATGACCACCATGTTCAAGACCGGCACCACCAAACATCATGGCACAACCTTCTATGGTTCAAGCTCAAGACGGTGCTCCTACGAGGCCACCATGCACTCATCCTTTGGAGCTCCCCGGTGCTCCTACAAGACCACCATCCACTCATCGTTTGGAGCTCCACCTACTTCAAGAAGGCGCCATGAGACGGACATTGCAAAATGTGCCAAGTGTCCCAAATCTCCATCAACTTCACAAAGGCGCCATGATAAGGACATCGCCAAGAGTGCCAAGCTGCGTCATACTCCATCTACTTCCAAGAGTGACAAGCTTCGCCATTCGCCATCATCTTCAAGAAGGAGCCATGACAAGGCCGTCGCCAAGAGCGACAAGCTTCGACATTCTCCTTCGACAACAAGACGGCGCCCCACGAAGTGCATCGACAAGGCCAAGCCAAGCCAAGGCCCATCTAGCTCATCATGGCGACACATGAAAGATGCCAAGGTGGACCACAACATATCTCCAAGCTCTAGTGGAAGCTCCACGGAAAGGTCGCCAAGGCAACAAGAACGCCGACGTCAACATGAAGAGAAACATCCAAATGACTTTCGGCGACACCCCTCCACTCAAGAGCGTCAACGTCGACATGAGAAGAAGACGGCGACAAAGGCACAACCTATGATGTCCCTTTGTGCTAACACTACATCGGCGCCAACAAGCCCTACAAGTTCCATGTTTGATGAGATCGTGGCCGGCATCGACAACTTCTTCGAGAAATTCCAACGTCGACGCCGGAAGAAGCATGGTCACACACGTGAGGCCACAACCAAGACGGCGCCCTTCTCAAGCACTTCTCATGATATGACGTCTACACCAAGTGCCACCACCACAATGGCCCCTATATGGAAGATGAAGACCTCACATGCGACAATTGCCAAGGCCAAGACCATGATCCACGATAATGTCCCAATCTCTTGTGCGCAATATGCAATCGAAGAGGTCACATGATGTGGGAGTGCCCCAATGAAGACCAAGATGGTGAGAAGACAGTCGAGCATGGGATTTTCCCTTCGACCAAGGAGGCGAGCACGGATGATGCTATCATCTTTGACCATGAGTCAAGTGATGAAGCGGAGCATGGGATTTTCCCTTCCGCAATGGAGTCGAGAGGTGATGCCTATTCTATGGCATTGACCTATGGAGGCGAGATGGTTGAGGAGGTTGAGCATGGGAGTTTCCCTTCAACCTTGGAGGCATATGGAGTTGAGGAAACCGAGCCTATCCCTATGAGCTTGAGTTATAAGATGGTACCAAACCCATGTGAGAATGAGAGCCACTTAGCCCACTTGAGTGAGAGTGAGAGTGAGTTGAGTGCCTCCACCATATGTGAGTTTGAGTGCTTTCACTTTGAGGGAATGAGTGATACACCACTTGAGTTGCGATAGGTAGTTGATAGGTCTTGTGAGGCCATTTCGATTTCTAACAACTTAACCTCTACCTCTAGTGTGTTTTCTCAATGTGTGCTAGGTTCCATGGATGATGAGACGCCACTCCTCGACATGATGATGCCTCAAATAGAGAAGATGTACATGAAGGATGATGATGATGCCACCCATGTCTACTTCAAGTCGGCTACACGGAAGCCCCTACTACTTCAACACCTACTTCTCATGAGCGGGAATACCAAGGTATGGGTGTTGATGTGACCATGATCCCACTAGTGGACATGATGAACGTTAGTTGCTTGCATGATTTGGATGATTTTCTTGATGTCACACATGAGTCATTCATACTCACGTGTGATACCTTGCCTCAAAACAATGTTGACCATGTGGATCCTTCTATTTGTGATGATATTGCCATACCCATGCTTTGCAATCGATGTTTGCACTATTCTCCCATTGTTTCTTGCAACATGTTGAACAATTTCTCTTTCATATGTGTTGCTTGCACTAATGTTGAAATGCTTGATAATGAGATTGCCCCCATAGCTTTCTCAAATTTTGGAGATGTTTCGTTTTCTCTTATGGACCTTGTTCCATCCTTCGCTTTGCATAGTGACCATCCACATATGTCATATTTTCCAATTGATTTTTGTGTGGTTGGTGATGTGCAAATGAAGAGACACTTCATGATGGATGATGTGTTCATATACCGTGCACATAACTTCTTCATATGTTGTCTTGTGTGTGCCGGTAACCGCATGATAATGTCAACCTCTCTTGAGCATGAGTTGACAAAAAGAGCTCTAGAGAGCATACACTTGAGTCGTGGATCGAACCCGGCTCTAATACCCTTCCCATGTTTTGCATCAAACAAGTTGAACAATTTCCCTTGGTTTTGGTTTGTTTGCAAACATGTTTGTGATAATGCTTTCCCCTATGGCAAGACAAATTTCCCCATCTTTTATGTGAATGATTTATGTGTTGCAACAAATATGATGAACACTTGTTCTTTTAAATGGCTTGTGTGCAACCATAATGACATTGTGAGCACGTCTTGTCATGAGTTTATTGGTTTCTACAAAATTGGTGTTGCAACAAATATGTTGAAAACTTGCTCTTTCATGTGCTTTGTTTGCCACCATGATGATATTTTGGACATTCTACATTGTGTGTTTTTGCCAAATCCTCCTCTTGTTGCATCAAGGTTGATGCAATGCCTTGTGTGCAATAATGATCATACGGTACAAAATGAGATACCTAGATGGCATCCTCATATTTTCATGGAGTTTTGGTGTTTCCACATTTTGAAGATGTTCCATTGGATTGCTTGCACTTTGACCTTGCACTTGCACTACCTTTTCATATTCTTGTGTTGTGCTAACGGTGCTATGATAAAGAATGGACATGTCATTGTTGATATGCTCCTCTTTCTTGCACACACATGGTTTGCTTGGTCTTTGGTGTTTGTAGGCATGGTGAATTCCAATTCTTCGACAACACATCTACCTCCTTTACATGGTGATGAAGAGCAAGAGTCGAGGACGACTCTTTTTAAAGGGAGGGGAGATGATGTAGTGCAACCTGCCCTAAGCAACCCAACATATCCCAAGTCATCATCGAACTCAAAGGTGAACTCCTTCCTCTATGTGAACCTCGATATGACACTTTGGAATGGTATACTACTTGACAATCGTCACTTTGTATTGCTAGTCATGACGAGTACGACTCCACGGGAAGATGCCCAGGGCGCACGAGGAATGGAGTCCGACAAGACGGTGGCTTGGAAGAGACGAACTATAAATAGGAGTTCCCCATCTCAGATCTGGATAGACTTGGTTTTGAGATTAGAGTAGAGCTAGACTCCTTCTCAAAGGTCTCCTTCCTCCCCTTGTGGGGATGGTTCCTCCTCTTGTGGAGAAGATCCCTTCGTGGATTCAAGACCTCTACTTGTAGTTTGACTACTTGCCAATCTTTCATCCTCGGGTGACTTTATTGGAGCGGTTCGGTTGACCGTGAGAGAAACAACCTCCAAGATCCCTTCTTGTATCTACTTGCCGATCTCCCACCTTCGTGTGGATTCTATTGGGCCGGTTGGACCGACCGGTAAGGGAAACGGTTCTTGTATCTTGCGTGTGTTCTTGTGTTCTTAGTGTTCGTCCTAGTGTTCCTCGTGTTCTTGCGTGCGTTCGTCCACATCCCCCGTCAATCCGTGAAGATCGGGCCACCCTAGAGGTTCTTTCCTCATAACGCGGGCCTCGGACGCGCCTCCGGTCACCGCCTTCCAGCTCATGCCGCCGGCGCCGGAGGTTGAGGCCAAGCCCGCTGCTGAGGAGGGCACCGCCGCCGCAACCAACTGATCGATCTGTTACTCGGCAAGGAAAGCCTAGGTAACACGGTATCACGCCGTGCTCTATTCAATCTCTAGCTAATATAGTAGGTGCAGCGGTCGCATGACTCGTACCATTGGTCTACCACGCAAACTCTGTACGTGTTAATCTGTACCGTTAAGATTATTAAGTTTTACGATGATTTAATCTCCTGGTCTACCACGCAAACTCTGTACGTGTTAAATCATTACCGTTAAGATTATTAAGTTTTACGATGGGTTAATCTCCACCATCGTTTGTTTGTTGTTTTAATAATATAATAGATATTATTCTATATGATCTGCATCTCAATCATGACATCCAAGCTAAGGTGATTGGTGCTCCTCATAATGATCAAAACAGGTTCATTGATCTTAAAACGCTTGCCTTCAATGTAATTCTTCCACCCCAGCTTGTCAAACTCAATGCAGCCATCATGTTTCTTGTTGTACCTAATGGCTGTGACGGCCCCAGCTGCTCCAAGTCGTAGTCCAACTTTGCCAGGAGTTGGTAGGCTAGCGTCTTGCACTATGATCTTAGGTAGTTTCTGCGCATAAAGGACAACACAGAACATAGATGAACTTAGGAAAGAGGCATATATACCAGGTGTCGCTGCAGTGGAACATGGGGTTCACCGGATGCTGTCAAAGTGGGTCCTCCACTGGGGCCCACCAAGAAGATGGACAAGGCAAGGAGTCAAGTACAGCAGATGGGTTAGCCCATCTGCCTCAAGGACACCCGACAAGTTCGACAGCAAGTCTCTGCGGCTAAGGACCAGGTGACCTTCCGGGTCACCCCCTCGCCCGGAGAACCAGGCGAAATACCCGCGGGTCCGTGCTCCCGGCAGGAGGTCAGGCGCGCCCCCGGGTCCTCCATCCGTACCACCGAGAGGATAAGATCGCCAGCTCGCCGGAAGCTGGTGGAAGACTTGGGCGCCAAGATGAAGGTCGCGCCCTAGTGACGTTGCCACGAGCGCAGTTGGTGGGGCGGACAGGCTTTGTCCGTCCACCTTTTCCAAGGGCGGATGACCACTCCGCCCTCCTCGGAATGCTTGGAGGAGAGAGTGCCACGTCTCCTCCAAGGACCGCCGAGGGGTTTTCCCGCCAAGACCCCTCATACCTCTCGCGTGCCCATGTCGGATCCCTTAGCCTATAAAAGGAGGACCATGGCACCGAGGGAAAGGGAGGAGAAAAGAAAGAAGAAGAAGAACAGAAGCAAGCTAGAACTCAGGCAAGACTAGACTAGGGTTCGGAAGGTAGAGAGAGAGGTGATCTCCCTAGGGCAGGATCTGTTTTTCGTCTACCTCCGGCCGAAACTCTGCGGGTTCACCCAAAACACCCTTGTACACCACACCATGATGAACCTCTCAATCCATACATGCAGGAGTAGGGCTTTTAGCCTCCGGGCGGCCTGAACCTGGGTAACTCCGTGTGTCCTGCTGTGTTGTTTGCTCTCTCCCTCTCGATGAAGAACTTGGCGTCCTTGCTCCCGGGCAAGGCGTCTTCCAGCCTCCTTCGCGCCCCGTGCCGAACCTAAAAAGAGGGTATCATCTACTCCCGGTGTCCGTCACCCGAGACACGACATCTGGCGCGCCAGGTTGGGGGTGCAACCGCTGGATTCGTCTTCTTCTTCATTAACTTCAAGTTCTTCGTCAAGCATGCCGCCGAAGAGGAAGATCGACGCCGCAACCTCCAAGGCCGCGTCTCCATCGCGCACTCAGGCTTCCGCCGAGCGCCGCGCTGCGGATGCGCGTCAGCCTGCTCCTCCGCAGGCACCACCTACGGAGAAGGTGGCGTCGGAGAGGGCCAACACCAACAAGAACGTCGACCCTGACGATCCGGTGGCTCCTGGACTGTCCACCGAGCCACCCCCACGCTCTGGGGAGAAAAGCATCGGGAACGGCGCGGGCAGGGGTCACGACGCCAAGGAGGGGCGAGATCACATCCGCGCCAGCGGAGGTCCCGAAGCTCCAAAAGCAAGTCCTCTATGCACTTTCCCTCGGACGCACAAGCTCGCCACGACGCTCTTGTCGCTGCCAAGGCTCTCATGCAGTTCCCTCTGAGCTCTGGCGATCCCTAAGAATGGAGAGCCCGTGTGGAGGAACTCCTCAACTTCGCTGACAGCGGCCCTGAGCCCGACATTACTCGAGTGATGTAGTGCAACCTGCCCTAAGCACTCGAACATACCACAAGTCACCATTGACATGAAAGGTGAACTCATTCCTCTTGAATAACTCAATTTCACCCTTTTGGATGGTATGCCACGTCATCTTCTATCTCTTGTTGATACTAGGAGTGTCACGACGACTACGGATACACGAGAGGATGACCAAGGTGCAAGAGGAATGGAGGACGCCAAGACGGTGGCTTGGAAGAGATGAAGGAAGAGAAGAAAAGACCCAGGCGGCGGTAGTACCGCTGGGTTAAGCGGCACTACCGCCAAGAAGACTCAGGCCGCGTCGCTACCGCACCCGCTACCGCTGGAACCACGCTTCTGGCGCCCCTTCCGGTACCGCCAGCGGTACCTGCAGCGGTACCAGCTGGTATCGGGGACGTGGGACGTCGGAACCCGGACGGGCCCCACGCCAGCGGTACTACCGCTGGATCCACCCTTCTGCGACAACTTCCGGTACCTCCGGCGGCACCAGCAGCGGTACCAAGTGGTACCGGCGAGGTGGGATGAAGCCGCGCCTTCCCGCACCAGCGGTAGCACCGGCTAAGCCAGCGGTACTACCGCCAGTGCGGGAACCTCTCAGCCAGATCTGCTGTGCAACCTTATCCGTCCGTTCTCCTAGTTGCTTGGACTATATAATGGACTCCTTTGACTAGATCTAGAGATAGACTTAGTTTTGAGATTAGAGTAGAGCTAGACTCCTTCTTCTCAAAGGTCTCCTTCCTCCCCTTGTGGATGGTTCCTCCCCTAGTGGAGAAGATCCCTGCGTGGAATCAAGACCTCTACTTGTAGTTTGACTACTTGCCAATCTTTCATCTTCGGGTGACTTTATTGGAGCGGTTCGGTTGACTGTTGGAGAAACAACCATCCAAGATCCCTTCTTGTATCTACTTGCCGATCTCCCACCTTCGTGTGGATTCTATTGGGCTGGTTGGACCGACCGGTAAGGGAAACAGTTCTTGTATCTTGTGCGTGTTCTTGTGTTCTTGGCGTTCTTCCTCGTGTTCTTCGTGTTCTTGTGTGAGTTCGTCCACTCGTTCATCAATCCGTGAAGATCGGGCCACCCTAGAGGTCCTTTTCCTCATCATCGAGCTCCCACCATCAACGGCCCCGAGGCTGGAGGGCACAAGGCGCACGAACCGCGGGGTCAGCCCCACGGCGAGCGCCGAGGCGGGACGGAGCCTCCTCGTACCGCTCCACCGATGGCGAACCGGCTAAACCGCGATCGCGGCAAGGCCATCTCCGTCGGGTCACCTACCACGCGCAACCAAGATCTTTGCCACGACCTCAACAACCGTCTAACTGAGGATATGCGCACCGGCATCGAATGGCGTCACGAGCGCCATCGCCGGGAGGATCGGGACGACGACATCACTGAAGGATGCCTCGCCCTTGCCCCTGATTTCCGCCGGGTCACCTGGCCCAAGAAGTTCAAGATCGACGTCCTCCGCTTCGACGGCACTACGAAACCCTGGGACTTCCTACAGCTCTACTCCTTAGCTGCGGCAGTCGCTGGGGCCGACGAGATGATGATCCAGCTGGTTCCCGCTGGCCCTGAAGGGAGATGCCCAGGCATGGCTTCTCAACCTTCCCAAGTGCTCCATCCGTTCCTGGAGGACCCTGAAGGAACAGTTCCTGGGGGCTTTCCAAGGCGGGTACGAGCGCTCGGGGGCTCCCAGCGACCTCCACGACTTCAAGCAACTTCCGGGTGAAACTCTTCACAAGTTCATCTAGCGTTTCACCCAGTAGATGAACACAATCCCCTGCATCAAGCAAGAGCTGGTGATCGCTTCTTTTCACGCCAACGTCCGCAATACCCGGATGCGCGAGAAGTTGAGCAATCACCGCATCGAATCCACCTGCGAGCTCTGGGAGCTGGCGGATTGATGCGCCCGAGCTGTGCAGGGGGCAAAGTTCCCCGGGGAGGATGAACCCGAGGACAAGACCGCCCCCGCAAAGAACAAGAAGCGGGACTCTGGACCCGACAAGCGCATCTGCGTCACCGAACCCCTTCCCAAGAAGGCCAAGCCTGCGGCGGCCTCTGAGGGAGAAGACGACCCATGGTGCCATAATCATCCTGACGGCAACCACCCTCTCAAGGACTGCCGCCAACTCAAGAACCTCGCCATACGAGAGCAGCGTCGGGCCGACGGGGTAAAGCCTAGACGGCTGCTACAACTGTGGCGTCGTTGGGCACATCGCTCGTGACTGTCTCACAGGTCGCCAAGGCGGTGGCCGCGGGGGACGAGGAGGACAAGGAGGACGCGGCGGCCAAGGCGGTCGTGAACAGGACAATCAGGAAGGTGCCTCCAACAAGCAAGCTCCGGCTCCTCAGGGAGGCGGCGGCGGAAGGTTCCAGGAAGTCACCGGAGTTGTCGGGTGCATTCATGGGGAGCCTCTCTGCCTCCATCCAACGGCGCGTGTAAGAGGCTGGTGCGGGAGCTTAACGCGGTTGCTTCTGCTCCGCCCAAACCCATGGAGTGGTCAGGTCATCTCCTTCGACCCGGAGGACCATCCTGCCAGTGTGGCCGGGGTGGGAATGCTTCCTCTGATCGTGTCACCCATCATCCATAACTACAAGGTCACCAAGATGCTGGTCGACGGAGGCTCCAGCCTCAACCTTTTGACGGCAAAGGTGCTGGCCATCCTGCAAATTCCTTTTTCTCGCCTACAAGACACCGGCGTGTTCCAAGGTGTGAATGGAAGCGTCACTCGGCCGCTGGGGAAGATCACGCTCAGGAGAACTTCCACACCGAGGACATTGTCTTCGACATTGCAGACACGCCACTTCCGTACAACGGCATACTTGGCCGGCCGGCTCTAGCCAAGTTCATGGCCATCTCGCACCTCGCCTACAACATTATGAAGATCCCCGCGGTCTGGGGAGTGATCACGATCAAGGCCGACGTCGACGGCGCTATCTTTTGCGTTCAGAAGTTGAACCAGACGGTGGCGGCAACCTCGGACGTTCTGCAAGATGTGCATGAAGCTGACGTCGGTGCATTCTCCGGGGACGGAGGGTTCCCCGGAGGCTCAACTTCAACTTCCTTCAAGAAGGCGTCATTCCATGAAGATCTGTAAATGACCAAGAAAGTGGCGTTGACCAGTGACGGGAGTCGATCCATCACCATCGGCGCCCGCCTCACCGACAAATAGGAAAGCACGCTCGTCGCCTTCCTTCGGGAAAACTTTGACGTCTTCACATGGGAAGCATCAGGGCTACCTGGCGTACCAAGGGAGGTGATCGAGCACAAACTGGCGGTCAGCAAAGACGCTCGCCCGATAAAACAAGTTCTAACGCAAGCAAACCAAGGAAAAACTGGAGTTCATCGTGTCCGAGGTTGACAAACTGAAAGAAGCTGGCGTCATCAGGATGGTGCCACCCAACCTGGGTGGCCAACCCTGTGGTGGTGCCAAAGCCCATGACCTTCAAGTGGCGGCTCTGCATCGACTTCACCGACTTGAACAAGGCCTGCCCCAAGGATCCTTTCCCACTATCCTGGATTGATCTCATCGCGGATTCAACCGCCGGGTGCGAGCTCCTGTGCTTCCTGGATGCTTTCTCTGGGTACCACCAGATCATGATGGCAGTGGAGGATCAGGAGAAGACGGCCTTCATCACACCCAAGGGCTGCTACTACTACACCCGGATGCCTTTTGGTCTCCGAAATGCCGGCGCAACATTTCAGCGCGCCATGCAAGCATGTCTTGGGTCCCAGCTGGGCCGCAACGTGGAGGCATACATCGACGACATCGTGGTCAAGACTCGGTGCAAGGACTCCCTAATTCAAGATCTGCACGAGACCTTCAACAACCTTCGTCGGGTCAACTTCAAGCTTAATCCCGACAAGTGCGTGTTTGGCGTCCCGTCCGGCAAGCTACTGGGGTTCTTAATCTCCCACCGGGGGATTGAGGCCAATCTCGACAAATCAAGGCCATCGAGCGCATGGAGGCGCCACGGCGAGTCAATGACGTACAACGCCTCAACGGGTGCATCACCGCACTAGGGTGCTTCATCTCAAGACTTGGAGAACGAGCCCTGCCCTTTGTCAAGTTACTCAAGAAGACGGGTCCCCTAAAATGGACCCCAGAGGCTGAAGAAGCTCTTCAGTCCCTCAAGTGCTACCTCGCCTTGCCTCCCGTCCTTGTGGCACCAACAGAAAAGGAGCCCCTACTACTGTACATCACTGCCACCAATCAGGTGATCAGCGCGATTCTTGTGGAAGAGCGTGACGCTCCTCCAGACAAGGTCGGCGGCAAGCGTCCCGGAAACATCCTCCCGGGGCAACCAAGCAAGAGGCAGCCAGGTGGCAAAGGGCCGGAAGGCCCTGAGCCTGGCATGCCCACCGGCGCCGCCATCGACATCACAGAAGAAGCATCACTGGGAGCTGACGCGCTCCCTCTCGAAGCAGCTGAGCCCGCCAAGGACTCGGTGACCCGCAAGATACAGCACCCGGTCTACTTCATCAGTTCGGTGCTGCGCGACGCCCGGGAGCGGTACCCCATGATGCAGAAGCTGTTGCTGGCAATCCTCATCGCCTCTCGCAAGATGAGGCAGTACTTCGAAAGCCACCGTATCACCGTGGTTTCCAAGTACCCCTTGAGGAGTCCGCTGGAGAATCCCCTCGCCACCGGACGAGTCTCTTGGTGGGCCAAGGAGCTTCAGGGTTTCGGCCTCAAGTCCGAGCATACGAACAACATCAAGAGTCAAGCGCTGGCTGATTTCATGGCGGAGTGGACCGAGACAGCGTTCGACGACCCGGTGGAGGAATCCAGCCTTCCCGGGAAAGAAGATCCTGACGCTTGGACCATGAACTTCGACGGCTCCTACACCAAGGGCCAGGGAGGCGCCGGAGTCGTTTTGATCTCCCCCACAGGAGATCGTCTGAAGTACGTCGTCCAGATGCAGTACAAGGAGAATATCTCGAACAACACGACGGAGTACGAAGGCCTGCTTGCGGGACTTCGTGCTGTCGTTGGCCTCGGCATCACCAAGCTCATCATCAAGGGTGACTCTCAGCTAGTCATCAAACAAGTGAACAAGGAGTACGCTTGCCCGCAGATGGCACCATACGTCGAGGAGGTGTGGAAGCTTCAGCGGCGCTTCGACAGGTTCCGGGCCATGTACGTCCCTAGGGATGACAACACGACCGCAGACGAGCTGTCTGATGTAGTTCAACCTTCGCACACAACACCAACACCATCAATGCCCAGTGACAAGAGCAAGAATCAAAGCGCTCTATGATAAGGTGAATTCACTCCTATCTATGTGTGATCTCGACACTCCTTTGAATGGGTTGCTACTTCATTCGGATACGTTGTACATACTCAGGAAAAACTACCAAGAAGATCATCAAGCAAGTGCAGAAGTTGGACAAGAAACGAGTCAAGAGGAAGATGAAGAAGACGAAACATCAGCTCGGCGGTACTACCACCAGGGGGGCCGTACTACCGCCAGGGCCCAGGCAGCTGCACCAGACGTACTACCGCTGAAGATGAATACCTGCGTGGAGTTCCAGGCAGCGGTACTACCGCCGCCCCAGCGGTACTACCGCCAGGCACAGGTCGCGGTACTTCCGCCAGAGGTACCGGCACGCCCGAGAACGCCACTGGATACCCCTACGGTACCCGCTTCGCACTACCGCCAGCGAGCGCAATTAATCACAGCGGTACTACCGCTGGACCTGGGAGGATTCGGGCTGAAGCCCATGTAACGGCCCACAACTTACCCCTTCGCCTCTTGGACTATAAATACTCCTCCTCTGCCTAGGGTTAGGGTTAGACTATGATTTGGGAACTAAAGTAGAGCCTTGCTCCTTCTTCTCAATGTGTCTCTTTCCTCCTATGGAGATGACTCAAGGCCTCCCCTTGTGGAGATGAACCAAGGCCTCCCCTTGTGGAGAAGATCCCTGCGTGGATACCAAGGCTCCTCTTGTAGTTTGCTACTTGCCAATCTTTCATCCTAGGGTGATTCTATTGGGTTGGTTGGATTTACCAATTGGACAAACAATCCTAAGAGTAAGGTGTGCTTGGGAGAGGAGGATTGGGGGCTGCCCACGGGAATTTGTTACCAATCAAGTCTTGCCGGGTTGCTACTTGCTATTTACCCTTGTGTTTTGATTTCCCCTCTTTTGTGTCTTCGTTCTTCTCGTGTTCTTCGTGTTCGTCATTTCCTCCGCACAAATCCGTGAAAATCGGGACCAACCCACATCATATGGTATCAGAGCTCTAGGTTGACACGGATTTGATTTGTGTTTCCACCGAAATCCACCAAATTTTTCTTCGTTTTTGAGAAATTCGAAAATTTCCACCAAAAATAGCCTTGTCTTGATTCGAGCCGATCTGTCGATTCGTTGCGTTTTTGGTAGTTTTTGTCCATCGACAAGCTTCCGCAGCAACACATCATCAAAGCCAAGCGACGACGCCACCAAGGACTCGACATTCCCCACCATCATATTCCGTTATGAGCCCTTCTTCCTTTCGCGCAACTTAACCTATTGGACTAGCTCGGTGATATTGCGAGGCATTGCACGTGTTGAGTGTTTGTCTTCAAGTATTGGCGAGTGTGTATCGTTAGAGAGCTTGGCACTAGCAAAAGAAAAGGAATCATCGTCAAAAAGCAAAAATCAAAAAAAAAAGAGAAAAGAAAAAGAATCAAGTGGTGCCAAGTTTCATCTCTTGTAGGTTACGACAAAGCAAAAACCGCCAAAGTGAGTGTGAGTGTTAACTCTTGTGCAAATCTGTTGCCCACTCAAAGCAATTGAGCTAGCGTCCTTCTTGTGTTGGGTGACATTTGAGCACGTAGTCTTCGATAGGTTGTTAATCTTCAAGTGATCGCCCTTTGGTCGCCCAACCCCATCATTCGCTTTTGTGTGTGTTTCTTCATCATTTGTGGTTGGAGTTTCTTTGGTAATTTGATCATCGTGGATTTTCTCTACCTTTGATAATATACTTGTCGGCAGGTTTGCTTGTTTCGTTTGCCACTTCATACCTTCCTATCCTCATAAGTGTGTGTGTTGGGTGTTAGAACCGGATACTCTCCTCTCAAGCCACATTATACTTGGGATATAGTTTGTCTTGGTTTTTCCTTACCGCACATCTCACTTGTTTCTGAGAAAATGTTTAGGGGAAGTACAAACGGAAGCTCAAGCTCGGATGAGGAAATCCAAGGTGGAGTTAGTGGTGATCATGGCTATGTCACACAATCGGAGCTTGTGGGCATGCGACACTTCCTTCGTGGTAACATAGACCGCTTCGAGCGCCGTCTTCAAAATCAACACATCACCTTCAACGACCGCATGAGTGCTAACGAAGCAACTATGGAGAGGTTGACCGAAGCTATCAACAACCTTGCGCGACAACGAGCTTCTTCACACTCAAGCCGTACAAGAAGCTCCTCAAGGTCGACACAAGCACGTCATGGACGTCATGAACCTCGACATGAACGTCAACATGATTCAAGGGACGACGCCCATGAACGACCTCCTCCTATCGTTGAACAACCACACGATCTTCACGCGAACAATGCCAATGCGCATCAAGAACAACCTCACCAAAATGATGATCGTCGCGCACGCATACCATCGCCACCACCGCCTCAACGTGATCGTCATGACCCCTTGGCTAATGACAATGGTGTTCCGGGTGCGCATGACTTTGGTGAACAAGGACGTCATCCCCGTCATCCTCCAAGGCCACGTCATCAAAACCATGACAATGCGAACAATGTCGAGCAACCCGTTCCTCAACAAGAGCTACCTCCTCAACATGCACCTCGTCAAGAGCTTCCTCATGATCGTCACCAACACCAACGTTCCGAGTCAAGTGATAACGAGTCAAGCCGACACAATGGTGATGGACTCAATCGAAGGAGACGTGGACGTGCATTCCCACGTGGTGGCCACCGTGACGACTATGATGACTTGACCAACGTCCGCTTTGACATACCCAAGTTCTACGGCACGAGTGACCCGGAAGCTTATTTCTCATGGGTACTCAAGGTTGACAAGATCTTCCGCGTGCAACACTACTCTGACATCAAGAAGGTTGCTTTAGCCTCGATGGAGTTTGAAGAGTATGCTCTCTTGTGGTGGGAACAACTACAAGATGCTCGCGTCGCTAACCACCAACAACCAATCGACACTTGGGTTGAGATGAAAGAAACAATGCACAAGCGCTTCGTGCCGAGCCATTACACTAGAGACTTATACAAGAAGTTGCAAGAGTTGATGCAAGGTTTGAAGTCGGTTGACGAGTACTACAAGGAGATGGAAATCTCCATGATGAGAGCCAATGTCAACGAGTACGAAGAGCAATCCATGGCTCGCTTCATGAATGGCCTCAACTATCCCATCAAGAAGATTGTGGAGTTCCAACCATATGCCTCTTTGGTAGAGCTAGTGAAAGGACAAGGATGTCGCCTAGAGGGGGGGGGTGAATAGGCGTTTAAAAACTTTTCTGGTTTAGGCTTGCTAATTGCGGAATAAAACTAGATGTTTAAATTAACAAGCCAACAACCTAAATAAACTATGTCACCTATGTGCACCAACAACTTATGCTAAGCAAGTCAAGCAACAAAGTGATAGCAAGATATATAACTTCACGCACGAAGGCTATCACAATGTAAATTGCATAAGTAAAGAGCTCGGGTATAGAAATAACCGAGGCACGCGGAGACGACGATGTATTCCCGAGTTCCTCCTTTTTAGGGGAGTACGTCTCGTTGGAGGGGTGTGAGTATCAAACTCAAGATGCCACAAATGGCCTCACCCTATTCTCCGATGAACCTTGCCCAAAAGCTCGATTCACCTTCCACTATTGATTTCCTTTTGGGCGGAAATCGAGTCCCTTACAACAAACTTGAGGCACAACCCACAAAAGGATCGGGAGCTCCCAAGCGGCCACAAAAGTCCTTGCACCGCCACAAAAGGCGCCACTCGCCACAAAAGGCGTCTAGGGTCCAATGACCCAAGAGTAACAAACTCACGAACTTTCACTTCCACGAATCTTCGTGGAGAGAGCAAACCGATGCACAAAAGCAATGGCAAGAGCAGACGGAGTGCTCAAGTCCTTCACTCTCAAATTCCAACAAAGCAACAAATGCTTATGGGGGAATAAGAGAGGAAGAACAAAGGAGGAGAAACACCAAGAACTCCAAGATCAAGATCTACTAGGTTCCCTTCACTAAGAGGAGGAATGGATTGGTGGAAATGTAGATCTAGATCTCCTCTCTCAAATCCCTCAAAGATATGCAAGAATCATGGGAGGAATTGGAGAGGGGCAAGCTTTCCAATGTCAACAATGGAGGAGAGAGAAGGGGAAAAACGTGCTTGGAAGAGCTCAGTGGCTGAAGCTAGGTGGAGGGGTATAAATACCCCTCCCAGAAAAAGAGCCGTTACAGCCACTTAGACCGGAGACTCTGGACCACGGAGGCCGGAGACTCCGGCCAGTGCGGAGACTTCGGACCAAAAGTGCGGAGACTCCGGACCGGGGAGAGCAGGCAAATACCGTTTGCAGAAAACTAACACCGGAGACTCCGGACCACAAAAGGCCGGAGACTCCGGTCTGGGCGGAGACTCCGGGGAGACTCCGGACCAACTCCGGATTCAAAACAGCGGCTGCCGCCGCGAAGCTCTTCAACGCAGAAAAACCAGATGGGCCGGAAACTCCGGACCTTGAGGGCGGAAACTCCGGCCCTGCCGGAAACTCCGGGGAAACTCCGGACCTACTCCGGCCTCGATACCGCAAGCGCCGTGCGCGAGGCACTTAGCCTCAAAACCAGGGGCCGGAGACTCCGGACCTAAAACCACGGAGACTCCGGACAGAAAAACCAGCAGAGCAGCAAATCCTGAAATGCAACAACTTTCTCGTCCGAACTCTAAATCAGGTGAATCCAATTGCGATGGAAATATTAAGGGTCACAAATATAGAGGGGATACCACACATGGGAACGTGTGGACCGATAATATTTCCAAAGCCGAGAATGCAAACAAGTTTTCATCCGGACTCCGTTTTCAATGATCTTGGGCTTGTTCCGAAGATAATCACAAGCACAACAAGATCATGCATATACACATCATAGTCCATCATGTGAGGAGGAGACCACAAGGAGAGAGTTTGACCTCTCTAGAAACGACGAACCGGTAAAACCTCCAACATCAAAAACACCACAAGATATTCACTTGAAACCCGTTTTTGATGAACTAGAGCTTGGTATGGAGATGAACACAAGCTCTAAATTCTCACATGGATAAAAGCCAAATAAGAACCAAGAAAGATGATATGCCAAGAATGCAAAGGTTTGAGCTCTCCACAAAGATGCGATCAAGTTACTCACTTGAGAGCCCCTCTTGATAGTACGCCGTCTATCCTATAACCCGATCTCCCACTAACAACATGAGACCGGTAAAATAGAAAACCTATCAAGATCATACCTTTGCCTTGCGCATTCCACTTGAGCTAGATGATGACGATCTTGATCTCTTCAAGTGGACCACCTTTCTTGATTGCGCTTGCTAGCACATGCTTGATGAAGACATCTCCAAATGCTCCGTCTTCAAGAATCCACTTGCGCTTCATATACTTCTTGTCTTGATATGATGATGGCTTGGAGATAAACATGAATCTTCACTCAATCTTCTTTTCCAAGCCACTCTTGCAATAAGCTCATCTCTACACATGACCATTCTTCATATATAAATCCTTGGATAGAACCTTGGTCATCATATACTCTTCTAGAGTCCAACACATGAACTCCAAACTTCTTCATGGACTCGATCTATAAAGATATCTCAATGCAAACATTAGTCGATAGAGATTGTCATTAATTACCAAAACCACACATGGGGCAACACATGCTCTTTCAATCTCCCCCATTTTGGTAATTGATGACAATCCCTTTTACGAGGGTTTATATAATGAATTAAGCAACCATGCACAATAAAGAGCAAGGATGCAAGAGAAAGAAAGGCAAATGCTTAAGAACGAAACTAAAGCATAAAACCAAATTCCCTTAAACCCTCTAAATCTCTCCCCCATTGGCATCGATTGCCGAAATGGGAGGAAAAATTTAGAAGACCAATATAGGAATAGCTCCCCCATAATGTGTGCATTTCTCATAATATGAGTTAAATCAAATGCACGTATCCAATGACGAATAGAGGCAGGGAGATCAAACTATATCAAGGATCCAAAGATTGCGAAAGAAAATCAAATTTGAAGGATACTTCGACAAAAGAAGTAACCAAACAAAGGATCAGAAAAGGTGTTCTCAAAATCGAGAGGGAACTCCCCAAGGTACGTGCACAAAACGGATTTGCATTTCAATATAGTGTGCACAACATGGAATCCTCACTCCCTCCTAGATAGATTCGAACACAAGCATATGCAAGAGAATATAAAGAGAAAAAGGAGCAGAACAACTTGCAACAAATAAAATGTTTTGCAACGTGAGCAAGGAGCGGCAAATAAAATGATGAGTGTGAGATATAAAGACATTTTAGGAGACCAATACAAGGATGAGCAAAAGCATCAACATAGTCTTTTTAAAAAGTGTTGCACATAGTGCATATCGTGTCTTTCCCGTACCCACACACCAAAGAAGATATAGCAAATAGATCCACAAGCTTATTAAGATGTAAAATGGAATACCAAATGAAAAATGAAGCTTGTACCTTTTAGAGACCACCAAGGAATCAAAAGAGAACAAGGGGTGGTCACTAAAGAATTGGAATACCAATTAAAGAAGTAACTATTCTCATGTGTATAAGTTTCTAAGTAGATACCAATCACTAAGATATAAGTCCACAAATAAACATGTACACACAAAAATAGGTACAAAGCTAAAGAACATGATATCCAAGTGGAAGTCATAAATACACCAATAAGATCTTTGCTTAAAAGCATAGCACAAAGCTTAGTTTTATCTTAAAGGGATATAGATGAACTTCCAACACATACTCATCATAGCATCAAAACTATCCACAACAGCTCTGATACCAATTGAAAGGACAAGGATGAGCAAAAGCATCAACATAGTCTTTTTAAAAAGTGTTGCACATAGTGCATATCGTGTCTTTCCTGTACCCACACACCAAAGAAGATATAGCAAATAGCTCCACAAGCTTATTAAGATGTAAAATGGAATACCAAATGAAAAATGAAGCTTGTGCCTTTAGAGACCACCAAGGAATCAAAAGAGAACAAGGGGTGGTCACTAAAGAATTGGAATACCAATTAAAGAAGTAACTATTCTCATGTGTATAAGTTTCTAAGTAGATACCAATCACTAAGATATAAGTCCACAAATAAACATGTACACACAAAAATAGGTACAAAGCTAAAGAACATGATATCCACGTGGAAGTCATAAATACACCAATAAGATCTTTGCTTAAAAGCATAGCACAAAGCTTAGTTTTATCTTAAAGGGATATAGATGAACTTCCAACACATACTCATCATAGCATCAAAACTATCCACAAGGGATAAAGTGATAAAAATGGGATGCTCCGAGAAAGATAACAAGTATCGCAAAAGGCAAATGATTTTGAAAAGCATCAATATTACATATGTGAGCCATAGAGTAGAAAGTGCTAGATTAACATATATGGGATTGATGAATCATGAAAATGATTATATATATACTCCCCTTGATATGTAATCATCCCGGCTTGCCCACATTTGCAACAAAGTTGTTTTGCAAGAACCAAAAGAATTGCAAAAAGAGATTCATGCCATGAAACAACCTACACAAGATTGAAAGCTAGAAATGTATGCATGAGCTAGATACTTGTTACCGAGATAGCATTGTTGATGTAGAAGATACGAGTTCACAATCATCCGAGCTTGGCTCCAATAAGCACATGGTGACAACACCTTCCTTGTAGATGAGACAAGCTAACAATGTATCTCAAGTGTACCTAAAACAAATTCAAGTACAACATGGTACCCAAACTAATTGGGTCCAAAGTAGTTAGAGCAACTACAATACATAGGACAAACTCCACAAAAATATGTGCATATTGATATGAAATTGAATTTCATGCACATCTTACCCATTTAGGATTTGATGGAGTTTATCCTATATATTGGATCAATGAAAGTAAGCATGCCATAAGATATACATATAGTAAATATGCATGCACAAAACTTTCAAGAACCAAACGAGATACAATTCGGACAAAACACCAATTAACCAACAAAGTACACACAAGTGTGACAAGGAAATAAGTTGTCCAAATTATATCAAATATCCAAATCAACACATGATTGAAGATACCACTTTGAAAACGATACCAATGAAATCAAGATACCAAATTGATGAAAATATCATCAAGTTATAACCCAAACGCTCTACACTTTTCATGATGGCACAAGGTACCAAGACGACAAATGTTTGTCTTCCAAAGAGACACGTCATCGGGATCAACTACCAAATGAATACAACTAATGTTCAAAAAGCTTATAGGATTGCTCCCCCAAGATGTGTGCATTAATTATGAATTTGCATTTGAATACAAAATGCACACACACATGAGATCATCACATGAGATCATCATTTGAATACAAAATGCACACACACATGAGAAATTGCAATACCAATTTAAAGAACGGTGTTTTACTCAAAGTAGGATAGTTTCCCAAGGAATAGTGCATTATTAAGAAGTATGACTTTTGAATGTCAATGCACAAGAATTGGATCATTGCTTTTCCCAACTCAAGAAAGCACAAAACAAATTTTGTGTAGAGCAACAAGGATCCAAAAGATACAAGGAAGACAATTCAAAGCAAGAGCCAAAGTGAATATGATCTTGAATATATCTTTGCAATCCACCACCGAGAAATATCTCCATACATTACTTGTCTTGACAAGTGATAATCATATTTGTTCATTATCTTATTCCTTTGTGGCATGTTTCTCAAACAAGTTCCTTTTTGCTTAAATACTATTTGCCTCTCACCGTTGGATCTTGTTTGTGATGGATGTTCTTGATATGGCTTTCCCTAATTATGTTCTCATATATCTTTTTGGGAAACCAATTGCTTCAAGCTACTCCTTGGAGTTGCTTTGCATGATCGCGTGAATATTTGAAGCTATCAAGAATATCTATCTATCTATCTAAGCATAGCTTTTATTTCCTATCCTTTGCCATATGCTTATGTTTTGTGAATATGATCTTGAAGAATATCAGTTCTAGTTGGCAATACCTCACATGTTCACATTATCTAGGCTTGTAATATGCACAAAGCTTATTACTCCCCCATAATGTGACAATTCATTTATTTTAAAACAAGAGGCAAACAAAGCCAACTTGAGAAATTAATGGACATTATAGAATTTGAATTTCTCATGAGCAAGACATACCACATAGAGAATAGATAAGATTGATATATCATCACTAAGTGGTATTCCTCATGTACACATATTTTTAGAATTGTGAAGTGCACGAAGCATATCACTCTCCCAAAATGGGATAGTCCATTATTCTCTCAAAAGGAGAGCCTACAAGATAAGAGATCAAATAAAAGTAATAAGGCTCAAAACAAATATATGGTGTGCAAACCAATATACACATACTTGATTACTCAAAATAAGTAAGTAGAGAGCACAACACATACAAACACTAGTAAGGTACAAAACCAAACACATGTAAGGGTGCAAGCAACTTTCAATGTATATATATGATTTAAATAGAAGTTACCGCAAGGAGGCTCATTGGATGTGATATAGAACAATGTAATCCAAATGACTTGGCTTGAGAGAATATAATTGATGAAGCTCCCTTAATTCTTCATAATGTAGCCAAGTCTCCAATGCCCTCCAACAACACCTATTGATCAAGTTTTGGCTTGTTGGTCCCCAACCAAGTTGGGTCCTAAGAGGTTAGTCACAATAGGCTTGGCAACCCAAATGGTTCTTTTCTTGACACCACTTTGAGTACCAACATATTTGGCAAACACATTGCCAACCTTATCTTTCCTAAGAGAATAAACATTATCAATTATGATAGGGTTGGATAAGGTACCACTAGTGCATGAAGAGGCAAAGTAACCCTTCTCACGGCATAAGTAGCAACATTGGCTTCCTCCTTTCTTCTTAGTTGTAATCTTGACTTGTGGAGGTGTAGCATGATTCTTCATGGGAAGAGACCGTTCTTCACCTTGAGGAACTTGAGATTGCACTTGAGGCTTCTTCCCTTGTTGCTTCTCACTAAGAGCCTTCTTCTTCAAAGGGCAAGATCTAACATGGTGCCCTTCAATTTTGCACTTAAAGCAAACAATCTTGGCCGAATCTTTAACTTGTTCTTGGCCCTTTTTCTTCTTGTTGAACTTGGACTTGTTCTTGATATTGGAGTTGAATCCAAGTCCACTCTTGTCATTGGGGCGTCTTTGAACACTCAACATAATGTCAAGTGTAGAATCCCCAACATGACGCTTTTCCAAGTCTTTCTTCAAAGAAGTGACTTGGGCCTTGAGCTCTTTGATTTCCTCTACATGGTTAGTATCAACAAAAACACTAGAGGAAGTAGATGCTTCATTGTTAGAGCAACAAGGCATGGAAAGTAATTAATCACAAGATGTAGCAACATTGTGAGTGGATGAATCACTAGGACTAGCACAAGACAATAAAGCATTTCTAGTAGAAGTTGTGCCTTTGTCCACATGAGGCTCACAAGATTTTACCTTTGTAGTGATAGCCTCATGAGCTAACTTTAGCCTAGCATGGGATGCTAGAAGATCCTCATTAGAGCTAGAGAGCTTTTCATGACTTTCTTCCAATTTCCCATACTTGCTAGTTAGCAACTCAAGTTGAGCCCTTAGCTCAACATTCTCCTTCAAAATAGATGCTTCATTGTTAGAGCAACAAGGCATGGAAAGTAATTAATCACAAGATGTAGCAACATTGTGAGTGGATGAATCACTAGGACTAGCACAAGACAATAAAGCGTTTCTAGTAGAAGTTGTGCCTTTGTCCACATGAGGCTCACAAGATTTTACCTTTGTAGTGATAGCCTCATGAGCTAACTTTAGCCTAGCATGGGATGCTAGAAGATCCTCATTAGAGCTAGAGAGCTTTTCATGACTTTCTTCCAATTTCCCATACTTGCTAGTTAGCAACTCAAGTTGAGCCCTTAGCTCAACATTCTCCTTCAAAATAGATGCTTCACAAGAAGTGGAGTTAGTAGCACAAGCATCATTAGCATTAGTAATGGAAGAAGACAACTTGGCAAGCTCATCATTCAACCTAGCATTTTCCTCAATAATATTAGCATGATCACATGAAGAAGTAGAGGAACTAGGTGCATCAATTTTAGTAGATTGTATTTGAAGTTGTTCAAAAGACTTGGTGAGAGTAGAGTGTTCACTCTCCAAGGCCTTGTGAGCCTTGGAGAGCGTCTCTAGCTCATCGTTTAGTCTATTATGACCAACACCAAATACGACCTTTTGTTTCTCTAAAACTTTGTAGTTAGCAATAGCATGGTCACGTTCTTTAATGATTTGAGAAAGAGTTTCATTTTGAGATTCATCAATATTCTCAAGCTTCTCCACAAGAGAAACTCGAAGCTCATGTTCTTCCTCAATAGCGATGGTAAGGGAAGCAATCTCATTAGCATATTCTCTTTCAAGTCTCCCTTTTCTTCAATGATATCCTTGCACTTAATGGCAAAACACAAAATTTCACATAAGTAAGAGCAAGCTTGACTACCTTTAGGGAGAGCATTAAAAACCATCTCACTCTTCTCCATTAAGGAGTCAATATCATTAGCTTTTAATCCATAATAATCCTCATCCTCGTCATCACAAGATGTAGAGGGTTCCAAAGGTGGAGATTCATTTGAACCCTTAGCCATAAGGCAAAAGTGAGTGATGGACGACGAAGATGAAGAATTGCTTGAAGCACCATTGAGATCCATGTCTTGTTCCAACAAATGTTGGTTTTCCTCTACATTGTTAGCCATACACGAAATAGAGGATATGGAAGTATTGTTTTCATGACAACAAGACATATGAAGCATATCATCATGAGATTTAGTTAAACAACTATTACATGATATGCAAGGACTATCAATACTAGCATGTAAGACATTTGAGGTGCTAGAAGTGTTTAAGTCCAAAGATAGAACATTGCAATGAGATAGAGATGACGTATAGTCAATAGAGGATTCACCATCAACAATGCAATCTCTATCACCACTCACCATGTCATTACCTTGTGACAAATCACATGTTGGTGAAGTGGAAGAATAAGTGAGCTCATCTCGTCCGGAGGTGGAGGGACAACAATCATCCTCAATAATGTTGGACACTTCATATTTATCTTGAAGCTTGGTCCAAAGCTCATGAGCATTCCGGAAAGGCATGATTGAAACAAGAACTACATCGCTCAAAACACATATAAGGCCATTAGATACTTGAGTATCGAGATGAGAGTTTTCCTCCTCCTCTAAAGATAATTCTTGCGAATCCTTTGGAGGAGAGAAACCCACATCTACAAGACTCTTGATATAATTTGGACCAATGGCCCTAAATAGATTAAGCATGCGAATTTTCCAAACAACATAATTAGTGCCATCGAATTTAAGAGTGGGATTGTGCACTAATTCTCTAAACGACATCTTTACTCTCTAGGCGGTAAAGCCCTATAAAGAGAGCCCAGGCTCTGATACCAATTGAAAGGACAAGGATGTCGCCTAGAGGGGGGGTGAATAGGCGTTTAAAAACTTTTCTGGTTTAGGCTTGCTAATTGCGGAATAAAACTAGATGTTTAAATTAACAAGCCAACAACCTAAATAAACTATGTCACCTATGTGCACCAACAACTTATGCTAAGCAAGTCAAGCAACAAAGTGATAGCAAGATATATAACTTCACGCACGAAGGCTATCACAATGTAAATTGCATAAGTAAAGAGCTCGGGTATAGAAATAACCGAGGCACGCGGAGACGACGATGTATTCCCGAGTTCCTCCTTTTTAGGGGAGTACGTCTCGTTGGAGGGGTGTGAGTATCAAACTCAAGATGCCACAAATGGCCTCACCCTATTCTCCGATGAACCTTGCCCAAAAGCTCGATTCACCTTCCACTATTGATTTCCTTTTGGGCGGAAATTGAGTCCCTTACAACAAACTTGAGGCACAACCCACAAAAGGATCGGGAGCTCCCAAGCGGCCACAAAAGGCCTTGCACCGCCACAAAAGGCGCCACTCGCCACAAAAGGCGTCTAGGGTCCAATGACCCAAGAGTAACAAACTCACGAACTTTCACTTCCACGAATCTTCGTGGAGAGAGCAAACCGATGCACAAAAGAAACGGCAAGAGCACACGGAGTGCTCAAGTCCTTTACTCTCAAATTCCAACAAAGCAACAAATGCTTATGGGGGAATAAGAGAGGAAGAACAAAGGAGGAGAAACACCAAGAACTCCAAGATCAAGATCTACTAGGTTCCCTTCACTAAGAGGAGGAATGGATTGGTGGAAATGTAGATCTAGATCTCCTCTCTCAAATCCCTCAAAGATATGCAAGAATCATGGGAGGAATTGGGAGAGGGGCAAGCTTTCCAATGTCAACAATGGAGGAGAGAGAAGGGGAAAAACGTGCTTGGAAGAGCTCAGTGGCTGAAGGTAGGTGGAGGGGTATAAATACCCCTCCCAGAAAAAGAGCCGTTACAGCCACTTAGACCGGAGACTCCGGACCACGGAGGCCAGAGACTCCGGCCAGTGCGGAGACTCCGGACCAAAAGTGCGGAGACTCCGGACCGGCGAGAGCAGGCAAATACCGTTTGCAGAAAACTAACACCGGAGACTCCGGACCACAAAAGGCCGGAGACTCCGGTCTGGGCGGAGACTCCGAGGAGACTCCGGACCAACTCCGAATTCAAAACAGCGGCTGCCGCCGCGAAGCTCTTCAACGCAGAAAAACCAGATGGGCCGGAAACTCCGGACCTTGAGGGCGGAAACTCCGGCCCTGCCGGAAACTCCGGGGAAACTCCGGACCTACTCCGGCCTCGATACCGCAAGCGCCGTGCGCGAGGCACTTAGCCTCAAAACCAGGGGCCGGAGACTCCGGACCTAAAACCACGGAGACTCCGGACAGAAAAACCAGCAGAGCAGCAAATCCTGAAATGCAATAACTTTCTCGTCCGAACTCCAAATTAGGTGAATCCAATTGCGTTGGAAAGGTAACGACAAGAGCAAGCCTACAAAAGGTGAATCCAATTGCGTTGGAAATATTAAGGGTCACAAATATAGAGGGGATACCACACATGGGAAGGTGCTGACCCTATCTTGAAGTGGTCCGATAATATTTCCAAAGCCGAGAATGCAAACAAGTTTTCATCCGGACTCCGTTTTCAATGATCTTGGGCTTGTTCCGAAGATAATCACAAGCACTACAAGATCATGCATATACACATCATAGTCCATCATGTGAGGAGGAGACCACAAGGAGAGAGTTTGACCTCTCTAGAAACGACGAACCGGTAAAACCTCCAACATCAAAAACACCACAAGATATTCACTTGAAACCCGTTTTTGATGAACTAGAGCTTAGTATGGAGATGAACACAAGCTCTAAATTCTCATATGGATAAAAGCCAAATAAGAACCAAGAAAGATGATATGCTAAGAATGCAAAGGTTTGAGCTCTCCACAAAGATGCGATCAAGTTACTCACTTGAGAGCCCCTCTTCATAGTACGCCGTCTATCCTATAACCCGGTCTCCCACTAACAACATGAGACCGGTAAAATAGAAAACCTATCAAGATCATACCTTTGCCTTGCGCATTCCACTTGAGCTAGATGATGACGATCTTGATCTCTTCAAGTGGACCACCTTTCTTGATTGCGCTTGCTAGCACATGCTTGATGAAGACATCTCCAAATGCTCCGTCTTCAAGAATCCACTTGCGCTTCATATACTTCTTGTCTTGATATGATGATGGCTTGGAGATAAACATGAATCTTCACTCAGTCTTCTTTTCCAAACCACTCTTGCAATAAGCTCATCTCTACACATGACCATTCTTCATATATAAATCCTTGGATAGAACCTTGGTCATCATATACTCTTCTAGAGTCCAACACATGAACTCCAAACTTCTTCATGGACTCGATCTATAAAGATGTCTCAATGCAAACATTAGTCGATAGAGATTGTCATTAATTACCAAAACCACACATGGGGCAACACATGCTCTTTCAGCTAGTACATCAAGCTTCCAAGGCCGAGCGCCACGTGCTTGAAGAGCTCAAATACCTCAAGACAAAGGCATTCTATGCCAACAAGCCTTCTTCGTCAACTCCTACACCTTCACAAGCTCTTCCTCAAGCGAACACTCGAGGTCCTCCAAGAGTCTCTACATCGACACCTCAAGCGCCTCAACCTTTCAAGAAAGTACCTCCCACTTCCAAGGCGCCTCAAGGATCTTCGTCCGGCACAAGACTCTTGCAATGCTACAAGTGTGGCGGACAAGGGCACAAATCTTTTGAGTGCACCAACAAGAAGGTCATGATCATCAATGACATGGGAGAGTATGAATCTATGAGTGAAGATGAGTACAATGCTTTGAACAAGGTCGCCACAATGCAAAGTGCTCAAGAAGAAGAAAGAGATATATTGTGATGGCGACAACAAAGACCCTTCCTTGGTTGTGGCAAGAGCTTTAACCACCAATGTTCAAGTAGAAGAAGACCAAAGATGCAACTTGTTTCATACAAGAGCGGGAGTCAATGGAAAGTCCATCAAGGTCATCATAGATGGTGGAAGTTGCCACAACCTAGCGAGCAAAGAACTTTGTGATAAGCTCAACTTGAAGTTCAAGAAGCACCCACATCCTTACCATGTGCAATGGTTGAGTGATACCGGAGCCGTCAAGATTCAACACATGGTGCAAGTGTCCTTCAAGATTGGAGCCTATGAAGATACGGTTGATTGTGATGTTGTGCCTATGAACGTTTGTCACTTACTCCTTGGGCGTCCATGGCAATTTGACAAGGGTGCTATGCATGATGGACGGACAAACTACTATAGCTTCAAGAACAACGACAAGACCTTCGTCCTTCGTCCCATGACACCAAGTCAAGTCATCGCCGACAACGCCAAGACTATTGCAAGGGCACAACAAGATCGTTCGTCAGTGAGATGAGTGGTGAGCGAGAGACCCACCATAAAGTGAGTGAGAGCCACAAGCCAAATGAGTGTGACACTTCAAAGAGAGTTCCCACAAAACTTACACTATTTGCCACAAAAGAGTGATAGGGAGTTGAGAGAAAACCCATCCACCCTCCACTATGTGCTCATATGCAAGGGTGAAGTTTCTATGACTAACACTTTCACAAACCTTCCTCCTTCTTTGTTGTCTCTTTTGAAGGACTTTGAAGATGTCTTCCCTCAAGACGTGCCACCGGGACTACCTCCTCTACGCGGAATCGAGCACCGCATCGACCTTGTTCCCGGCGCACCGCTACCAAACCGCGCTCCTTACCGCACCAACCCCGAAGAGACAAAGGAGATCGAGCGGCAAATACAAGAACTTCTTGCCATGGGACATATCCGCGAGAGCTTGAGTCCGTGCGCCGTGCCCGTCATCTTGGTACCCAAGCACGACAACACTCTTCGCCTTTGCATGGATTGTCGCCCCATCAACGCCATCACCGTTCGGTATCGCCATCCTATCCCTCGCTTGATGATATGCTCGATGAGCTTTGTGGTTCCGCTATATTCTCCAAAATTGATCTTAAAAGTGGATATCACCAAATACGCATGTGTGAAGGTGATGAATGGAAGACCGCATTTAAAACTAAGCTTGGTCTTTATGAGTGGCTCGTCATGCCATTTGGTCTTTCCAATGCACCTTCTACTTTATGCGTCTCATGAATCATGTTTTGCGTCCTTTCATTGGAAATTTGTTGTGGTATACTTTGACGACATCCTTATTTATAGCAAATCTTTGGAAGAGCACACTTCTCATGTTGCTCAAGTTTTGTTGGTTCTTCGCAATGAAAAGCTTTATGCAAATCTTTCTAAGTGCACTTTTGCCACCAACAAACTTGTTTTCTTGGGTTTTGTTGTTTCTTCGGATGGAGTCGAAGTCGATGAAGCAAATATACAAGCAATTCGGACTTGGCCTTTTCCGACATCACTTGAGGAGTTGAGACGTTTTCTTGGTTTTGCCGGATTTTACCGCCGTTTCATCAAGGATTTTTCCACAATTGCTTGCCCCCTCCATGAACTTACAAAGAAGAATGTACCTTTCATTTGGGGCAATGCACATGATTTTGCTTTCAATGAGCTCAAACGGTTATTAACCGAAGCACCACTCCTTGCCCTTCCGGATTTCTCTAAGACATTTGAGATTGAATGCGATGCAAGTGGATTGGGCATTGGTGGAGTGCTTATGCAAAATGGTAGACCCATCGCATACCATAGTGAGAAACTAGATGGAGCTCGCTTGAATTACCCCATTTATGACAAAGAGTTATTTGCTTTGGTTCGTGTTTTGGATGTGTGGCAACATTACCTTCGTCCTAAGGAATTTGTCATTCATTCCGACCATGAATCCTTGAAATATTTGAAAAGTCAAACAAATTTGAACAAAAGACATGCTAAGTGGGTTGAGTTCATTGAGTCTTTCACCTTTTAATCAAATACAAGAAAGGTAAAGACAATGTGGTCGCGGATGCTCTATCCCGCAAGGCCAACCTACTTACACGTCTTGACATTAGTGTCTTGGGTTTGGATGAGATTAAAGAGTTGTATGCTACCGATGCTTTCTTTGGAGACATTTTCGCTCAATGTTCGGAGCACAAAGGAATTGGTGATTTCTATTTGCACAAAGGTTTCTTGTTTAAGGCTAACAAACTATGTATACCCGAGTCTTCGCTTCGTTTGGTCCTTTTGAAGGAATCACATGGAGGCGTCTTAATGGGACACTTTGGACGTGACAAGACCTTTGCCATGCTCTCCACAAACTACTATTGGCCAAGGATGTACCGGGATGTGAACCGCTTGGTGCGACGATGTTCAACATGTCTCAAAGCTAAGTCTACTCTAAACTCTCATGGTTATACACACCTTTGCCTATTCCACATCACCCATGGTCCGACATAGCTATGGATTTTGTCTTAGGACTCCCACGCACTAAAACAAACAAGGATTCCATCTTTGTCGTCATTGATCGCTTCTCTAAAATGGCACACTTTATACCTTGCAACAAGAGCGACGATGCTTCACACATTGCTACTTTGTTTTTCAGGGAAATCGTCCGTCTTCATGGCGTGCCAAGACCATTGTGTCGGATCGTGACCAAGTTCGTGAGCTATTTTTGGAAGACTTTGATGGCCAAGATGGGAATCAAGCAACTATTCTCCACCGCATACCACCCTCAAACCGATGGCCAAACCGAAGTGGTGAACCGAAGCCTTTCACACTCCTTCGTGTGTTGATCAAGCCTAACTTGAAGAATTGGGAAGAGTGCATCCCACACGCCGAGTTCGCCTACAATCGAGCACTACATCGCGCAACAAAGAGAACACCCTTCGAGGTCGTCTATGGCTACAACCCCTACACCGCGCTCGACATGCTACCACTTCCACTTCGTGAGCAAATCAACATGGACTTCGACAAGCGTGCCGCTTACATGAAGACACAAGGGCCACGCTTGAGAAGCATAACGAAGACCACACTACAAAGATGAACAAGAACAAGCGCCCCATGATCTTTGAAGAAGGAGACCTTGTTTGGCTACATCTACTGATATGGGGTGGCCCGATCTTCTCGTTGAGCACGTCGTTGGATTATGGATAACTTGGTGTCACCGATGAACTCTCCTCGCTAGATCCCTGATGCCAATGCAGCAGCTCTCTACCCTTCGGATATTCACGACTTCACACCCTTGCGCACGTAGCCGTCGACCACGAAACGGTATAATTGCAATCTACTAATTCCCAATGGAAAGAATAGATCACACTTCAATTGATGTTCACCTCTCCAGATCGATACGAATTGGAGATGTATAATTTCAGAGGAAAGCTTTCGCTGTTCAACTAAAAACTAGGGTTTTCTTTAAACGTGGTCTCCCTCATCTATGGCGGCTGGACTAGCATATAAAGGGATGGGGGCGTACTGTAGCGTCGTACTACAGTACCGACCTAGGGCAACCCCATCTGACTCAGACTCAAACCGGTTCGACCCAAACTAGATACAAACTAACCCAAAGGGTTCAGCCCTGTTGGACTCGCAGGTCCTCATGTGTGGCGCATCAAACATGATGGTGTGGTGCGCCACCTTGGCAATTGGCGTGGAGCCCTCCTTCCTCTCCTCGAATGCCGGCCTCCCTCTCCTCCCTCGCATCCTTTGCTTGTATTTGCTCCATGCCTTGTTCTCCTTGCTGCAACAACTCCTTGCTCCCTCGTGCTATGCCATCTTCTCCAATAAACCTGATCATGCAAACATACAAAGATTTAGGCAGTAAACAATTCTCATTAATAAAATAATCAGATTCTTTGAGGAGCAAATTCACCTGTTGTTCCATTAGTTTTGCATGAGCTCTTGTGATGGGTCCAATTCTAATCTCATCATTGGACTTCTTCTTTGCAGCAACTTCCTTGTCATCATCATGAAGTGTAGAGGGAACAATAGTATGGATGTCCTCATCATCTCCCCCCCTTCAAAAGGCGTCGACCTCGACGCTCCAAGGTCTTCTCCATCATACGGTGACAAATCAGCAACGTTGAAGCTGTTGCTAATGCCACCAAATTCAGCAATAGGAATATCAATCGAGTAGGCATTGTCATTGATCTTGGCTAACACCTTGTAAGGACCAGCACCACGTGGCTTCAACTTGGAATTTCTCAATTGTGGAAATCTGTCCTTGCGCAAATGCACCCAAACCATGTCTCCTGGCTGAAACAAAACTTGCTTTCTTGATGTGTTTCTTGCAGCAGCAATGTTCTTGCCTTTCTTCTCAATTGCCTCTCGTGTCTTCTCATGAATTTCTTCACATAATCTGCTCGTTTGATGCCTCCATATTGACTCTCTCATGCAAAGGAAGAGGCAGCAAATCTAGTGGTGTAATTGGTTTGAAGCCATACACCACCTCAAAAGGACAAAGCTGAGTAGTAGTGTGCACCGCTCGATTATAAGCAAACTCAACATGTGGCAAACAGTCCTCCCATTCGCGCAGATTTTTCTTGATCATAGCTCGCAGCAATTGTGACAAAGTTCTATTCACCACCTCCGTCTGACCATCTGTTTGAGGATGACATGTTGTGCTGAACAGCAGCTTCGTTCCTAGCTTGCCCCACAATGTCTTCCAGAAGTAGCTCATGAACTTCACATCACGATCAGAAACAATCGTCTTAGGTACTCCATGTATGCGTACGATGTCCCTGAAAAACAGATTAGCAACATGCGACGCATCGTCGCTCTTGTGGCATGCAATAAAATGTGCCATCTTAGAGAATCTATCCACTACCACAAATATACTATCATGACCTCTTTTAGTGCGTGGTAAACCTAACACAAAATCCATACTAATATCTGCCCATGGCGTGGTAGGTGTAGGTAGTGGTGTATACAAACCGTGAGGCTTCAGCTTGGACTTGGACGTATTGCATGTAACACAGCGCCTAACAAATCTGTCCACGTCACGCCTCATCTTGGGCCAATAAAAGTGATCAGCGAGCATGAGTAACGTCTTCTCACGCCCAAAGTGACCCATCAATCCACCTTCATGTGATTCCTGCAACAACAACAAACGCACCGACGATTCTGGAACACATAGTTTGTTAGCCCTAAACAAAAATCTATCATGGATGTGGAACTTATCCCATGCTTGTTTGAGCATACACAAACGAAATGGTTCAGCAAAATCATGATCAGTTGCATATAAATCACACAAACTCTCTAAACCAGGAATTTTAACATCTAAATGTGTCAATAACATGTTCTTCCTAGAGAGAGCATCAGCAACAATATTATCTTTCCCTTTCTTATGCTTAATGATGTAGGGAAACGATTCAATGAACTCAACCCACTTAGCAAGACGCCTATGCAAGTTAGATTGAGCTTTCAGATATTTCAAAGCCTCATGATCAGAATGTATTATAAATTCTTTTGGCCACAAATAATGTTGCCAAACCTCAAGAACTCTAACAAGCGCATACAATTCTTTATCATAAACAGCATAATTCAATCTAGCACCAGAAAGTTTCTCGCTGAAATAAGCAATAGGTCTACCTTCTTGCATCAAAACACCACCAATTCCTATACCACTAGCATCACACTCAACTTCAAATTGTTTATTAAAATCGGGTAATGCAAGTAATGGTGCAGAAGTAAGCAAACGTTTCAGCTCATCAAATGCAAGGTCTTGGCAGCGCCCCACACAAAAGGTACACCTTTCTTAGTTAATTCATTCAATGCTGCAGCAATAGTACTAAAGTCTCTCACAAAACGTCTATAGAATCCAGCAAGACCGAGAAAACTCCGTACTTGACTCACATTCATGGGAATAGGCCAATTTTGAATTGCTTCAATTTTAGATGAATCTACTTCTACCCCATGCTTAGATACAACGTATCCCAGAAAAATCACCTTATCTTTTGCAAAAGTGCACTTCTCAAGATTAGCATACAATTTGGCATCACGCAACACTTGCAAAACTTGTCTAAGATGATCACAATGTTCAGATTCAGTGCGGCTGTAAATAAGTATATCATCAAAATACACAACCACAAATCTACCAATGAAGTCTCTCAAAACATGATTCATTAAACGCATGAATGTGCTAGGTGCATTAGTAAGACCAAAAGGCATAACTAGCCACTCATATAAACCAAATTTTGTTTTGAAAGCAGTTTTCCATTCATCCCCTCTTTCATCCTAATTTGATGGTATCCACTACGCAAATCAATCTTAGAGAAAACAGCAGCACCACTCAATTCATCAAGCATATCTTCTAAGCGTGGAATAGGATGACGATATCGAATAGTGATGTTATTTATAGCTCTACAATCTACACACATACGCCATGTACCATCTTTTTTAGGAACCAAAATTACAGGAACAGCACAAGGACTAAGAGAGACACGAATGTACCCTTTGTCGAGTAGTGCTTGCACTTGTTGCTGTATTTCTTTCGTCTCGTCGGGGTTTGTTCGATATGGCGCTCGGTTGGGGAGAGTGGCACCCGGTATGAGGTCAATCTGATGCTCAATGCCACGCAATGGTGGCAGGCCTGCGGGTACATCTTCCGGAAAAACATCGCCATAATCCTGCAAAACAGTAGACACACCAAGAGAAACAGGTTGCATGTCATTAGAAACCAAAACCTCGCCTTTGTACATCAGCACAAGAGGCATGGCTGTAGGATCCTCACTAAATTCTCTCATGTCATTTTTGGTGGCTAATATCAATAAATTAGTCACTCTCTCACTTTTCGTTATATCACTCACAGCTGTTACAATTTTCTCTCGTCCCGGTGGCTGTTCTATGTTTACTTCTGTTTTCTGACGAGACTCATTCACTATGGCCTGCGGTGACATGGGCTGCAAATTAATTTTCTTGCCCTTGAACTCCAAGTGATAAGTATTGGCACGGCCATTATGTTGCACATGGCGATCATACAGCCAAGGCCGACCCAATAATAGGTGACAAACAGTCATAGGAACCACATCAAACTCAATGGAATCCTTGTATGGTCCTATCTCAAAATTCACACGTACCATGTGGCTCACCTTCATCTCACCATTATCACTTAACCACTGAATATAGTATGGATTGGGATGAGGTATATATGTCAATTTCAGTTTAGCACACAACTCTTTACTTGCAAGATTCCTGCAGCTACCTCCATCAATTATTACTTTGCAAGCTTTATTGGGGCCAACAAGTGCTTTGTTTGAAACAGATTGCAACGCTGAGAGTCCACATGTGGCTGTACACTCAATGTTCGTGGTGACACAACAATAATAGGGGCTGCCGAAGCAAAAGCATCCATGGCACCATCACTTGTATAGCCATCATCATCATCATTAGGATCAGCATCATCACCTGTTTCATATTCATTATCAGCATTCACAATCATTGTCTTTCTATTTGGACATTCCCTCTTGAAGTGTCCTTTGCCTCCACAAGTATGACAAGCCATGTCTCTATTACGGGCTGTAGACACATTAGAACCAGTACTAGTAGCAGGGGTAGCTGGTTTCTTTGCAGAAGAAGCTGAGCGGTTGGATAGACCCTCCATAGGCGCTACAGATGGTGATGGCGCCCTGCTAGAAAATCTCCCAGAATTGGGATATCGTGCCTTGATCTGAGCCTCTTCAGCGAGCTGTGATTCAGCCTCCCTTGCATGATGCAAAAGCTCATTCATATTGGTGTATTGGCAATGCCTTACAATGCCCTTGATGTTAAACTTCAGTCCATGAAGAAATCGCTGCATAGTCATCTCAACAGATTCTCGAACTCGTGCATGCTGCAGCAACATCTCCATCTCCATGTAATAGGCATCAACGGTCATAGTCCCTTGCTTCAATTGCTGCAACTTGTCATAAACTGTACGGAGATAATTAGTGGGCACAAAACGAGCATGCATAACCGCCTTCATCTCCGCCAGGAAAGAACAGGAAGTTCATTGTCATCTCGACGGTTATTCACAATGATTTCCCACCAACGCAATGCGTAGCCATCAAATTCAGAGGAAGCAAGTTTAACCTTCCTATCTTCAGTGTAGTCATGCAAACGCCACAATTTTTCAATCTTGAGCTCCCAAGTAAGATACTCTTCCACATCAGGAGTGCCCTCAAATTTTGGGATAGTGAATTTGGGCTTGCCCAAGCTATCATCCTCCTGAAGTGGTACACGCCGAGCACCAAGATGTGGTTGTGGCCGAGCACCCTGTCCACGGGCACGACCATTATTGCCCAGCATATGCTCATTGTCTCCATGGACACTATCATCATCTCCATGGCCGTCACGGTTGCGTTGTTCCACAGCTACCCACAGTCCATTAACTGACGTTGTCAATTGCTGAATACTTGTCTGAAGATCAGTGACTTGTGTTTGCATAGCATTTGACTGTATTTTCAGTGGCATCCACTTTCATTTGTATGGCCTAAATATCACCATCAATGGTTGTAGTGGATCTATCCATAATTCCTGTCAAATGATCACGGAGAGCTTCATATTCCCTCCATGTTACAGTAGCATCATCAGCCTTTTTCTGCATCACATCAACACCACTAGAAGACATGATTAGTAGGTTAGTGCACTAAATCAAAAATTGATATGGTGGCAACTCACTCAGAACAACAAGAAAAGGCAATCTGAAAATTCCAAAGTGAATAGCAATGCGTACCCGATCGTAGAGATGACTAAATGCACGGATGTGACGAAGTGAATATCAGGGTATGAGAACAGTCACACGACAAAGCAGGGTATTTATAGTGGAGCTGTAGGTATGGAATCCTAACAACACCAAATTACAAAACCTATTTGCTGTTTGTGTGATACAGAAATCACCTACGGAACTCACACAATTATGGAGACAAATGTGGCACGCAACTATGTGGAAGAATTTGTTGCAATGCTCTCGAACGACACTAGCAATAGCTCAAAGAATAACAGGCACAAGATTGCTCAATTTACTAGTGCAAACAACAATGTAATCAGCTCTCAAAACTGCAGTAGATATAATCAACTTTCAGGCCTCTTCTTCTCTGGTTTTTTTTCACTCTTTTGATTTTTCCACTCTTTCCTTTTGTATACTCTCGTTTTTTTCGACGGCTACAGTAACATTTTTGCAGAAAATGTCGCACCGCGGAGCAAAAATTTTGCAGAAAAACGGAACCGGGCAACAACCGATTGAGCAGCCTGTGAGCAATGAAAAACAGCTAGTCTTATGGGTAAGGTACCTAGAGTACTGCTGTCGAAAGGCTGTGGCTAAGGCTCACAAAGATCAGAAGGAAAAACCTAAGAAAAGTGCAAAAACTAGACTCACTGACTACTATTGCACCGTGGCAGAAATTCTGCGAGAAACGGTGCCGTGGCAGACTCCTACTCCGAATCGGGTTAGAAGCAGAGGCACGCGCGTGCAAACTGGCAGGCGCGGCAGCGAAACACCAACACGACTCGGACCCGCGGCAGGGAAAACGGAGTCGTATCCGGTTCGGAAACAGCGCGCGGCAGGGAAAACAGCGATCTGGCGTGCCGTGGCAGAACTCGACCCAGACTCGGAAACAACTCAAACGAGGACTCGGTAACTATTTTTTTTTGGTATTTTTGATATGGACTCGAAACAGAAGTAGAACAAGGACTCTACTCGGAAACAACCTAGAAACAACTCGGGAAAACCGAAACGAACTAGAACGGAAAAGTAAAACAACTCGACTTAGACAAGAAACCAAAACCTAAACCTAGACAAAAACCCTAACCGACTCGAAACTAAAAACGGAGAAACGGAAACACAAAGATCAACACAAACAGCAACTAAGAAGTGCAACTCGGGTTGATCTATGGCTATGGCAAGATCTAGACCTAGTATTTTTTTGTGTGGCTTTTTCTGGATAGGACGGAAAACAACTAAATTTACGGGGATGGATTACTCACGAGTAAACCTGGAAATATGATACCAAGATGATATGGGGTGGCCCGATCTTCTCGTTGAGCACGTCGTTGGATGATGGATAACTTGGTGTCACCGATGAACTCTCCTCGCTAGATCCCTGATGCCAATGCAGCAGCTCTCTACCCTTCGGATATTCACGACTTCACACCCTTGCGCACGTAGCCGTCGACCACGAAACGGTATAATTGCAATCTACTAATTCCCAATGGAAAGAACAGATCACACTTTAATTGATGTTCACCTCTCCAGATCGATACGAATTGGAGATGTATAATTTCAGAGGAAAGCTTTCGCTGTTCAACTAAAAACTAGGGTTTTCTTTAAACGTGGTCTCCCTCATCTATGGCGGCTGGACTAGCATATAAAGGGATGGGGGCGTACTGTAGCGTCGTACTGTAGCACGCTACAGTACCGACCTAGGGCAACCCCATCTGACTCAGACTCAAACCGGTTCGACCCAAACTAGATACAAACTGACCCAAAGGGTTCAGCCCTGTTGGACTCGCAGGTCCTCATGTGTGGCGCATCAAACATGATGGTGTGGTGCGCCACCTTGGCAATTGGCGTGGAGCCCTCCTTCCTCTCCTCGGATGCCGGCCTCCCTCTCCTCCCTCGCATCCTTTGCTTGTATTTGCTCCATGCCTTGTTCTCCTTGCTGCAACAACTCCTTGCTCCCTCGTGCTATGCCATCTTCTCCAATAAACCTGATCATGCAAACATACAAAGATTTAGGCAGTAAACAATTCTCATTAATAAAATAATCAGATTCTTTGAAGAGCAAATTCACCTGTTGTTCCGTTAGTTTTGCACGAGCTCTTGTGATGGGTCCAATTCTAATCTCATCATTGGACTTCTTCTTTGCAGCAACTTCCTTGTCATCATCATGAAGTGTAGAGGGAACAATAGTATGGATGTCCTCATCATCTACGCAAGGACCGCTTCCCCGATGAGAGAAAGTCTAAGCTCGCGCCAAGAGGAGATGGTCCTTTCAAGGTTCTCAAGCGCATCAACGACAATGCCTACAAGATCGACATATCCAAGTCCAAGTACGGCGTCCATGACACCTTCAATATCGCCGACATATCACCTTACCTTGGAAACCCAAGTGATGATGAGGACGAAGAGTCGAGGACGACTCTTTTCCAAGGGGGGGGGGGGAGATGATGTAGTGCAACCTTCACACACAACACCAACACCATCAAATGGCCCAATGACAAGAGCAAGAATCAAAGCTCTCCATGATAAGGTGAATTCACTCCTATCTATGTGTGATCTCGACACTGCTTTGAATGGGTTGCTACTTCATTCGGATACGTTGTGCATACTCAGGAACAACTACCAAGAAGATCACCAAGCAAGTGCATAAGTTGGACAAGAAACGAGTCAAGAGGAAGATGAAGAAGACGAAGCATCAGCTCGGCGGTACTACCGCCAGGGGGCCGGTACTACCGCCAGGGCCCAGGCAGCTGCACCAGACGTACTACCGCTGAAGATGAAGACCTGCGTGGAGTTCCAGGCAGCGGTACTACCGCCGCCCCAGCGGTACTACCGCCAGGCATAGGTCACGGTACTTCCGCCAGAGGTACCGGCACGCCCGAGAATGCCACTGGATACCCCTACCGTACCGCCCGGTACCCGCTTCGTCCTACCGCCAGCGAGCGCAATTAATCACAGCGGTACTACCGCTGGTGCAGCGGTACTACCGCTGGACCTGGGAGGATTCGGGCTGAAGCCCATGTAACGGCCCACGACTTACGCCTTCACCTCTTGGACTATAAATACTCCTCCTCTGCCTAGGGTTAGGGTTAGACTATGATTTGGGAACTAAAGTAGAGCCTTGCTCCTTCTTCTCAATGTGTCTCTTTCCTCCTATGGAGATGACTCAAGGCCTCCCCTTGTGGAGATGAACCAAGGCCTCCCCTTGTGGATGAGATCCTTGCGTGGATACCAAGGCTCCTCTTGTAGTTTGCTACTTGCCATTCTTTCATCCTAGGGTGATTCTATTGGTTGGTTGGATTGACCAATTGGACAAACAATCCTAAGAGTAAGGTGTGCTTGGGAGAGGAGGATTAGGGGCTGCCCACGGGGATTTGTTACCAATCGAGTCTTGCTGGGTTGCTACTTGCTATTTACCCTTGTGTGTTTGATTTCCCCTCTTTTGTGTCTTCGTTCTTCGCGTGTTCTTCGTGTTCGTCGTTCCCTCCGCACAAATTCGTGAAAATCGGGACCAACCCACATCACTGTCACAGATGGCTTCCAAGCGAGAACCAGTACCTCCCGGGATATACATTGAGGTGCTCCGGCAACCCTCTGTGTCTCCCGAGAGGCTCAAGATAAGGTCTACATCGACACTGGGGCTGGTGACTCGTCTACTTCGACAACTCGGGAAACCAGCCTAGAGCCGCGCAAGACCCGGCAGGACCAAGACCAAGGGAAGCTATGCTTCTCCTTGGTCAAATGGTGTTGCCGGTGGAGAGAACCCACCCACCCTGGGCCCAGGACATCGTCAAGTACATGACGGAGCATGCTCTGCCGGAGGATGATCATGAGGCCGAGCGGGTGGCTCGTCAGGCCAAGCTCTACGTCCTGATCGACGGTGAGCTCTACCGGCGACGCGATAATGGAGTCAGGCTCCGCTTCATACCACAAGAACAAGGCCAAGTACTTCTACGAGACATACATGAGGGCACATGTTCAAGTCATGTTGCATCAAGATCATTAGCGGGGAAGGTTTTCCGCCAGGGTTTCTACTAGCCAACAGTCCTGCACGACGCCGAGCAAATGGTCAAGTCCTGCGAAGATTGCCAATACTATGCGAAGAACATCAATCAGCCAGCTCAAGCACTGTAACCAATCCCAATATCCTGGCCGTTTGCAGTCTGGGGCTAGACATCGTCGGCAAGTTGCCAAAGTCAGTTGGCGGACATGAATACCTCTTTGTGGCTATCGACAAGTTCACGAAGTGGGTTGAAGTAATGCTAGTGCCACGCCAGACGGCCCAGGCCATCATCAAGTTCATCGAGGGGATTGTCTACCACTTCGGAGTACCCAACAGGATCATCACGGATAATGGCACTCAGTTCACAAGTCGAGCCTTCCTCAGCTTCTGTGAAGAATTCGGCATCAAGGTGTGCTTTGCATCAGTGTCCTATCCAAGATGCAACGGTCAAGTGGAGCGAGCCAATGCGGAGGTCCTAAGAGGTCTGAAAACCAAAACATTTGACAAGCTGGAGAACAAGGGGAGAAATTGGATTGATCACCTACCCAGTGTACTGTGGTCCATCAGAACAACTCCAAGCCGAGCCACCAAAGAAACACCTTTCTTCCTTGTCTATGGAGCTGAAGCTGTCCTGCCAACAGAGCTAAGGCACGGATCCCCCGGGTACTCGCATATGATGAAGATGCCCGAGCTTAGCAAAGGATTGATGACATTAATATCCTGGAGGAAATGCGCTGTCGAGCGTCATTGCGGTCTGCTCGATACCAGCAAGGGCTGCACCGGTATCACAGCCGTCATGTTCGATCCCGGGAATTACAGCAGGGAGACCTGGTTCTCCCCAAGATGCAAAATCTCGAGGGCTTGAACAAGATGTCAAGCAAGTGGGAAGGACTACCGGGTTACTCATACACTGAGACCCGGAGCAGTCTATCTGGAAGACGAGAAAGGCAGGCCGGAAGGCAACGCCTGGAACATTGAGAATCTCCGCAAGTTCTACCCCTAATTACGAACATGAATCGCCAAACGTCGAATCCGCTAAGCATGCCCAAGGGGCTAGTATTCTGTAATAGGGTGTAAGAAGTCATCGCCAAGAAATAAAAGATAAGTGTTTCAATTCCGTGAGCCTCAGTTTATGTCGAGATGTGTGTTATCCGTAACAACCCCCAAGCAGGGGGCTGACATGGTGCCGGTGGCTGACGGGTCGAGCGCGAGTGGCCTATCAGTAGGCACTGCCACCCGATCGTGCCATACTGCCGCGGAAAGGAGTGAACGGGCAGTGCTGTGTTTTAACGAACCCAAACACAGAAATGCACATTCAACTTTTCTTGCGGGTTGCTCCGGATGAAACACTATGTCGACATGAAAAGAGGGTCCATTCTTTCCTATTGAAAGTTTGTTGTGTGCAGCGCCTTCCTGGGACAGGAACTGACGGTGGAAAGCGGTTAAGGAGCTGGATACCCGGGAGGGACAGGATGGATCGAGGACACGGTAGAAAAACAGCTAAGTCCTTGCATCAGCATCCTGCACTTAGGCATAACATCTTGCTCGGAGTCAATATACCATCGACCTGCGCATGCTTGACAGTTGATGAGCCTTTGTGGGGGTAATGCAACCACCCCAGCGAACGGTCCGTTTCCCTCTAGCCAAGTACTTGTGGACAGTGGAGTTAGGCACCCGGAAGGTATAGTGCTCTTAGGGGTACTACTAATGTGTGCGGAACAGTAAGGCTATCTGGCACCTAAGGGACCTCCTCTGAAACTTGACAGCGCGTTAGTGCAAAGGAAGATTTGGGACATGACCCCGGGAGATGAGGCTAGGTTGCATTCATCTGAATTTAAATTCTGAATTACAATTCTGAATTATATTCAGTTATGCAACTTCTTGATTACATAACAAGCCTAGGCTACTAAGGCCAGTCTAGGGTCACTGGCTGTGCAGACTTGTCTTCTGTTCTGTTTTCACCTGCCGGGTGAACTCCGGACTCCCGGGGACGCCTGGGATGAAGGAGGGCATTCGCGCATGATCTTCAGGGGTCCCACGGGCCGGGGAACTTTCGGGCGAACCCCGGCACATGCTGGCTGCAGAGGAGGTGCACGTGGTCCACGAACTTATCAATGATGTCCTCCTCATCCTGTACGAAGGAAAGAGATCGAGTCAAGGCGCAGGCTCTTCCCAAGGATCGTATTGCCAAAACCAAGGCAACTTTACCTTGAAGACATCGTCAAGGTCGCAGAGGAGGCGGATCAATCTCGGATTGCCTGCGGCCTCCTTCCACAGTTTCATCTTCATGGTGTCCTTCCGGGTCGCCAGCACCACCGACGCTTCCATGGCGGCAGAACCGGCGATGTTCCCCACCGCTGGGAAAACCAAGGAGACCTGAGGTCGGGGAACAACCTCGTCCTTTCCGGTGGTTCGGGCGTCCGCTCCCATGGGCATCTCCACCGTGCCTCGGAAAGTGGATTCCGCCATCGACGTGTCGGACAGGGACATCTCCTCCTCTCCAGACATTGCTCTGCGATCTATGGGGGGGAAGAGAAAGAAGCAAGGCGAGAAGATGTGTCAAGGGATTTGGAGTCTGGAGGGCCTTTTATAGGCCTCTCATGCTCCACCTACCCCTTGGCGCTATGGCTGCCGCGTTAATGGGGCGCGTTTGGTGAAAAACCGCTCCCATTCACATCAAGAGCGACACGAAGGCCAAGAGACAAAAAGGAGAACAAGTTCTTCTTCATTTCAAGATCTACAGCGGGGGCTAACTTTTACAAACAAAAAGATTGGCTCCTGACGCGCGAGGAGCACCACCGTACAATGGAAGACGCTACTTCCAGAAGTACGTCGATGAGGCGGCCAAGAGGGAGGTCAAAGACATCTTCAGGACCGCCGACTTGAAGCTCCTCGTCCTCGGTAAAGCGAGCTCTCCTCCGCCTTGACGCTAGATGAGTTTTCCTCATCTTCATCCTCGTCGAAGGAGCCGAAGCTGCTTGATGAGGATTGGACCTCTAGGGTAGCCTGATCTTCACGGATTGATGAGGGACGTGGATGAACTCACTCAAGAACATGAAGAACACGAGGAAGAACACCAAGAACACAAGAACTCACACAAGATACAAGAACCGTTTCCCTTACCGGTCGGTCCAACCGGCCCAATAGAATCCACACGAAGGTGGGAGATCGGCAAGTAGATACAAGAAGGGATCTTGGATGGTTGTTTCTCCAACGGTCAACCGAACCGCTCCAATAAAGTCACCCGAAGATGAAAGATTGGCAAGTAGTCAAACTACAAGTAGAGGTCTTGAATCCACGTAGGGATCTTCTCCACTAGGGGAGGAACCATCCCCAGAAGGGGAGGAAGGAGACCTTTGAGAAGAAGGAGTCTAGCTCTACTCTAATCTCAAAACATAGTCTATCTAGATCTGGAAGGGGTAGGAGCCTATATATAGGTTTGACCCAAAGGGGGTAGGTGGAGAGGGATACAAGGGAATATTCCCTGCTTCTGCACGCAGGCAGCGGTAGTACCGTTGGGGCAGCGGTAGTACCGTTCCAGGTCAGGTAGCGGTAGTACCGCTGCTCCAGCGGTAGTACCGGCAGACTCTCACGAATAAGATTGATGTTCTCCAGCGGTAGTACGAAGCAGGTACCGGCAGGTACCACTGGCGATCCAGAGAGCATTTGGCGTGGCACGGTAGTGGTGGCGGTAGCGCTAGCGGTAATACCGCTCCTGGGACTCAGCGTTAGTACCGCTCGGTGAGCGGTAGTACCGCTGCAGAAGCTGCGGCTTCTCTTCCTTCTCCTCTTCCAAGCCACCGTCTTGTCCGGCTTGCTTCCTCTCGTTCCTTAGCCATCTTCCCGTGGTCTTGTACCCGTGGTGACACACCTAGTAATGCAATGGGAACAATGGTCAAGTAGTATAACGTCCAAAGGTGACATATAGTGAATCACATAGTGGAAGGAGTTCACCTTTGAGGTCCATTGTGACTTGTGAGGTATTGGAGTGCTTGACATGGTGATGGACTTGACCTGGGCTACATCATCTCCCCTCCCTTTAAAAAGAGTCGTCCTCGACTCTTGCTCTTCATCACCATGCAAAGGAGGTAGATGTGTTGTCGAAGAGTTGGAATTCACCATGTCTACAAACAACAAAGACCAAGCAAACCATGTGTGTGCAAGAAAGAGGAGCATATCAACAATGACATGTCCATTCTTTGTCATAGCACCATTAGCACAACACAAGAATATGAAAATGTATTGCACATGCAAGGTTAAAGTGCAAGCAATCCAATGTAACATCTTCAAAATATCATCATGGTGGCAAACAAAGCACATGAAAGAACAAATTTTCTTCATATTTGTTGCAACACCAGATTGGTAGAAACCAAAACACTCATGACAAGACATGCATAAAATGTCATTATGGTTGCAAACAAGCCATTGGAAAGAACAATTGTTCATCATATTTGTGGCAACACATAAATCATCCATGTGAAAGATCAAGTAAACATGCTTGTCATAGGGAAAACCAATATCACCAACATGTTTGCAAACAAACCAAAGGCAAGAGAAATTATTCAACTTGTTTGATGCAAAACATGAGAAAGATCCAAAACTCGAATGTATGCTCTCAAGAGCTCGTATTGTCAACTCATGCTCAATCGAGGTTGACATTATCATGCGGTTACCGGCACACACTAGACAACATATGAAGAAATTATGTGCACGGTATATGAACACATCATCCATCATGAAGTGTCTCTTCATTTGCACATCACCAACCACACAAAAATCAATTGGAAAACATGACATATGTGGATGGTGACTATGCAAAGTGAAGGATGGAACAAGGTCCATAAGAGAAAACGAAACATCTCCAAAAAGTGAGAAAGCTATGGGGGCGATCTCATTATCAAGCATTTCAACATTATTGCAAGCAACACATGTGAAAGAAAAATTGTTCAACATTCACAAATAGGTGATTCCACATGATCAACATTGGTTTCAGACAAAGTATCACATGGGAATAAGAACGAATCATATGTGACATCCAAAGAATCATCCATAGCATGCAAAACAATCATAGTCCATCATGTCCACTAGCGGGATCATGGTCACATCAACACCCATACCTTTGTAGTCCCACTCATGTGAAGTAGGTGTTGAAGTAGTAGGGGCTTCCATAAAGCCGACTTGTTCAACTTGAAGTAGACATGGGTTGGTATCATCATCATCCTCCATGTACATCTTCTCTATTTGAGGCACCGTCATGTCGAGGAGTGACGTCTCATCATCCATGGAACCTAGCACACAATGAGAAAACACACTAAAGGTAGAGGTTAAGTTGTTAGAATTCAAAATGGCCTCACAAGACCTATCAACTACCTCTCTCAACTCAAGTGGTGTATCACTCATTCCCTCAAAGTGAAAGCACTCAAACTCACATATGGTGGAGGCACTCAACTCACTCTCACTCTCACTCAACTGGGCTAAGTGGCTCTCATTCTCACAAGGGATTGGTACCATCTCATAACTCAAGCTCATAGGGATAGGCTCGGTTTCCTCAACTCCATACGCCTCCAAGGTTGAAGGGAAACTCCCATGCTCAACCTCCTCAACCAACTCGCCTCCAAAGGTCAATGCCATAGTGTAGGCATCATCACTCGACTCCTTTGCGGAAGGGAAAATCCCATGCTCCGCTTCATCACTTGAGTCCATTGCCGAAGGGAACATCCCATGCTCGGCATCATCATCACTTGACCCATGGTTATAGGTGATAGCATCATCCATGCTCGCCTCCTTGGTCGAAGGGAAAATCGCATGCTCGACCATCTTGTCATCGTCTTGGTCACCGTCTTGTTCACCAACTTGGCATTCCCACATCATGTGACCTCTTCTATTGAATAGTGGGCACAAGAGATTGGGACATTCTCGTGGATCATGGTCTTGGCCTTGGCAATTGTCGCATATGGTACCTCCAGCGGAAGCGCAGCGGTACTACCGCCCCGCAGCGGTACTACCGCTGGATCCAGCGGTACTACCGCCACTGGATGATCAGAGGAAGCTTCGAAGGCCCGCTCCAGCGGCACTACCGCTGGACCAAGCTGTACTACCGCCCCGCAGCGGTACTACCGCTGGCCCCAGCCCCAGCGGTACTACCGCTGCGGCGGGAACCAGCACGGGTTGGATGCCCTTATCCTCTTCCCACCTACCACCCTTTTGGGTCAACACTATAAATAGGAACCTACCCCCTCCAGATCTAGATAGACTTAGTTTTGAGATTAGAGTAGAGCTAGACTCCTTCTTCTCAAAGGTCTCCTTCCTCCCCCTTGTGGGGATGGTTCCTCCTCTTGTGGAGAAGATCCCTTCATGGATTCAAGACCTCTACTTGTAGTTTGACTACTTGCCAATCTTTCATCCTCGGGTGACTTTATTGGATCGGTTCGGTTGACCGTTGGAGAAACAACCATCCAAGATCCCTTCTTGTATCTACTTGCCGATCTCCCACCTTCGTGTGGATTCTATTGGGCCGGTTGGACCGACCGGTAAGGGAAACGGTTCTTGTATCTTGAGCGTGTTCTTGTGTTCTTGGCCTTCTTCCTCGTGTTCTTCGTGTTCTTGCGTGAGTTCGTCCACATCCTCCGTCAATCCGTGAAGATCGGGCCACCCTAGAGGACTTTTCCTCATCAGAAAGGCGCCGTCTTGGTTGTGGCCTCACGTTTGTGACCATACTTCTTCCGGCGTCGACGTTGGAGTTGCTCGATGAAGTTGTCGAAGTCGGCCATGATCTCGTCAGTGATGGGAGTGGTAGCACTAGGGGACACCATAGGATGCGTCTTTGTCGCCGTCTTCTTTTCATGTCGACGTTGACGCTCTTGAGTGGTGGGGTGTCGCCGAAAGTCATTCGGATGCTTCTCCTCATGTTGGCGTCGGCGTGCTTGTTACCTTGGCGACCTTTCTTTGGAGCTTCCACTAGAGCTTGGCGACATGTTGTGGTCCACCGTGGCATCTTCCTTGTGGTGCCTTGAAGAGCTAGATAAAGGACATAGGCTCTTGGCCAACTCGTCCAAGGCAGCCTTGACAATTTGGAGCTTGGCCTTGTGAATGCGCTTCTTGTGGTGCCGCCTTGTTGTCGATGTAGAGTGGCGAGGCTTGGCGCTCTTGCCGTTGTCCTTCTCATGGCACCTTCTTGAAGTTGATGGCGAATGGCGAAGCTTGGCACTCTTGGAAGTAGATGGAGCTCCATAAGATGAACTCATGTTGGTCGTCTTGTCTGAGCACCGTCTTGATCTTGAACCATAGAAGTAGGTTGTGCCATGACGCTTGGTGGTGTCGCTCTTGAACATGGTGGTGATGGGGTTCCTCTCCTCTTGCATGTTGTCGAAGTCGCCGCACATGCTACAAGAGTAGTAGTCGTAGACGTTCTCCACCATGTCATCGGAGTGGTAGTCGTAGTCGTGGCGCTCCACCATGTCGTTGTTGCCGAAGTTGATACCATGTGATGAGGCATGTGAAGACACTTGTGCCTCATTGCCGTTGGAGCTTGTGTAGTCGGAGTCGTGGTAGATTCTTGTGTACTTGGAGTCGATACAATTTGATGGAGGTTTCTTGACGACATTGTACCGCTCCTTGTCATGTATGCTCGAATAGTCGGAGTCGTAGTCGGAGTAGTTGTAGCGGAAGTCTTGGTGATGATCCATCATGTCATGGGGGTCGTTGTCGGTGTAGTAGTCGTAGTAGCCCCCATGTCCTCAATGCTTGGGGCATCATAGTACATGTGACTCAAAATGTAGTCCTCCTCATAGGCTCCATAGTTGCATTCGCTCTCCCTAGACATGTCAACTCACAAGACAAGTGTATATATGTGGAGTGGAAAGGAACTAGAACATAACCTCTCACCTTGTAGATAGTATTGGACGTCGTGGACAACCAAGGGAAACGATCACAAAGTAAAATGCTTGTGTTCAAGTATCCAAAGCGAACTCCAAAACACACACGGCTTAAAAGTTGGTAGGTAGGTATGGTAGGTGGAAAGCAAATTGAACCAACCAGAAACCAAGATATTGTCAAAGCAAGTAGAGAACCACGATGATCACAAAGCAAATACAAGTCAATCTCAAAAGATAGGAATTTAGTTCACGGAAACACACACGCGGAGAGATAAATGGGACTCGTGCAACCAAGAAGTGAGCTAAAGAACCAAATGATCCTAGCGAAGACTATAAGCTCGGTGTTGCACAAGTACAAGGAGAGCCACTAGCTCGATTGCAATTTATTGGTGGGCTACAAGATTTGCACAACAATGCACCACCTACTAGATGTTCATCGAGCTTGCGCTTTCCTACAAGATATAGCAAGTGGTGTTTCTTTCTTTTCTTTTCTCTTTTGACTTGGCACTTTTTGCTTCTTTACTCTTTTGATTCTTTTTCTCTTTTGCACACAGACTTCTTTTGATGCCAACACAAAGTATATGATATATGAACTAGCGCACAACTTTTGCTCGGAAACTACACGGTGCAAATGTGCAAAGCCCAAGCAATCATCAAGAGCTAGCCTCAATAGGACATGGTAAGCGCAAAGATATAGTGTGGCTTTCAACGGAATGGCAAGGGGTAAAGGTTGGCGATGTTATACCTTTCGTCGATGTTCTTCACCCTTTGTTGTAGAAGCTTCGTGCTTGCCCACGGATTTTGTTTGTGGTGGATGATCGATCTTCCGCAATGGTGACGAAGTCCTTGATCGTAGCTTCGAAACGAGCCAAAGAACACCAAAAACGGAGTCCGAATGCAAAAGATATGGCCAAAACCGTGGCGCCGAAATGCTGTTTTCGTGTCTGTTCCAGGGCCTAGCGGTACTACCGCTACAGCGGTAGAGGTAGTACCGCTAGCTCCAGAAACTACACCCGAGACGGAAATTTCGCGATTTTGGGCGGAAAAACGGAGCTCAAATCACCAAATCAAAGGCCAAATGATGGAATTAGGCAATGGGAACACAAGGGAAGGTAGATCAACTAGTATAGCAATAGATCCACGGATCCAAACTTGCAAAAACGCACTCAAATCTCAGATCGATCCAAAAGCAATTTGGGGCTATTTTTGGTGGAAATTTTCGAATTTCTCAAAATCAAAGAAAAATTTGGGGGATTTGTGGGGGAAACAAAGTCAAATCTGTGGCAACCATGCTCTGATACCAAATGATGAGGATTGGACCTCTAGGGTGGCCCGATCTTCACGGATTGACGGGGGACGTGGATGAACTCACTCAAGAACACGAAGAACACGATGAAGAACACCAAGAACACAAGAACTCACACAAGATACAAGAACCGTTTCCCTTACCGGTCGGTCCAACCGGTCCAATAGAATCCGCACGGAGGTCGGAGATCGGCAAGTAGATACAAGAAGGGATCTTGGATGGTTGTTTCTCCAACGGTCAACCGAACCGCTCCAATAAAGTCACCCGAAGATGAAAGATTGGCAAGTAGTCAAACTACAAGTAGAGGTCTTGAATCCACGTAGGGATCTTCTCCACTAGGGGAGGAACCATCCCCACAAGGGGAGGAAGGAGACCTTTGAGAAGAAGGAGTCTAGCTCTACTCTAATCTCAAAACAGAGTCTATCTAGATCTGAAAGGGGTAGGTGCCTATATATAGGTTTGACCCAAAGGCGGTAGGTGGAGAGGGATACAAGGGAATATTCCCTGCTTCTGCATGCAGGCAGCGGTAGTATCGTTGGGGCAGCGGTAGTACCGTTCCAGGTCAGGTAGCGGTAGTACCGCTGCTCCAGCGGCAGTACCGGCGGACTCTCACGAATAAGATTGATGTTCTCCAGCGGTAGTACGAAGCAGGTACCGGCACGGTAGTGGTGGCGGTAGCGCTAGCGGTAGTACCGCTCCTGGGACTCAGCGGTAGTACCGCTCGGCGAGCGGGAGTACCGCTGCAGAAGCTGCGGCTTCTCTTCTTTCTCCTCTTCCAAGCCACCGTCTTGTCCGGCTTGCTTCCTCTCGTTCCTTAGCCATCTTCCCGTGGTCTTGTACCCGTGGTGACACACCTAGTAATGCAATGGGAACAATGGTCAAGTAGTATAATGTCCAAAGGTGACATATAGTGAATCACATAGTGGAAGGAGTTCACCTTTGAGGTCCATTGTGACTTGTGAGGTATTGGAGTGCTTGACATGGTGATGGACGTGACCTGGGCTACATCACTGCTGCTGCTCTCACTCTCGGCGAAGCATTCCACGCGCCCTCCTACAGCGCGGAAGATCTTCACGGCGAGTGTGGCGTCTCCATCATACTTGCAGGCAAGATATTGCCCCCGGGTCAGGCGGCGGGAGCGAGCGAATGACTTCCACCCTTGACCAAGGAGCATGGAGTTGTCGACGGTGTACTCCACCGAGATCCAGGAGGGGCCATTAGGACAGCCTTCCACCTGCAGCCCCAAGCCCGGAGGCCTGTTATTCTCCATCGCCATCGCAAAGGAGTCTGGAAGGTCAATCCGGCTGCGGATATTGCGGCGCAGATCCAGGATGAACTCGAAGGGTGCGAAGCTCGTGTGGATTGCATCCCGTGGGGGCGGAGGAGTTCTTCCGCATCTCACGGTTCCTCTACCTCCACCGCCTCGCTTTGCTCGCCCTCTTGAGGCGGCGCTTCCGCGGCCACCAGAGCTTCTCTCCGTCGGGGCCGAAGTATGAGGACGTCCCACTCCTCTCTTTCCTCTCGCCTTTGGAGCTGTTGGTCTGGAAAGGGAGAGATGGGTCAAGGAAGAAGAAGACGGGGACTTGTGAGGCGTTCGTCCGCTTTTATAGCGCGCGGAGCTTCTCTCTCCAACCGTCTTCACAGCTTCCCGGCAGCGGGAATCGAGGAGGCAAACTCAGTTATTCCCCTAAGCGGAATAACTCCAAGACCATCACGACGGCTGATGGACCGAAGCAAGGCGCCAGGTACCCACTTTGGCCAACTCTTTGGCCACAGCCTGGCAGCAACTGAAGCAAGAGCCGCCGGGACCATTCCGGGGGCTACTGTTGCAGCAGTGGAACATGGGGTTCCCCTGATGCTGCCAAAGTGGGTCCTCCACTGGGGCCCACCAAGAAGATGGACAAGGCAAGGAGTCAAGTACAGCAGATGGGTTAGCCCATCTGCCTCAAGGACACCCAACAAGTTCGACAGCAAGTCTCTGCGGCTAAGGACCAGGTGACCTTTCGGGTCACCCCCTCGCCCGGAGAACCAGGCGAGATACCCGCGGGTCCGTGCGCCCAGCAGGAGGCCAGGCGCGTCCCCGGGTCCTCCATCCGTACCACCGAGAGGATAAGATCGCCAGCTCGCTGAAAGCTGGTGGACGACTTGGGCGCCAAGATGAAGGTCGCGCCCTGGTGACGTTGCCACGAGCGCAGTTGGTGGGGCAAACAGGCTTTGTTCGTCCCACCTTTTCCAAGGGCGGATGACCACGCCGCCCTCCTCAGAATGCTGGGAGGAGAGAGTGCCACGTCTCCTCCAAGGACCGCCGAGGGGTTTTCCCGCCAAGACCCCTCATACCTCTCGCGTACCCATGTCGGATTCCCTTAGCCTATAAAAGGAGGACCATGGCACCGAGGGAAAGGGAGGAGAAAAGAAAGAAGAAGAACAGAAGCAAGCTAGAGCTCAGGCAAGACTAGACTAGGGTTCGGAAGGTAGAGAGAGAGGTGATCTCCCCAGGGCAGGAACTGCTCTTCGTCTACCTCCGGCCGAAACTCAGCCGGGTTCACCCCAGAACACCCTTGTACACCACACCATGATGAACCTCTCAATCCAGACATGCAGGAGTAGGGCCTTAAGCCTCCGGGCGGCCTGAACCTGGGTAACTCCGTGTGTCCTGCTGTGTTGTTTGCTCTCTCCCTCTCGACGAATAACTTCACGTCCTTGCTCCCGGGTAAGGCGTCTTCCAGCCTCGTTCGCGCCCCGTGCCGAACCTAAAAAGGGGGTATCATCTACTCCCAATGTCCGTCACCCGAGACACGACACCAGGTAAAGAGGTAAAGAGACAGTTCTTCTTGAATTTAACTTTGCAAAGAGAGGCACATATATACCATATCATATCTCTTCATATTTGTGGTTGTCAAACGGTTCACAAAAGGAACACCAACATCGGCTGTCACGAGGAGAAGCTGAACTAGGCGGTCATTTTCGTCTGTCTTCAGATGAACTCTTCGGGAAACTATGTAACAGCTGGCCTCTTCGTCACTCTCAACAGAACTTTCAGAAGTATAGGCAGGACTTTCATAATCCTCCTCATGGTTCTCTTCATTGTTGGCATATTCCATAAAGGCAACAGAGATCCTGGGATTTAGACCTGCCATAGTAAAAACAAGCAGCACTACTCCCTTGTGAACATGATTGGTGTCCCAGACGAACTGTTCCCATCCTAAGCCGTGCAAGCGGGTTATCTTCCGTTCTTTGGTCACATAAACGGTGTATGTTTTCTCAATAGCATGAAAACACCATAGTGTCGCCTACTACCCGGTTGAACGCTTCCCGACCGTTGCACGCTACAACCTGTGCAACAGAAGGTATTATACAGTACTATGCAAGAGAAACACGTTAAAGAATATTGAGAAAATTGCAAAAAACCACCATAATTGGTGGTCAAGCTACACTGGTACACGTCTCCTTCTCCGCTGGTCCCCGTCGCCTCCCGGGTCCCGCCTCAGCCGACGTTGCCGCGGAGACGGGGTACCAGTGTAGCTTGACCACCAATTGTGGTGGTTTTTTGCAATTTTCTCAAGAATATTAGAAGTTGTTGTCCTACTTACGAATGACTTGCTGTGAGGACTATCAGTTTGTAGCTGAATAGTAAAATTGGCTCCACTGACGATGCTAGAGCATGCATGCTCGCAGAACGGGCATGTCAGTTCCTGTTAATTAATTAAGTTAACATGTGCATAACGAATTCCTATATCATACAAATTCAACCCAATTTTGAAATAAATATATGAGATTAACTCATAGAAATGTGGGCATCACAAATTCGTAATACATGATATGCAAACAAGAAGCTATCTAATTGAGAACTAATTAAAACTAGACAACATGCTGCACAAATTCCTAAAAAAGCTAGTTCAAGATAGTTTTAAAATAAATATATGAGTTTAAATCAAATGTGGGCATCACAAATTCATAATACATGATATGCAAACCAAGAAGCTATCTAATGGATAAGTAATTAAAACTAGACAACATGATGCACAAATTCCTAAAAAACACAACACAATTTCTAAAATAAACTAAAAACTAGGGTTAGAACATGTAGCAAACCAAGGAGTTAGCGGCTGCACGGCAAGGCAAGATGTGCTGTGGGGACGGGCCGGCAGGAATGCGCATCGACGGGCGCCGGCGGCAGACCGGCGCATCGGCAGGGAACGGCTGCGTGCAGGTGCATCTTAATGGAAACAACGGCGGGGAGGCGGGGAGTGAGGGGAAGGGCAGCGGGGAGCGAGGGGAATGGTGACGGGGAAGGCGGGGAGTTAGGGGACCGGCGGCCGGGAGACGGGGAAGGAGCGGAGTGAGGGGCTGAGGGGAATGGCGCCGGGAGCGAAGGGAACGGCGGCGGGGAGTGAGGAGGGGGTGGCGACGGGAGGCGGGCGAGGGTTTGTTGGGGAGGTGGGTGAGATTTCGATTTGTGGCTTGGTGGCAGGAGGGGAAAATTTCACCCTCTCGATTTGGATTTGGAACCCGAAATTTTTCACTTTGCGGCCAGTTATTCACAATCCGTACCATCCGGATATGTTTGTTCACTCCGAGATTTAACAAAATCCATAATAATTAATGTTACCCTGAGTTGTAGACGAAGAAATAAGTTCATATACCTAAAATAATTTATCATGTAGTAGTAGAACACTTGTAGCTAACTTACATGGAAAAGGCATGTATGTACGAGATGCATGTGTTCTTCTAAATTTCCAGCTGTATTTTCCACAGTATATGAATGTAGCTATACATTTTTAGTGTATACACTCTTTTTAGTATGAATGTGGATAAGCATGTGTGTGGAAACCTTAAACATCTTACATTGAACGGAGGGAGTACCTCAAACCTATGAAAGAAACATTCGACAAAATATTAGCAATTTCGATGGTTTCAGATAGTGTGCTCATAGATAATAGCATTATATGGATCATTCATCCATTAACATTAGTAGAAATAGTTGTTCGGTATATTAAATTTGTAAACATATGGATCATAGTCGGAACCTCCGGATATTTAGTTAGCAAACATACGAATTTCGCGCAATGAAAATACTAAGTTTTTTCATACAATTACCACTAGAAATTTTAGGCACAATTACATTGCTAGCCAAATAAAGGACGATGGGGAAGCTGCTACAGAACATAACCACAAAGCTGCTCTTTTATGGACTGCTTTTACTGATAAGCTGGGCAAATCTGATACTGTAACAATGGAATAGAATTTAAATGAGCTGGTACAAAGGCAAAAGCTTCATGATTTGGATATTCCATTTACCACTGATGAGATAGATGATGTGATCAAGCATATGCCATCTAATAAATCACCAGGTCCTGATGGTTTTAATGGAGTTTTCATGAAAAATTTCTGGTATTTTATCAAGCACCAGTTTTATAGCCTTTGCAACAAGTTCTATAATCATGAGCTAGATCTGACAAGCATCAATACAGCTAACATTGCTCTTATTCCAAAAATCCCCAGTCCAGAAAGGCCTGCTGATTTTAGACCAATATCCCTTGTCAGTATGGGACTTAAAGTCATCACAAAAATCCTTGCAAATAGAGTTCAGAGGATTATTATTCCTCTGTTACATAGAAATCAGTATGGCTTTATAAAAAATAAAACAATACATGACTGCAATATCCTGGGCATTTGAGTACCTGCATATATGCCACAAGTCTAAAAAGGAAATAGTAATCATTAAACTGGATTTTGAGAAAGCATTTGATATGGTGGAGTACAGTGCTATACTTGCCATGCTCAAGCACCTGGGCTTTTGAGAGAGATTCATCAGCTGGGTAAGGAGCATTCTGACATCTGCTTCCACTTCTATTATCCTTAATGGAGTCCCTGGCAAAACTATCAAATGCAAAAGAGGAGTTCAACAAGGGGATCCCCTTTCACCGCTCCTTTTTGTTACCACCGCTGAATTGCTACAGATCATTATAAATAAGGCATGGGAAGATGGAATAATTCAATTACCAGTTCATAATTCATATGGACAGAAATTCCATATCCTACAGTATGCAGATGACACATTGCTTATCATGCCTGCTGATAATGAGCGAATTGCTGCCCTAAAGAACATCCTGCAAGCATTTTCCAATTCTACTGGTCTCAAAATTAATTACCACAAATCATCTATGGTTCCAATTAATACTGGACATGAGAAGTGCTTGGAATTAGCCAATTTGTTTGGCTGTAAAGTAGAATCATTGCCCTTCACCTATTTGGGTCTCCCCATGGGTATAACAAAGCCAAAAGTGGAGGATCTCATGCCTATGATGTGTAAGATGGACAAGAGACTATCTGGTATCTCTAATTTGCTATCACATTGCTCCAGACTGGTGGTAATTAAGGCAGTTATATCTGCTATGCCGAATTATCTAATGTGTGCTCTGAAAGTTCACTACACACACACAGATCATGCTGATAAATCTATGAGGACCTTTCTCTGGCATGGCAAAGACATAGAAAAAAGGAGGCTGCTTGGTTAAGTGGGAAAAAGTATGCCAGCCGAAATCTGCAGGTGGATTGGGAGTAATCAATCTCAGAGAACAAAACAAGGCTTTGCTTATGAAAAACCTGTTCAAATTCTTTAATTCCCATGATTTACCCTGGGTCCAGCTTCTATGGAATGCCTACTACTAGAATGGTACTGTCCCATCCACACAGCAACAAAAAGGTTCCTTCTGGTGGAGAAATTGTGTTTCCTTCTTAGATGATTTCAAGAATATGACCACACGTACACTGGGAGATGGTAAGAGCATCCTGCTTTGTCATGACAAATGGAAGGATACCCCTCTATGCACTCAGTTCCTCCAGTTACATTCCTTTGCTCATAATTCTACGATCACAATAAAGGAGGCAGTTAATACAACAAATGGTCTGCACACATTATTTTAGCTTCCTCTATCTATGATTGCATCTGATCAGTATGATAGACTAGTTGAGCTTATTGAAGAGCAGCAGAATGATCATCCTACTGATACATGGAACTTTCCTTGGAATAACACCAGATATTGTACTAAAAAGGTCTACACTGCTCTAACCCAGTTGTTGCTCCTGCCCATTTAAATGGATCTGGAAATCTCCTTATCTGCCTAAGCATAAGTTTTTCTTCTGGCTATTGCTACAAGACAAACTCAATACAAGGGATTTATTGACAGGAAACATTTTTATGTGGAATCCAAGTCATGTGTGTTGTGTGATGATGATACAAGAGAAGATCTGAGGCATCTTTTCTTCGGCTGTCATTTCAGTACAGTCTTTTGGGAGAAATTGGGAGTAGATTGGCCTGCTGATATGGGGTTAATTGAGATGATGATTCAGGAGAATAACAATTCTGCTAATCCTTTCTTCAAGATCATGATGATTACTGGATGTTGTTGCATTTGGAATCACCGGAATAAAATTATCTTTGAAGGGTTGCCGAGACATCTGGATACTTGCTACTCCTTCTTCATAGATTCAGTAAATGTTGTTAGACATAGAATCAAGCCTAGTCTTAGAGAAGTCATGCAGGACTGGCTTGATCATTTGTAATTTATTTCTTGAACATTGGACATTGGTCATTGTATATATTTGTGCTGCGGCATGCAATAGAAAATGGAAAATGAAGCAGTGGGGGTCTTCCCCACTGTTTTACGCGTCAAAAAAAATATTTGCATCATATAACGACGAATAGACAATACAGATGCATAAATATAGCTCAAAAGTTATCACGTATATTGCAAATATACCAAAAATATATAAACAATTGAACTTTCGATACATTTAACGTCCGTACCCTCCGAACTACTAGAAACTTTGACCACATTTTGACCACATTTTTTCCAGTGTGAACGGCGCAGTATTTTAAACTCCGGATAGCAAATGACCTCCAGGTCCCGCCGGAACCGTGGCTGGCCGGCGCAGCACCTGGATTTAACAAAATCCAAAATACTAACAAAACACATTAAAACAAAAGTGACGATAAATGATTTATGCGTCCTAATTAATGTTACCCTGAGTTGTAGACGAAGAAATAAGTTCATATACCTAAAATAATTTATCATGTAGTGGTAGAACACTTGTAGCTAACTTACATGGAAAAGGCCTGTATGTACGAGATTCATGTGTTCTTCTAAATTTCCAGCTGTATTTCCCTCTGTTCCACAATATAAGATGTTTTAGCCATTTTCCACATTCACATTCATATACATGAATGTGGCTATACATTTTTTAGTGTATACACTCTTTTTAGTATGAATGTAGATAAGCATGTGTGTGGAAAACTTAAACATCTTACATTGAATGGACGGAGTACCTCAAACCTATGAAAGAAACATTCGACAAAATATTAGCAATTTTGATGGTTTCAGATAGCGTGCTCATAGATAATAGCATTGTATGGATCATTCATCCATTAACATTAGAAGAAATAGTTGTTCTGTATATTAAATTAGTAAACATATGGATCATAGCCGGACCCTCCAGATATTTAATTAGTAAACATACGAATTTCGCGCAATATTTGCATCAAAATATAGACAATACGGATGCATAAATATAGCTCAAAAGTTATCACGTATATTGCAAATATACCAAAAATATATAAAAAATTGAACTTTCGATACATTTAACGTCCGTACCCTCCGGACTACTAGAAACTTTTACCACATTTTAACCATATTTTTTCCAGTGTGAACGGCGCAGTGTCTAAAACTCCGGATAGCAAATGACCTCCGGGTCCCACCGGAACCGTGGCCGGCCGGCGCAGCACTCGAGATTCCCCTCCGGACTTGTGAGCTTTGTTAACCGCGGCGCTGGACGGTAGAATTCCATCCCCTCCGAGAAACCCTAGCCGCCGCCTCCATCCATCCGCCTCTCGCCGGCCAATCCAAGATCCGTCGCCGCGCGCATCGATCATGCCTCGACGCCTCGCCACGACCTACTCGAAGCTCACGCGTGAGCGCTACGCCGCCATTGCGGCTGAGATGCGCGCGGCGGCAAAATCCCAGATGCGGCCGAGAGATTGGCGGAGGCCATGGCGAAGGCTGCGGGGGAGATGCGCTCGCCCACCGGCTATATAACGCTGGTCTTCACCATAGCGAAGGCCGTGGCGAACGCCGTGGGGGATTTCTTGGCGGTCCGCGCAGGCCGTAAAGGCATGCCGGCGCGCCTGGTTGCCGCAGATGGTGGCGCGCGCATGGTGGAGAGCCAGGCTTCGGCGACGGGCAATGGCGGCCTGGTCGTGCTGGTGGAGAGCCAGGCCTCGGCGGTGGGCAATGGCGGTGAGGGGCACCTGGCCGTGGCGGGGGCTGATGGCGGCGACGCGCTGCACTGCAGGGTGCTCGCCCGCCTGGAGGCCGTCAAGGCAGAGCACCGCGCAGCCTGGCAACAAATCCAGGCCGAGCGCGTGGACGACGCACTCATCGGACAGATGAGGGCCGATCCCGCCCTTGTGGAGCAGAACCGCGGCATCCTCGAGGCCGCGGACGCGGCGCGCGCGGCGCCCGTGGGTGAGGAAGAGGGCGGCGAGGCAGGAGAGGACGGCGACGACGACGACGAGGACATGCCAGACACCGATGCGGGAGAGGACGGCGACGACGACGACGAGGGCATGCCGGCGGCCTTCTATGAGGACTACATGCCCGACTCGGATGCGAACATGCCCGACCATGTGGAGGGCGAGGGTGAATCCTCAATCGAGGAAGACGAGTAGATCTTCCTCCTTTCGTTTAGACCGGCCGATCGATCATCGAGCGGTCGATCTAGTAGTAGGTAAGCTCGATCTCTATCTCGTAGTATACTAGAGCTCGAGATCCGGCTAGTATATTTTGCTAGGAAAGCTAGCTTTGATCGATCCACAGCAGAGGGCCGGGATCGATCGATCAGCCATTGATCGATGACATATTCGCGCGCGACTTGTGCAGGGGCGCGCAGTACATATTTTGCTAGGATAGACATGATCGATCGTATTAATTAGCACTAGCTAAGATTGATCCAATCGTTTGAGGATTTGGCCGGCAGCTGGTGAGGTGAAAATTTCATACCAACTTCACTGTATTTTGCTACTAATTATAATAGTAAGTTATGAACTCTGTTGAATATCGGTCTGTTTAATTCCAATGTCTCTGTTCATGATTTTGTCCACGTTTTGGTGCGCACTTTGTCTCTGTCCATGATTTTGTTCAAGTTTTTGTGCGCACTCTGTTTTCAGTCAAAATTTTCTTTCACTCTGCGCTCGAGAGATATTTCTCAGACGGCGACATTTCTCAGCCGTCTCTAATGGTTTGTACATGCGGTGAATTTTTCTAGCCGTCTCTAATATTTTTGTATGGGAGACGGTGTCGTGTCTCGATGCACGGACACCGGGAGTATAGGATACCCCCTTTTAGGTTCGGCACGGGGCGCGAAGGAGGCTGAGAATCGTCTTCTCGGGCGGAGTCTAGATCAAGCTCTCCTCTCCACGATCAAAGCATGCAACCAAAGGGACACAAGGAGCTACCCAGGTTCAGGCCGCCCGGAGGCTAAAAGCCCTACTCCTGCATGTCTGGATTGATGGGTTCTTCATAGTGTAGCTTACAATGGAACCTCCCGGATGGGGTACCCGAAGGGTTTTGGCTGGAGGTAGAAGAAGGACAGATCCTGACCCGGAGGAGATCACCTTCCCCTCTACCTTCGCAGCCCTAGTCTAGTCTTGCTCTGGTTGAACTTGTGCCTTGTTCGACCTTGTGTTCGTTCTTCCTTTCCTTCCCCCTCCTCCGTGCCTTGGTCCTCCTTTTATAGGCTAAGGGGTTGCCACAGGGTCACGTGAGGGGCATGAGGGACCTTCGGGGTGAAGGACCCTCCTCATCTAGTTTAGGGGAGACGTGGCCTCTCCTCAGCCTAGCGTCTCCTTTGGGTTAGGTGGGAGCGTCCGCCTTGGGGTGGACAGGAGCTGACACCACCACGGGATGTGCTTCCCGCCCGCGCTGCCTTCGCCTTGCTTCCCAAGTCTTCCGCGGTGAGGTGGAGAGCTTATCCACAGGGACGTGGGGAAGTACCCGAGAGGGAGCCTGGCCTCCTGCCGGGAACTCGGGCTCTCGGGTCCTTCCTGGCCTTCTTGCTTGGTTCGGGGACCCGGCAGGTCCCCAGGACCGGAGCCCTTTGTCGATGTAGGCCTTGCGTGTCCTGACGGTGAACCCGCCAGCTTGACTTGAGTCTTGGTCTTGTCCATCTTCATCTTGGGCCCACATGGGGTGGACCCACTTTGGCAGTACTAGGGGAACCCCATGTTCCACTGCTGCGACAGTAGCCCCCGGGCATGGTCCCGGCGGCTCTTGCTCCAGCTGCCGGGGCCATGGCCTAAAGATAGGTCAAAGTGGGTCCCCGGGCACCTGGTCTTCCTTGCTCTGCTTCGTTGATGGCCTTGAAGGTCTTGGAGTTACTCCGCTGGGGGAGTAACTGCGGTGGCCCCCTCGATTCCCATAACGGAAGAACCGAGGAGACGCTGACAGAGGTGCCGCCGTGGCTATAAAAGCGAGGCGCACCCTGGCTCTTTCGTTCATCTTCTTCCTCAGTCCAACTCCAGGCCTCCCCACAAGCTGCCAGCGCCAATGGCGAGAGCGAGGAGAGGAGTTGGGCGCCCTCGTTCTTCTTCAGCTGCTGCGGAGAGTGGCCCCTCCACTCGTGGTCGAGCTGTTCCGCGAGGTCGTGGGATTCGCGGTCGCGGCGGCCGTGGAGGCCGCGGCACCGCTGCTCCCCCTCCTAGGAGCATGGTTCATACCAGCTTCGCGCCGTTCGAGTTCATCGTGGATCTGAACCACAGGCTCGCAGCCGGCTTCTCCTGCCGGATTCCTTCGCGATGGCGACGGAGGACATCGGACCCTCCGGCTTCTGGCTGCAAGTGGAAGGCTGCCCCAATGGCCCCTCCTGGGCCATGGCGGAGCGCACCACTGAAGGCGCCATGCTTCTGGGTCCGGGGTGGAAGTCGTTCTCCCGTGCCCGCCGCCTGTCCGGGGGCAATGCTTGGCGTTCCGGTACGACGGAGATGCGACGCTCTCCGTGAAGATCTTCGGTGTCGATGGCGGACGTGTGGAGTGCTGCATGGAGAGCAGCAGCGGCAGTTCGAGCTCCTACGACGAGGATGAAGATGAGGAAAACTCATCTGACATCAAGGTCGAGGGGAGCTCGTCTTCCTGAAGGCGAGGAGCTTCGGACGGGCGCCATGGAGATCTCGTTGACCTCCTCCTCGGCGGCCTTGACGACGTACTTCTGGAAGTAGCGTCTTCCATTGTACGGCGGTGCTCCTTGCTCGATGGGAGCCAACCTTTTTGTTGTAAAAAAGATCGTCCCCTTGTAGTCCTTGTAAATGAAGAAGATCTTGTTTCCTCCTTGTCTCGTGTCGCGTCCGTGTGAATGAGAACGAGTTTTTTGCAAAACGCGCTCCCATTACTGCAGCAGCCGTAGCCCAAGGGGTAGGTGGAGCGTGGGAGGCCTATAAAAGACCCTCCAGACTCCAACTCCCTTGACACATCTTCTCGCCTTGCTCCGCTCCTCTTCTTCCCTTGCCTCTCCACGCCCCGCAGAACAATGTCTGGCGAAGCAGAGAGGGCCTTGTCCGACGTGTCGACGGCGGAGTCCGTCTTCCGAGGAGCGGCGGAGGCACCCAGCGAAGCTGGAGCCCGAGCCACGGAAAGGACGAGGTCGTTCCCGCCCTCGGGTCTCCTTGGTTTTCCCCGCGGTGGGGAACATCGCCGGTTCTGCTGCCATGGAAGCGTCGGTGGCGCTGGCGACCCGGAAGGACACCATCAAGATGGAGCTGTGGAAGGAGGCCGCAGGCAATCAGAGATTGACCCGTCTCCTCTGCGACCTTGACGATGTCTTCAAGGTAAGGTTGCCTTGGTTCTGGCAATACGACCCTTGGGAAGATCCTGCGCCTTGACTCGATCTCTTCCTTCGTACAGGATGAGGAAGACATCATGGATAAGTTCGTGGACCACGTGCACCTCCTCTGCAGCCAGCATGTGCCGGGGTTTGCCCGGAAGTTCCCCGGCCCGTGGGACCCCTGAAGATCCTGCGCGAATGCCCTCCTTCATCCCAGGCGTCCCCGGGAGTCCGGAGTTCACCCGGCAGGCAATAAAACAGAAGACAGATCTGCGCAGCCAGGAGCTCTGAGCTGGCCTTAGTAGCATAGGCTAGATATGTATCCAGGAAAGCTTCGACTGAATGTAACTCAGAATTGTAAATTCAGAATGTAAGTTCAGATGAATGCAATCCTAGGGCTCAACTCCCGGGGTCATTTCCCAAACCTCCCCTTGCACTAACGCGCCGTCAAGTTTTCTGAGGAGATCTCTTAGGTGACAAGTACTCTAACCGCCTGTACCGGTAGCAGCACCCCTAAGAGCACTATGCCTTCCGGGAGTCCACTCCACAGCCACGGGTACTAGGCCAGAAGGGAAATCTGACCGTTCGCCGGGGAGGACGCATTACCCCCGCAAAGGTTCTCATCAACTGTCAAGCATGCGCAGGTTGGTGGTATATTGACTCCGAGCGAGATATTATGCCTAGAATGCAAGATGCACATGCAAAGACTTAGCTGGTTTTTGCCGTGCCTTGATCTGCTCTGTCCTTCCCGGGTACCCAGCTCCTGAGCCGCTCTTCAGCATCCATTCCTGTCCCGGGAGAGGCGCTACACATAACACACTTTCAGTAGGAAAAGAATGGACCCTCCCTTACATGTCGTGAAAGTGTTTCATCCGGAGCAACCCGCAAGCAAAGTTGAATGTGCATTTCTGTGTTTAGGTTCTTTAAAACACAGCACTGCCCGTTCCACTTCTTACCGCGGCAGTACGGCACGATCAGGTGGCAGCGCCTACTGATAGGCTACTCGCGCTCGACCTGTCAGCCACCGGCACCATGTCAGCCCCCTGCTTGGGGGTTGTTACGGATAACACACTTCACGACAACAAGAGAGGCTCACGGAATTGAAAAACTTATCTTTTATTCCTTGGCGACGATTCTTACACCCTTATACAGAACACTAGCCCCTTGGGCGTGCTTAGTTGACTCGAACTATCTGCGATTCATGTTCGTATTCAGGGGTAGAATTTCCGGAGATTCTCGATGTTCCAGGCGTTGCCCTCCGGCCTGCCTTTCTCGTCCTCCAGATAAACAGCTCCGGGTCTCAGGGTATGCGTCACCCGATAAGGTCCTTCCCACTTGGACGACAGCTTGTTCATGTTATCAAGCTTCTGCTTCTTGCGGAGAACCAGGTCTCCGGGTTCCAGTACCCGTGAACGGATATGGCGATCATGATAGCGGCGGAGCCCTTGCTGGTATCGAGCAGATCGTAAGGAAGCTCGCACCGCACCTCTTCCAGGAAGTTGATGTCATCAATCCTCCTCTCAGCTTGTGCGTCTTCATCATAGGCAAGTACCCGGGGGGATCCATGCCTGAGCTCTGTTGGCAAGACGGCTTCTGCTCCATAGACAAGGAAGAATGGTGTTTCTTGAGTGGCTCTGCTTGGTGTGGTTCTGAGGGACCACAAGACACTTGGTAGATGCTCAATCCAGTTCTTGCCCTTGTCTTCTAACTTGTCAAAGGCCTTGGTCTTCAAACCCTTTAGGACCTCCGCATTGGCTCGCTCCACTTGCCCATTGCACCTTGGGTAGGACACCGAGGCAAAACACACCTTGATTCCCAGCTCTTCACAGAAGTTGAGGAAGGATCGGCTTGTGAACTGAGAGCCATTGTCCGTTATGATTCTGTTGGGTACTCCGAAGCGGTACACGATCCCTTCAATGAACTTGATGGCTGCTTGAGCTGTCTGTCTTGGTACTGGCATCACTTCCACCCACTTTGTGAACTTGTCGATGGCCACGAAAAGGTATTCATGGCCCCCGACAGACTTCGGTATCTTCCCACGATGTCCAGCCCCCAGACCGCGAACGGCCAGGAGATTGGAATTGGCTGCAGAGCTTGCGCCGGCTGATGTATGTTCTTCGCATAGTACTGGCAGGCTTCACAGGTCTTGACTAGCTGCTCGCATCACTGAGGACTGTTGGCCAGTAGAACCCGTGACGAAAAACTTTACCCGCCAGTGATCTTGATGCCACATGACTTGAACATGTGCCCTCGTGGATGTCCCGTAGCAGTACTTGGCCTTGTTCTTGAGGATGCAGCGGAGCTTGACTCCGTTGTCCCGTCGCCGGTAGAGCTCGCCGTCGATCATGACGTAGAGCTTGGCTTGACGAGCCACCCGCTCGGCGTCGTGATCGTCCTCCGGGAGGGCGTGCTCCATGATGTACTTGACGATGTCCCGGGCCCAGGGTGGGTGGGTTCCTTCCACCGGTAGCACCATCCGACGGAAAGAAAGCATAGCTTCCTCCGCGAGGGGCTGCCGGGTCTTGAGCTTCTGGGCTGGCTACCCGTGTTGTCGAGGTAGAAGGGTCGCCAGCCCCCGGCGCAGATCTTGTCGCGAGCCTCTCGGGTGGATCGAAGGTCGCCTGAGGACCTCGATGTAGATCCCGGGAGGCACTGGTTCTTGCTTGGACGCCACCTGCGATAGCTCATCCGCGGCCGTGTTTTCTCCCCGTGGGACGTACACAGCCCGGAAGTTGTCGAAGCGCCGCTGCAGCTTCCAGACCTCTTCAACGTATGGTGCCATCTGAGGGCACGCGTACTCCTTGTTCACTTGTTTGATGACTAACTGAGAGTCACCCTTGACGACGATCTTGTTGATGCCGAGGCCGATGGCAGCACGAAGTCCTGCGAGCAGGCCCTCGTACTCCGCCGTGTTGTTGGAGATGTTCCCTTGGTAGTGCATCTGGACGACGTACTTCAGCCGGTCCCCGGTTGGTGAGGTTAGGACAACCCCAGCACCTCCTTTCCCCTTGGTGTAGGAGCCGTCGAAGTGCATGGTCCAGGCGCTAGGATCTTCCTTCCCGGGGAGGCAGGTTTCCTCTTCCGGGTCGTCGAACGCCGTCTCGGTCCACTCGGCCGTGAAGTCCGCCAGCGCCTGACTCTTGATGTTGTCCGTGTGCTCGAACTTGAGACCGAAACCTTGAAGCTCCATGGCCCACCATGATATGCGACCAGTGGCAAGTGGGTTCTCCAGGGGGCTTCTTAGGTTGTACTTGGACACCACCGTGATGGGATGGCTTTGGAAGTACGGCCTCATCTTGCGGGAGGCAATGAGGATTGCCAGCAGCAGCTTCTGCATCATGGGGTACCGCTCCCGGGCGTCGCGCAGCACTGCGCTGACGAAGTAGACCGGGTGCTGCACCTTGCGGGTCGCCGAGTCCTGAGAGGGCTCGGCTTCCTCCATGTCGACGTCTTGGGGTGGGGACGAGGTAGCCCCCGGCGAAGTCTCGTCGGAGGGAGATTCTCCATTCCCGACGGGCTCCGCACCGTCTGGTAAGCTTGCAGTGACGTCAGGATCGTGAGACCCCTGGTCACCCGGCAGCCTTTTGAAAGTGCATGTGTTGCCCCATGCGTGGTTTTGGTAATTAATGACAATCCTCATGGACTAATGTTTGCATTGAGATATCTTTATAGATCGTTTCCATGAAGAAGATTGGAGTTCATGTGTTGGACTCTAGAAGATTACATGATGACCAATGCTCTATTCAAGGGTTTATATGAAGAACGGTCATGTGAAGAATTGAGCTTATTGCAAGCATGGCTTGGAAAAGAAGATTGAGTGAACTTCATGTTTATCTCCAAGCCATCATCTATATCAAGAGAAGAATATGAAGCGCAAGTGGAGTCATGAAGACGGAGCTAAGTGAGGCTCTCCCATAATGGTGTATGGGGGAGCATTTGGAGAAGTCTTCGTCAAGCATGTGCTAGCAAGCGCAATCAAGAAATGTTGTCCACTTGAAGAGATCAAGATCGTCATCATCTAGCTCAAGTGGAATGCGCAAGGCAAAGGTATGATCTTGATAGGGTTTCTATTTTACCGGTCTCATGTTGTTAGTTTGGAGACCGGGTTATAGGATAGACGACGTACTATCAAGAGGGGCTCTCAAGTGAGTAACTTGATCGCATCTTTGTGGAGAGCTCAAACCTTTGCATACTTGGCATATCATCTTTCTTGGTTCATATTTGGCTTTTATCCATGTGAGAATTTAGAGCTTGTGTTCATCTCCATACCAAGCTCTAGTTCATCAAAAACGGATTTCATTTGGATATCTTGTGGTGTTTTTGATGTTGGAGGTTTTAACGGTTCGTCTTTTGTAGAGAGATCAAACTCTCCTCTTGTGTTCTCCTCCTCACATGATGGACTATGATGCTTCTATGCATGATCTTGTAAAGCTCTTCGTTACGATTCCAATGAGCCCAAGATCATCGAAATTGGAGTCCGGATGAAAAAGTTATGCCCGTTTTAGTGCCGGTGGCTTTGCAGTTTTTACCTGTGGCGGTAGTACCGCCGCGGTACCGCCAGCGGTACCGCCGGAGCCACCCGAGGCTCATTTTCGGCGGTACCGGAAGCGGTAGTACCGCCGGGGCGGTAGTACCGCTGCCCGGGGCGGTAGTACCGCTACCTGGAGCCCGTTTTTAGCCTGTTTTCCCTGTTTGACTTCCCAGGGGGGCGGTGTAGTACCGCTGGGGCCAGCGGTAGTACCGCCCCAACGCGTTTCTGCACATAACGGTTGGATTTTGGGGAACCTATTTAAGGGCCCTTCTTCCCCAATGGTTCCCCACTTCTTGAGCTTGTTTTTTCCCTCTCTCTCCTCCATTGTTGACCTTTGGAAAAGATTGCCTTCCTCTCAATCCCTCCCATGATTCTTACATATCTTTGAGGGAAAGTGAGAGGAGATCTAGATCTACATTTCCACCAATCCATCTCTCCTCCTAGTGAGGGGAACCTAGTGGATCTAGATCTTGGAGTTCTTGGTGCATCTCCTCTTTGTTCTTCCTCTCTTATTCCCCCATAAGCATTTGTTACTTTGTTGGAATTTGAGAGTGAAGGATTTGAGCCTTGTGCTCTTGCCATTGCTTCGTTGCATCGGTTTATCTCTCCACGAGGATTCGTGGAAGTTGAAATCTTGTGAACTTGTTACTCTTGGGTCTTCGGGCCTAGACGCCTTTGTGGTGGTTGGACCCTTGTGTGTTCACTTGAAGCCGTTCGGGAGCCCCCAATCCCATTGTGGGTTGTGCCTCGGATTGTTGTTGAAAGCCGTTCGGGAGCCCCCAATCCCATTGTGGGTTGTGCCCCGGATTGTTGTTGAAAGGCTCCGGATTCCGCCTCGAAGGAATACCGATAGTGGAAGGTGAACCAAACCTTTGTGGTGCGGTTCATCGGAGAAGAGGGTGAAACCTTTGTGGTTGTTGAACCGTTGTGTCGGTTCACACCTCTCCAACGAGACGTACTCCCTTTCAAGGAGGAACTCGGGAATACATCCTCGTCTCCGCGTGCTTCGGTTATTTCTATACCCGAGCTTTTTACTTATGCACTTTACATTGTGATAGCCTTCGTGCTTGAAGTATTCTATATTGCTATCACCTTGTTGCTTGTCTTGCTTAGCATAAGTTGTTGGTGCACATAGGTGAGCCTAGTTTATTTAGGTTGTTGGCTTGTTAATTTAAACACCTAGTTTTATTCCGCAATTAGCAAGCCTAAACCGGAAAAGTTTTAATCGCCTATTCACCCCCCCTCTAGGCGACATCATTGTCCTTTCAATTGGTATCAGAGCCTGGGCTCTCTTTTTGGGCTTTACCGCCTAGAGAGTAAAAGATGTCGTTTAGGGAATTAGTGCACGATCCCACTTTATATTCGATGGCACAAATTATGATGTTTGGAAAATTCGCATGCTTAATCTTTTTAGGGCCATGGGTCCAAATTATATTAAGAGGATTGTGGATGTGGGTTTTTCTCCTCCAAAGGATTCTCAAGAATTATCTTTAGAGGATGAGGAAAACTCTCATCTCGAGACTCTAGTTTCTAATGGTCTTATATGTGTTTTGAGCGATGTAGTTCTTGCGTCAATCATGCCTTTTCGGAACGCTCATGAACTTTGGACCAAGCTTCAAGATATATATGAAGTGTCCAAAATTATTGAGGATGATTGTTCTCCTTCCACCTCCGGCCGTGATGAGTTCACAACTTCTTCCACTTCACCAACATGTGATTTGTCACAAGGTAATGATATGGTGAGTGGTGATAGAAATTGCATTGGTGATGGTGAACTTACTATTGATTATACTTCTTCTCTATCACATTGCAATGTTCTATCTTTGGACTTAAACTCTTCTAGCACTCCAAATGTCATACATGCTAGAGTTGATAGTCCTTGCATATCATGTAATAGTTGTTTAACTAAATCTCATGATGATATGCTTCATATGTCTTGTTGCCATGAAAACAATGCTTCCATTTCCTCTAGTACTTGCATGACTAACAATGTAGAGGAATCCCAACATTTGTTGGAACAAGACATGGACCTAAATGGTGCTTCAAGTTATTCGTCATCATCTTCATTCTTTAATCATGTTTGCCTTATGGCTAAGGATTCCGAGGTGTCTCCCACCTCAAATCCAAATTTTGATGATGAGGATTCTCATGAAGAAGGTTTTGATTTTGAATCCTTAACCATGATGGGTGAGATGGTGCTTGGTGCTCTTCCCAAAGGTAGTAATGCTATCCCTCCTCTATGTGAAATCATTGATTATGTTTCTAAGAGTAGGGAATTTATTGAGGATTTGGAAAGTCAATTTGATGAGAAATGTCAAATTGAGAGAGATGACTCTATCACTATAGCTTCCTTGAAAGCTTCTCTTGAAGAAGAAGAAGAGCTTCGAGTGTCTCTTGAGGAGAAACTTGAATCTCTTGATGAATCAAATGATCTTATCATTGCTAAAATCATTAAGGAAAGAGATCATGCTATTGCTAAATATAAAGTGCTTAAAAAGGAAAAAGTTGAATTTGGTGTTGGCAATGCTAGACTAAGTGAGGACATAGAGAGACTTGACAAAGCTCACAAGGCTTTAGAAAGTGAACACTCTCTCCTTATCAAGTCTCATGATCAACTCCAAACTCAACTATCTAAGAATGATGAGCTTGTCAAGTTGTCTTCTTCCATTTCTAATGTTAATGATGCTTGTGCTACAAACTCCACTTCTCGTGAAGCATCTATTTTGAAGGAGAATGTTGAGCTAAGGGCTCAACTTGAGTTGCTATCTAGCAAGTATGGGAAATTAGAAGAAAGTCATGAAAAGCTTTCTAGCTCTAATGATGATCTTCTAGCATCCCATGCTAGGCTAAAGTTAGCTCATGAGGCTATTTCTACAAAGGTAACATCGTGTGAGCCTCATGTGGACAAAGGCACAACTTCTACTAAAATGCTTTATTGCCATGTGCTAGTCCGAGTGATTCATCCACTCACAATATTTCTACATCTTGTGATGAATTACTTTCATTGCCTTGTTGCTCTAACAATGAAGCTTCTACTTCCTCTAGTGTTCTTTTGATACTAACCATGTAGAGGAACTAAATGAGCTCAAGGCCCAAGTCACTTCTTTGAAGAAAGACTTGGAAAAGCGTCATGTTGGGAAATCCACACTTGACAATATGTTGAGTGTTCAAAGACGCCCCAATGACAAGAGTGGACTTGGATTCAACTCCAATAACAAGAACAAGTCCAAGTCTATCAAGAAGAACAAGGGCCAAGAACAAGTTAAAGACTCGGCCAAGATTGTTTGCTTCAAGTGCAAAGTTGAAGGGCACCATGTTAGATCTTGCCCTTTGAAGAAGAAGGCTCTTAGTGAGAAGCAACAAGGGAAGAAGCCTCAAGTTCCTCAAGTTGAAGAAGAACCTCTTCCCAAGAATCAAGCTACTCCTCCTCAAGTCGAGATTCCAACCAAGAAGAGAGGAGGAAGTCGATGTTGCTACCTATGCCGTGAGAAGGGTCACCTTGCTTCTTCATGCACAAATGGTACCTTATCCAACCCCATTATAGTTGATGATGTTTATTCTCTTCGGAAGGATAAGGTTGGCAATGTGTTTGCTAAATTTGTTGGGACTCAAAGTGGTGTCAAGAAAAGAACCATTTGGGTTGCCAAGCCTATTGTGACTAACCTCTTAGGACCCAACTTGGTTGGGGACCAACAAGCTAAAACTTGATCAATAGGTGTTGTTGGAGGTCATTGGAGACTTGGCTACATCATGAAGAATTAAGGGATCTTCATCAATTATATTCTCTCAAGCTAAGTCATTTGGATTATATTGTTCTACCTCATATCCAATGTTTCCTCCTTGCGGTAACTTTTATTTAAATCATATATACATTGAAAGTTGCTTGCACCCTTGCATGTGTTAGGTTTTGTACCTTGCTAGTGTTTGTATGTGTTGTGCTCTCTACTTAATTATCTTGAGTAATCAAGTATGTGTATATTGGTTTGCACACCATTTACTTGTGTTGAGCCTTATTTCTTTTATTTGATAACTTATCTTCTACATCACCAATGCTATCTCGGTAACAAGTATCTACCTCATGCATACTTTTCTAGCTTTCAACCTTGTGTAGGTTATTTCATGGCATGAATCTCTTTTGTCGCAATTCATTTGGTTCTTGCAAAACAAATTTGTTGCAAATGTGGGCAAGCCGGGATGATTACATATCAAGAGGAATATATATATATAATCATTTTCATGATTTATCAATCCCATATATGTTAATCTAGCCCTTTCTACTCTATGTCTCACATATGCAATATTGATGCTTTTCAAAATCATTTGCCTTTTGCGATACTTGTTATCTTTCTCGGAGCATCCCATTTATCACCTCCCTTGTGGATATTTTTGATGCTATGATGAGTATGTGTTGGAAGTTCATCTATATCCCTTTAAGATAAAGTTGAGCTTTGTGCTATGCTTTTAAGCAAAAATCTTATTGGTGTATTTATGACTTCCTCTTGGATATCATGTTCTTTACCTTTGTACCTGTTTTGTGTGTACATGTTTATTTGTGGACTTATATCTTTGTGATTGGTGTCTACTTAGAAACTTATACACATGAGAATAGTTAAATCTTTAATTGGTATTCCAATTCTTTAGTGACCACCTCTTATTGCTTTTGATTCTTTGGTGGTTTCTAAATGGCACAAGCTTTGTTTTTATTTGGTTTACCTTTTCATCTTAATAAGCTTGTGGAGCTATTTGCTATATCTTCTTTGGTGTGTGGGTACGGGAAAGACACGATATGCACTATGTGCCACTCTTTTTGAAAGACTATGTTGATGCTTTGGCTCATCCTTGTATTAGTCTCCTAAAATTGTCTTTCTATCTCACACCCATCCTTTATTTGCCGCTCCTTGCTCAACATTTTATTTGTTGCAAGTTGTATTGCCTCTTTTTTATATATGCTCTCTTGCACGTGTTTTTGTTCAAAATGATCGAGGAGGGAGTGAGGATTCCATGTTGTGCACTCCATATTGCTTTGCAAATCCTACCTTGTGCACGTACTGATATGGGGTTGCCCGATCTTCTCGTTGAGCACTTCTTCGGATGGTGGATAACTTGGTGTCACCGATGAACTCTCCTCGCTAGAACCCTGATGCCAATGCAGCAGCACTCTACCCTTTGGATATTCACGACTTCACACACTTGCGCACGTAGCCGTCGACCACGAAACGGTATAATTGCAATCTACTAATTCCCAATGGAAAGAACAGATCACACTTCAGTTGTTGTCACCTCTCCAGATCGATACGAATTGGAGATGTATAATTTCAGATGAATGCTTCTCGCAGTTCAATCTAGAATTCTAGGGTTTATCTTAAACGTGGTCTCCCTTTTTACAAGTACGGTACAGGCAAATATATATGCGTCCGTGCGTGGCCTCCGAGAGTCCAAGCCGAACACAACTGCTAACTACCTTAAATAAAATATCCTAATTGATTTTGCTAATTCGGATCAACTAAAACTGCACGCACATGCATGTGGGCCTACCCTATTCCTTTCCTTGGAAATATTGTGCGTGCTTGCTCCGTGACCAACATGCATGCAACGCACATGCATGGCAGAGCTGGGTCCCACGTCCTTGAATTCTTGAGGTGCATGCACCGATCGTACCACATGGCTGGGTCCCACCTTGATTGCATTACGTGAATGCATAAGTACATGCGTATAGGTGCTTGCTGAATTAGTAGTCCGAATTTGATGTGTTGCACTTTCGACGTCCATCTCTTGGTCGCCGTCGTCGCGTGTCTTGTGGTCGCTGTCCTCTCTCTCCTCCCGCTGGCGCCATTTCGACGGATGCTAAATCTAATCAAATAATAATACAATGATTTAGATAGTATATAATTTTTAGATATCAAAGTATTATTTTTAACGAGGAATAAATTCACCTGAAAATAATCATATGTTAGGCTTAATATTTCCTTCCAGTTCAAACATGAATAATCACTATAATTCATAGATATATCCTCATCATCCTCCCTTTCTTCAAGAAAAGCCGTCCGCGGCTTTGGATAAGCTGAAAGTGGAAGAAACAAAAAGAACAACGTGTACGCATAGTATATGTATATATAGCAGGTTGTATCATGTTTATAAACATTATGATTATTCTCAAATGACAAAATGCAACGAAAATTGCAAGCATAGCACATATAATTGTCATAAGAGAACAAAGAAAATCTCAGCAATAAGCAATCATAATTGCAAGTATAAGTGAAGTCCATATAATCATGATCTTGACAAGGAACAAATATGTATAATGTCTTATTATTCAGTATTAAATCAAGTGTCCTCACAGATGATCGATGATCAAATTTCATGCTACCATGGTAAAACCAACTCAACATATGCAAACCAAAAAATGTTGGATACCATGCTTCAACTGCGCTACTCTGATATTTAGAACAAAGTAATGACCAGAAAGTATTACACTCAATGATACTATCATGTTCATTATTTCTATTATGTAAGATGCAACTCAATTTGCAAATATAAGTGAAGTCCAAATCAGTAGCATATGTATTCATCAAATTTTGTTGCAAATCAAACATATGTGTAAAATCATGTTCAGATTTAGCAAATTGTAAACAATCCAACCGAGGTAACACAATGTTCAATTCAGCAATGCTATCACAAGTAATACATATGTGATCCACCATAAAAATTTCATTCATGTTATAGTCACCAACTAGATGAAAAGTGAAACCAGGAACATAGGTGCTAGAATTAACATATGAAATTTCAGAAATCCTATTCATAGCACATTGCACAGAAATTGGTTCATCTAACATGATAGAAGACACAACATTAACAGGTGGTATTTTAGCAAGCACTTCTTTATGTGTAATCATTACCACATGCTCAAAATTTGTAGTTGGTAAATCAGCACATGGTTCTTTAATATGTGTATCATGCAAATCTGAATTATCATGTATGAAAGTAGTAAGCTCACAAAATTTCGAATTTGCATGTTGCAGCTCCAAATCAACACCAATATCAATGACATCCTCCTCAGAAGTAGTAGGTACTGATTCATCTATCTCAAGTGGTGATGCAGGTTGTACTAGTGAGGGCTCCCTTTCTTCAAGAGTAACCTGCATATCACAAGAAACAATAGTAGGCACAATAGTAGGCTCCTCCAATGCATGTGTTGGTGGTGGTGCAGGTTGTACTATAGGCTCCCTTTCTTCAAAAGCAACCTGCACATTACAAGAAACAACACTAGGAGTAGACATGATTACATTAGTAGAAAGAACCTCCTGAATGTTTTCAAGTGATGCATGGCTTCTTTTATGCCACTTATGATTCCAAAGAAATAGTATATCAGGATAATATCTCTCAAAATTGAACCGAAATTTTTTGGACAATGGTGCACTTAACAAAAGATGACAACATGTAAAAGCTTTGGGAATCACACTACAATGAATTTGCTCCGTATGACCATTAATGGTTAATGGAACAAGAGTACGTAGAGTAATTCGAATTTTATCATCATTAGTAAGTAACATATATGGTTCTGATTGATATTTTTCCAATTGTAATTTCTCAACAACATCAAGACTAACAAAGTTATACTGAGTACCCTTATCAAGAGTAATGACAGCAGGACAACTTTTGATGTCTGCGATGAAGTGGAACAAATCTGAGGCAGGTATCCCACTAGAATTCTCCTCCCAGAATGTGTTGCTGCACAAAAATTGTAATGGTAATGGCTTTTCCATTTCAGGACCAACCATTGTTAGTACATAAAATCTTGATGGCAGCAAAATATGTGTATGGTGGAACTCTCACAACTCACTAAAAACAACAAGAAAAGGTAAACTGAAAATTCCAAAGTGAATAGCAATGCGTACCCGGTCGTAGAGATGACTAAATGCACTGATGTGATGAAGTGAATATCAGGGTATGAGAACGGTCACACGACAAAGCAGGGTTATATGGTGGAGCTTGGTTGGGATACCGAACAACACCGATTCACAAAGCCTAGTGCTGATCGTATGACACGGAAACACTCAGAAACGCACACGGTGGAGATAAATGGGGGCAATTGCAACTATAGGGATGAGCTGATAAACTTATATATGTCGGAGAAATGCTCGTGTTGCAATGCACAGCAGAGACGCTAGCAAAAAGCTCAATGATAAGGGCACAAGATTGCTCAAAACTATTTAGTGCAAGGCAGGAGCTCCAAATAGAACTGAGATCACAATAATTCCCTGCCTTTTATTTTTCGCGGTACTGTAGCAACAGTAGTTTCGGAACTTTTTTTTTTTCCCTCTTCTCTCACTTTTTTTTTTAATACTCTTTTCTCCTTTTTCAGTTAGGCCGTACAAATATGTCACGGGAGCAACTATAAAACAGACTGCCAAAAGAATGCACTTTCCAAACCTATATGAGCAGCCCAAAGAGCTATCAATTTACTAGTCTCGTAGGAAAGTTCTACACACCGACAGACAGGCTTTTACCTAAGTTTATCAAACAAATCGACTCGGAAAAAGGTGACACGCACAAGCGAGACAGCGATCTGTGGAAACAGCAAAGAGACGCGACAGGCGATGAGAGACAAAACGATCCGGCCAGAAAAATAACCCAGCCAAGAAATCCGAGTCCAGGAAGTAAAATCCTAGTGGTGTACGTCTACATGCATTGCCCGGACATGCAGATCGAAAAGACAGATCCAAACTTCTGTTTCCCTTTTTCTTTTTTTTTCAACAGATCAGATTCTGGTGTGGATGCTACAACGAGATAAAACAAAGAGCACGGAACACGATATCTGAATAGTTTGCTCCTTGTACGTGCAAGGCAGCACAAACGATCAGCAGATTTGGTTGCTTCGATCGGAAATTCCTCTCTTGCCTTTTTTAACTTCCTTTTTCTGTTTGGACTCAACGTACACCAATTAAACTCTGCCCAAACCCAATAACTCAGATTCCTCTCGAAGTGCGTGCTGCAACCAAAATTGGGGACACAGCGTAACTTTGTATGGCAGACTCGGACTAGCAATTTGACTCGATCAGGACTCCGACGAAAACAAAAACAGACGCAAAGATGCGAAACCTAGACGCAACTAGACTCAGATTGGAGGAAAAGCAACGCAAAAAGGACACACGATCAGCAACTAAACAAGATGAACCAACGTATCTAGGCTATGGCAAATATTTTTGTGGGGCTTTTTCTGTATAGGACGAAAAATAAACTAATCTAGGGATAAATTGGTGGATGCTCACCGAGTAAACCCGAGAATCTGATACCAAGATGATATGGGGTTGCCCGATCTTCTCGTTGAGCACTTCTTCGGATGGTGGATAACTTGGTGTCACCGATGAACTCTCCTCGCTAGAACCCTGATGCCAATGCAGCAGCACTCTACCCTTTGGATATTCACGACTTCACACACTTGCGCACGTAGCCGTCGACCACGAAACGGTATAATTGCAATCTACTAATTCCCAATGGAAAGAACAGATCACACTTCAGTTGTTGTCACTTCTCCAGATCGATACGAATTGGAGATGTATAATTTCAGATGAATGCTTCTCGCAGTTCAATCTAGAATTCTAGGGTTTATCTTAAACGTGGTCTCCCTTTTTACAAGTACGGTACAGGCAAATATATATGCGTCCGTGCGTGGCCTCCGAGAGTCCAAGCCGAACACAACTGCTAACTACCTTAAATAAAATATCCTAATTGATTTTGCTAATTCGGATCAACTAAAACTGCACGCACATGCATGTGGGCCTACCCTATTCCTTTCCTTGGAAATATTGTGCGTGCTTGCTCCGTGACCAACATGCATGCAACGCACATGCATGGCAGAGCTGGGTCCCACGTCCTTGAATTCTTGAGGTGCATGCACCGATCGTACCACATGGCTGGGTCCCACCTTGATTGCATTACGTGAATGCATAAGTACATGCGTATAGGTGCTTGCTGAATTAGTAGTCCGAATTTGATGTGTTGCACTTTCGACGTCCATCTCTTGGTCGCCGTCGTCGCGTGTCTTGTGGTCGCCGTCCTCTCACTCCTCCCGCTGGCGCCATTTCGACGGATGCCAAATCTAATCAAATAATAATACAATGATTTAGATAGTATATAATTCTTAGATATCAAAGTATTATTTTTAACGAGGAATAAATTCACCTGAAAATAATCATATGTTAGGCTTAATATTTCCTTCCAGTTCAAACATGAATAATCACTATAATTCATAGATATATCCTCATCACGTACCTTGGGGAGTTACCTCTTATTGTTTAGAACTTTGTTTTTGGATTCTTTTGATTGCTTGCTTCTTTCTTCGAAGTATCTTTCTCTTTTGATTGGATCCTTGATATAGTTTGATCTCCCTTCATCTATTCGTCATTGGATATGTGCATTTGATTTCACTCATATTATGAGAAATGCACACGGTATGGAGGAGCTCTTACTATATTGGCCTTCTAAAATTTTCTTCCCATTTCGGCAATCGATGCCAATGGGGGAGAAGTTTTGAGGGTTTAAGGGAATTTGGTTTCTTGCTTTAGTTTCGTTCTTAAGCATTTGCCTTTCTTGCTCTTGCATCCTTGCTCATTGTGTTGCATGGTTGCTTAATTCATTATATAAACCCTCGTAAAAGGGATTGTCATCAATTACCAAAATGGGGGAGATTGAAAGTGCATGTGTTGCCCCCTGCGTGGTTTTGGTAATTAATGACAATCCTCATGGACTAATGTTTGCATTGAGATATCTTTATAGATCGTTTCCATGAAGAAGATTGGAGTTCATGTGTTTCCATGATGAGGGCATCGTCGGCATCGTGTTGGATGGTTGACACGCTAGGACATATTTAAATGATATGTAAAAGTCTAAGGTAGTGTTAACTAGGCCTGCGTGCCAAATCTAAGGCCGAACCCGCCATGGGTCGGTTTGTATCTAGTTCGAGTCCAACTAGGTTTAGGAGTCGTGTTAGGTTTGGTTTGGGTTTGTCCAACCGACTAGGTGTTGGCCTCCTATAAATAAAGGAGCCGGCGGCTAGGTTTAGGGAGTTGAAAATTATGTAGAACATTGTGTTCAAGGTTGCCTCCGTCCTAAGGGACCGGCGTGTAGACGGCGTCTCGGACGTTCGTCAGTTATCTTTGAAATAAAGGCATGAGTGTTCTTGAATCTGTCAAGAGTTATCGTGCGTGGCGAGAAGGCTCTTGGATCTGCCAAGGGTTGTCGAGCTTGGCGTGAGGCGTGGTGTTCATCATCTCGTTGCTCGCCGTGTGGGATTCGTTCTCTAGATTCTTCAGGTTACGCGGATCGCTCCCGTGATTGGAAGAATAGTTATCCGATGGTTCTTGCGGTGAATGATCGGGCAAACAATCCGTATCAGATGACAAATTGCACCACCAACCTGTTGTTAATTAGGCCCTGCACATGTACACTTGCGCTTCATATTCTTCTCTTGATATAGATGATGGCTTGGAGATAAACATGAAGTTCACTCAATCTTCTTTTCCAAGCCATGCTTGCAATAAGCTCAATTCTTCACATGACCGTTCTTCATATAAACCCTTGAATAGAGCATTGGTCATCTGATATGGATTGTTTGCCCGATCTTTCACCGCAAGAACCACCGGATAACTATCCTTCCAATCACGGGAGCAATCCACGAAGAACGAGAGAACGAATCCCACGGCGAGCAACGAGATGATGAACACCACGCCTCACGCCAAGCTCGACAACCCTTGACAGATTGAAGGACCTTCTCGCCACGCACGAACACTCTTGACAGATTCAAGAACTCTCATGCTTTTATTTCAAAGATAACCGACGAACGTCCAAGACGCTGTCTACACGCCGGTCCCTTGGGACGGAGGCAACCTTGAACTTTTAGTTCTACATAATTTTCAACTCCCCTAAAACCCTAGCCGCTGGCTCCTTTATATAGGAGGCCAACACCTAGTCGGTTGGACAGGCCCAAACCGAAACCTATTGGACTCCTAAACCTAATTGGACTCGAACCGGATACAAACCGACCCATGGTTGGGTTCGGCCATGTTTGGCACGCAGGCCCTAATTAACAACACCTTAGACTTATATTTCTTTTACAGATGTCCTAGCGTGTCAACGGACCAATATAATGCCGACGATGCCCTCATCATCGACAAAGCCAGAAGGTCTTCTCCAGTATTTGTGGCGTCAAATATGCAACATCGCCACGCTTCTTCTCCATCCTCAAGTCTTCACCGGCCTGCCACACCACATCCTCCCTCTCGGCTAGCTAGACTTGTTCTTGGCGCCCTCCATGTTTGGCACCACCAACCTGATTGAGACACATAACTTTCGGACTGCACATGTACACGCATCCGCAGGCGTATTCAGCTTATTTGGACCCTTGGTTGTACCGCCCCGACGCGTTTCTGCACATAACGGTTGGATTTTGGGGAACCTATTTAAGGGGCCCTTCTTCCCCAATGGTTCCCCATTTCTTGAGCTTGTTTTTTCCCTCTCTCTCCTCCATTGTTGACCTTTGGAAAAGCTTGCCTTCCTCTCAATCCCTCCCATGATTCTTGCATATCTTTGAGGGAAAGTGAGAGGAGATCTAGATCTACATTTCCACCAATCCATCTCTCCTCCTAGTGAGGGGAACCTAGTGGATCTAGATCTTGGAGTTCTTGGTGCATCTCCTCTTTGTTCTTCCTCTCTTATTCCCCCATAAGCATTTGTTGCTTTGTTGGAATTTGAGAGTGAAGGATTTGAGCCTTGTGCTCTTGCCATTGCTTCGTTGCATCGGTTTATGCTCTCCACGAGGATTCGTGGAAGTTGAAATCTTGTGAACTTGTTACTCTTGGATCTTCGGGCCCTAGACGCCTTTGTGGTGGTTGGACCCTTGTGTGGTCACTTGAAGCCGTTCGGGAGCCCCCAATCCCTTTTTGGGTTGTGCCTCGGATTGTTGTTGAAAGCCGTTTGGGAGCCCCCAATCCCATTGTGAGTTTGCCCCGGATTGTTGTTGAAAGGCTCCGGATTCCGCCTCAAAGGAATACCGATAGTGGAAGGTGAACCAAACCTTTGTGGTGCGGTTCATCGGAGAAGAGGGTGAAACCTTTGTGGTTGTTGAACCGTTGTGTCGATTCACACCTCTCCAACGAGACGTACTCCCTTTCAAGGAGGAACTCGGGAATACATCCTCGTCTCCGCGTGCTTCGGTTATTTCTATACCCGAGCTTTTTACTTATGCACTTTACCTTGTGATAGCCTTCGTGCTTGAAGTATTCTATATTGCTATCACCTTGTTGCTTGTCTTGCTTAGCATAAGTTGTTGGTGCACATAGGTGAGCCTAGTTTATTTAGGTTGTTGGCTTGTTAATTTAAACACCTAGTTTTATTCCACAATTAGCAAGCCTAAACCAGAAAAGTTTTAATCGCCTATTCACCCCCCTCTAGGCGACATCATTGTCCTTTCACCTTTTCTTGCACAGTTGTCCCAGGAGAGAGTTCCCGGGTCGCTTGCCCTTGATCTTGCTTGACTTCTTCGGAGGAGCGTCACGCTCTACCACAAGCACAGCGCTGATCACCTGGTTGGTGGCAGTAATGTACAGTAGTAGGGGCTCCTTCTCTTCTGGTGCCACGAGGATTGGTGGCGAGGCGAGGTAGCGCTTAAGGGAATGCAGGGCTTCCTCGGCCTCGCAGGTCCTCTCCACGGGGCCTGACTTCTTGAGCAGCCTGAAGAACGGTAAGGCCCGCTCCCCAAGCCTTGAGATGAAGCGCCCGAGTGCAGTGATGCACCCGTTGAGGCGTTGTACGTCCTTGACCTGCCGGGGCGCCTCCTTGCGCTCGATTGCCTTGATTTTGTCCGGATACGCCTCGATCCCTCGGTGAGAGACCTGGAAACCCAACAGCTTCCTGGAGGGGACCCCGAACACGCACTTGTCGGGGTTGAGCTTGAAGTTGACCCGGCGGAGGTTCTCGAAGGTCTCGTGCAGGTCTTGGATGAGCGAGTCCATGTACCGGGTCTTGACCACGATGTCGTCGATGTACGCTTCAACGTTGCGGCCCAGCTGTGGCCCAAGGCATGCTTGCATTGCACGCTGGAAGGTAGCGCCGGCGTTCCGGAGGCCAAAAGGCATCCGGGTGTAGCAGTAGCAGCCCTTGGGAGTGATGAAGGCCGTCTTCTTTTGGTCCTCGAGCGACATCATGATCTGCTGGTACCCGGAGAAGGCGTCCAAGAAACACAGCAGCTCGCACCCGGCCGTGGAGTCCACGATCATGTCGATCCGCGGCAGGGGAAAGGGTCCTTGGGACAGGCCTTATTCAGGTCTGTGAAGTCGATGCAGAGTCTCCACTTGAAGGTCATGGGTTTCGGTACCACCACGGGGTTGGCCACCCAGGTTGGATGGGGAACCGACCTGATGACACCAGCTTCTATCAACTTGTCCACCTTAGCGATGATGAATTCCAGCTTTTCCTTGCTTTTGTTACGGAGAACCTGCTTCTCGGGGCGAGCCCCCGGATTGACCGCCAGTTTGTGCTCGATCACCTCCCTTGGAACGCCGGGTAAACCTGATGCCTCCCACGCGAAGACGTCAGAGTTTTCCCGAAGGAAGGCGACGAGCGCTTTCCTATTTGTCGGCAAGGCGGGCGCCGATGGTGATGGAGCGAACTCCGTCGCTGGTTAGCGCCACCTTCTTGGTCAGCTGCGGATCGCCATGGAATGGCGCCTTCTTTGGGGGAGAAGATGTGGAGCCCCCAGGGTGCCCTTCGCCCCCGGGGAGAGCCCCATCATCATCCTCCTGTACACCTTGAGGGACATCCGCCATGATTGCCACCGTCTGGTTCAGCTGGTGAACACAGTAGATAGCATCGTCGATGTCGGCCTTGACCTTGATCACACCCCACGGCACCGGAATCTTCAGCATGTTGTAGGCAAAGTGGGAGACGGCCATGAACTTGGCCAGAGCAGGTCTGCCAAGTATGCCGTTGTACGGTAGCGGAGTGTCGGCGATGTCGAACACGATTTCCTCGGTGCGGAAGTTCTTGGAGTCGCCGAAGGTGACCGGAAGGGTGATCTTCCCGAGGGGTCGAGTAACACTTCCGTTCACGCCTTGCAACACTCCGGTGTCTTGCAGGCGAAACAGGGGAATTTGAAGGATAGCCAGGACCTTCGCCGTCAGCAAGTTGAGGCTGGAGCCTCCGTCGACCAGCATCTTGGTGACCTTGTAGTTGTGGATGACGGGCGACACGATCAGCGGAAGGGTCCCAACCCCGGCAGTGTTAGCAGGGTGGTCCTCTGGGTCGAAGGTGATGACTTGACTGGACCAGTCTAGGGGCTTGGACGGGGCAGAAGCAACCGCGTTTAGCTCCCGGACAAGTCTCTTGCAGGCGCCGTTGGAGGGAGGCAGAGAAGACCCTCCATGGATGCACCCGACAACTCCAGTGACTTCTTGATACTTGCCGCCGTTGCCTCCTTGCGGAGCCGGAGCTTCCCCGTAGCCGCCGTGGGCGGCCTCCGGAGTGTTGTACCCGCGACCACCTTGACCGCCGCATCCTCCTCCAGCTGTTTCTTTCTTTCTTTTGATCTGGCACTTTTTGCTTCTTTTCTCTTTTCCTTCTTTTTCTCTTTTGCACACACACTTCTTTTTGATGCCAACAACAAGATTTATGATAGATGAACTAGCGCACAACTTTTGCTCGGAAACTACACGGTGCAAATGTGCAAAGCCCAAGCAATCATCAAGAGCTAGCCTCAATAGGACATGGTAATCGCAAAGATATAGTCTGGCTTTCAACGGAATGGCAAGGGGTAAAGATTGGCGATGTTATACCTTTCGTCGATGTTCTTCACCCTTTGTTGTAGAAGCTTCGTGCTTGCCCACGGATTTTGGTGGTGGTAGATAATGGATCTTCCGCAATGGTGATAAAGGCCTTGATCGTAGCTTCGAAACGAGCCGAAGAACACCAAAAACGGAGTCCGGAATCAAAAGATATGGCCAAAACAATTTTCTGAAATTTTCAGTTTTCTGCAGGTACCACTGGTAGGGGCGGTAGTACCGCTGGAGGTACCGCTGGGAGCACCAGAGAGCCGTTTTCGGCGGTACCGCTGGCGGTAGTACCGGTAGGGGCGGTAGTACTGCTAGGGGGGGCGGTAGTACCGCTACGGGACGGAGATTTTCGCCCGAGAACGCGATTTTTCGCGATTTTGGCGGAAAAACGACCCGAAAAGGGGCAAATCGGAGGGGAAATCGATGGAATTAGGCCATGGGAACGCAAAGGAAGTAAGATCAACTAGTATAGCAATAGATCCACGGATCAAAACTTGCAAAAACGCACTCAAATCTCAGATCGATCCAAAAGCAATTTGGGGCTATTTTTGGTGGAAATTTTCGAATTTCTCAAAATCAAAAAAAATTAGGAGGATTTGGGGGTGGAAACACATGTCAAATCCGTGGCAACCATGCTCTGATACCATATTGATGTAGCCCGGATCACGACCATCACCATGTCAAGACCCTCAATACTTCACAAGTCACCATGGACCTCAAAGGTGAACTCCTTCCACTATGTGAGTCACGATATGTCTCCTTTGGACGGTATACTACTTGACCATCACTCCTCTTGCATTGCTAGGTGTGTCATGACGGGTACGTGTACACGGGAGGATGACCAAGGTGTAAGAGGAATGGAGGACGCCAAGACGGTGGCTTGGAAGAGAAGAAGGAAGAGGAGAAAAGGCCCAGGCAGCGGTAGTACCGCTGGGATAGGCGGTACTACCGCCGGAGAAGCTACCGCCACCGCTACCGCCCCTGCTGCCGCTGGAACCAGCTTCGGAGCGCTTGTCCGGTACCACGCGGTACCGCTGCAGCGGTACCAACCGGTACCGCCGAGGTGGGAAGCGGGCGCCCAGCCCGCACTAGCGGTACTACCGCTATACCCAGCGGTAGTACCGCCGCTGCGGGAATCAGCACGGGTTGGAGGCCCCAATCCCTTCCCCACCTACCCCCTTGTTGGTCAACACTATAAATAGGAGTTCCCCATCTCAGATCTAGATAGACTTGGTTTTGAGATTAGAGTAGAGCTAGACTCCTTCTTCTCAAAGGTCTCCTCCATCCCCTTGTGGGGATGAATCCTCCCTTGTGGAGAAGATCCCTTCGTGGATTCAAGACCTCTACTTGTAGTTTGACTACTTGCCAATCTTTCATCCTCGGGTGACTTTATTGGAGCGGCTTGGTTGGCCGTTGGAGAAACAACCATCCAAGATCCCTTCGTGTATCTACTCGCCGATCTCTCCACCTTCGTGTGGATTCTATTGGACCGGTTGGACTGACCGGTAAGGGAAACGGTTCTTGTATCGTGTGTGTTCTTGTGTTCGAGGCGTACTTCTTGGTGTTCTTCGTGTTCCTCGTGTTCTTGCGTGCGTTCGTCCACATCCCGCGTCAATCCGTGAAGATCGGGCCACCCTAGAGGACCCTTTTCCTCATCATTTGGTATCAGAGCATGGTTGCCACGTATTTGACTTTGATTCCCCCACAAATCCACCAAATTTTTCTTCGTTTTTGAGAAATTCGAAAATTTCCACCAAAAATAGCCCCAATTTGCTATTGGATCGATCTGAGATTTGAGTGCGTTTTTGCAAGTTTTGATCCATAGATCTATTGCTATACGAGTTGATCTAACTTCCTTTGCGTTCTCATGGCCTAATTCCATCATTTGCCCCTTCGATTTGAGGTTTTTCGGCGAGAATTTCCGCCAAAATCGCGAAAAATCACGTTCTCGGGCGTGTCCAGCGACCCCCGGCGGTACTACCGCCGGCGGTACCGCCAAAACTGCCCTTCGGACCGCTCGAGCGGTACCACCAGCGGTACTACCGCTGGGTTAAGCGGTACCGCCAGAAAACTGAAATTTTCAAAATTTGTTTTGGCCATATCTTTGACTTCCGGACTCCGTTTTTGGTGTTCTTTGGCTCGTTTCGAAGCTACGGACAAGGCCGACGTCACCAACACGGTTGATCCATCATCTACCACCACCAAAATTCGTGGGCAAGCATGAAGCATCTACATCAACGGGTGAAGATCGTCGACGAAAGGTATAAACATCACGAATCTTTTCCCCCTTGCCATTCCTTTGATAGCCATCATACCCTTGTGTTTATCTTGTCCTATTGAGGCTAGCTCTTGATGATTGCTTGGGCTTTGCACATTTGCACCGTGTAGTTTCCGAGCAAAATTGCATGCGCATCATATATCATATATCTTGTTGTTGGCATAAAAAGAAGTGAGTGAGCAAAAGAGAAAAGAGAAAAGAAGCAAAAAGTGCCAAATCAAAAGAAAGAAAAGAAAGAAACACCACTTGCCATATCTTGTAGGAAAGCGCAAGCTCGATGAACATCTAGTAGGTGGTGCATTGTTGTGCAAATCTTGTAGCCCACCAAATAAATTGCAATCGAGCTAGTAGCTCTCCTTGTACTTGTGCAACAGGAGCTTATAGTCTTCGCTAGGATCATCTTGGTTCTTTAGCTCACTTCTTGGTTGCACGAGTCCCATTTATCTCTCCGCGCGTGTGTTTCCTATCTTTTGAGATTGACTTGTTTTGCTTTGTGATCATCGTGGTTCTCTACTTGCTTTGACAATATCTTGGTTTCCGGTTGGTTCAATTTGCTTTCCACCTACCATACCTTCCTACCAACTTTTAAGCCGTGTGTGTTTTGGAGTTTGCTTTGGATACTTGAACACAAGCATTTTACGTTGTGATCGTTTCCCTTGGTTGTCCACGACGTCCAATACTATCTACAAGGTGAGAGGTTGTGTTCTAGTTCCTTCCACTCCACATATACACTTGTCTTGTGAGTTAACATGTCTAGGGAGAGCGAATGCAACTATGGAGCCTATGAGGAGGACTACACGATGAGTCACATGCACTATGATGCCCCAAGCATTGAGGACATGGGGGACTACTACGACTACACCGACAATGACCCCCATGACATGATGGAGCATCACCACGACTTCCGCTACGACTCCGATTGCTCAAGCTTCACCGACATGGAGAACTACTACGACTACTACGAAAAGTACTCCGACGAGAACTTTGGTTCTACCATGGTCAAGAGCGGCACCACCAAGCGTCATGGCACAACCTACTTCTATGGTTCAAGCTCAAGATGGTGCTCCGACAAGAAGACCACCATGAGTTCATCCTATGGAGCTCCATCTACTTCCAAGAGTGCCAAGCTTCGCCATTCGCCATCAACTTCAAGAAGGAGCCATGCCAAGGCCTTCGCCAAGAGCGACAAGCTTCGACATTCTCCTTCAACTTCAAGAAGGTGCCACAAAAAGGACGACGCCAAGAGCGCCAAGCCTCACCACTCTACATCGACAACAAGGCGGCACCACAAGAAGCGAATTGACAAGGCCAAGCTCCAAATTGTCAAGGATGCCTTGGACGAGTATGCCAAGAGCCTACGTCCTTTCTCTAGCTCATCAAGGCGCCACAAGGAAGATGCCACGGTGGACCACAACATGTCACGAAGCTCTAGTGGAAGGTCCAAGGAAAGGTCGCCAAGGCAACAAGCACTCCGTCGTCAACATGAAGAGAAGCATCCGAATGACTTCCGGCGACACCCCTCCACTCAAGAGCGTCAACGTCGACATGACAAGAAGATGGCGACAAAGGCGCATCCTATGGTGTCCCCTAGTGCTACCACTCCCATCACTGACGAGATCATGGCCGACTTCGACAACTTCATCGAGCAACTCCAACGTCGACGCCGGAAGAAACATGGTCTCAAACGTGAGGCCACAACCAAGACGGCGCCCTTCTCAAGCACTTCTCTTGATATGACGTCTACACCGAGTGCCACCACCACATTGGCCCCCATATGGCAAGAGGAAGACCTCCTATGCGACAATTGCCAAGGCCAAGGCCATGATCCACGAGAATGCCCCAATCTCTTGTGCCCACTATGCAATAGAAGAGGTCACATGATGTGGGAGTGCCCCAATGAAGACCAAGATGGTGAGAAGACGGTCGAGCATGGGATTTTCCCTTCGACCAAGGAGGCGAGCATGGATGATGCTATCACCTATGACCATGGGTCAAGTGATGATGATGCCGAGCATGGGATGTTCCCTTCGGCAATGGAGTCAAGTGATGAAGCGGAGCATGGGATTTTCCCTTCCGCAAAGGAGTCGAGTGATGATGCCTACACTATGGCATTGACCTTTGGAGGCGAGATGGTTGAGGAGGTTGAGCATGGGAGTTTCCCTTCAACCTTGGAGGCGTATGGAGATGAGGAAACCGAGCATATCCCTATGAGCTTGAGTTATGAGATGGTACCAATCCCTTGTGAGAATGAGAGCCACTTAGCCCACTTGAGTGAGAGTGAGAGTGAGTTGAGTGCCTCCACCATATGTGAGTTTGAGTGCTTTACTTTGAGGGAATGAGTGATACACCACTTGAGTTGAGAGAGGTAGTTGATAGGTCTTGTGAGGCCATTTTGATTTCTAACAACTTAACCTCTACCTCTAGTGTGTTTTCTCATTGTGTGCTAGGTTCCATGGATGATGAGACGTCACTCCTCGACTTGATGATGCCTCAAATGGAGAAGATGTACATGGAGGATGATGATGATGCCACCCCATGTCTACTTCAAGATGAACAAGTCGGCTACATGGAAGCCCCTACCACTTCAACACCTACTTCACATGAGTGGGACTACCAAGGTATGGGTGTTGATGTGACCATGATCCCGCTAGTGGACATGATGAACTATGATTGCTTGCATGATTTGGATGATTCTTTTGATGTCACATATGAGACATTCACATTCACTTGTGATTCCTTGCTTCAAATCAAGGTTAACCAAGTGGATTCTTCTATTTGTGATGATGTTGCCATACCCATGCTATGCAATCGATGTTTGCGCTATTCTCCCATTGTTGCTTGCAATATGTTGAACAATTTCTCTTTCCCATGTGTTGCTTGCAATAATGTTGAAATGTTTTATAATGAGATTGCCCCCATAACTTTCTCACTTGTTGGAGATTTTTCGTTCTCTCTTATGGACCTTGTTCCATCCTTCACTTTGCATAGTGACCATCCACATTTGTCACATTCCATTGACTTTGATGTGTTTGGTGATAAGCAAATGAAGAGACACTTCATGATGGATGATGTGTTCATATACCATGCACATAATTTGTTTCTTTGGCTTTTCGTGTGCATTGAGCCTCATGCTATAAGGTCAACCTCAATTGAACATGAGTTGACAATAAGAGCTCTTGAGAGCATACATGTGAGTTGTGAAACAAATCCAACTCTAGAATCTTTCTCATGTTATGCATCAAACAAGTTGAACAATTTCTCTTGGTTTTGGTTTGTTTGCAAACATGCTTGTGATGTTGGTTTCTCCTATGGCAAGACAAATTCTACCATCTTTCATATGAATGATTTATGTGTTGCCACAAATATGATGAACAATTGTTCTTTTACTTGGCTTGTTTGCAACCATAATGACATTTTATGCATGTCTTGTCATGAGTTTATTGGTTTCTACCAATTTGGTATTGCAACAATTATGTTGAAAACTTGCTCTTTCATATGCTTTGTTTGCCACCATGATGATATTTTGGACATTCTTCATTGTGTGTTTTTCATGGAGTTTTTGTGTGCCTACATTTTGAAGATGTTCCATTGGATTGCTTGCACTTTGACCTTGCACTTGCACTACCTTTTCATATTCTTGTGTTGTGCTAACGGTGCTATGACGAAGAATGGACATGTCATTGTTGATATGCTCCTCTTTCTTGCACACACATGGGTTGCTTGGTCTTTGATGTTTGTAGGCATGGTGAATTCCAACTCTTCGACAACACATCTACCTCCTCTCCATGGTGATGAAGAGCAAGAGTCGAGGACGACTCTTTTTAAAGGGGGGGGGAGATGATGTAGCCCGGATCACGACCATCACCATGTCAAGACCCTCAATACTTCAAAAGTCACCATGGACCTCAAAGGTGAACTCCTTCCACTATGTGAGTCACGATATGTCTCCTTTCGACGGTATACTACTTGACCATCACTCCTCTTGCATTGCTAGGTGTGTCATGACGGGTACGTGTACACGGGAGGATGACCAAGGTGCAAGAGGAATGGAGGACGCCAAGACGGTGGCTTGGAAGAGAAGAAGGAAGAGGAGAAAAGGCCTAGGCAGCGGTAGTACCGCTGGATAGGCGGTACTACCGCCCGAGAATCTACCACCACCACTACCGCCCCTGCTGCCGCTGGAACCAGCTTCGGAGCGCTTGTCCGGTACCAAGCGGTACCGCTGCAGCGGTACCAACCGGTACCGCCGAGGTGGGAAGCGGGCGCCCAGCCCGCACCAGCGGTACTACCGCTATACCCAGCGGTAGTACCGCCGCTGCGGGAATCAGCACGGGTTGGAGGCCCCAATCCCTTCCCCACCTACCCCCTTGTTGGTCAACACTATAAATAGGAGTTCCCCATCTCAGATCTAGATAGACTTGGTTTTGAGATTAGAGTAGAGCTAGACTCCTTCTTCTCAAAGGTCTCCTCCATCCCCTTGTGGGGATGAATCCTCCCCTTGTGGAGGAGATCCCTTCGTGGATTCAAGACCTCTACTTGTAGTTTGACTACTTGCCAATCTTTCATCCTCGGGTGACTTTATTGGAGCGGCTTGGTTGGCCGTTGGAGAAACAACCATCCAAGATCCCTTCGTGTATCTACTCGCCGATCTCTCCACCTTCGTGTGGATTCTATTGGACCGGTTGGACTGACCGGTAAGGGAAACGGTTCTTGTATCGTGTGTGTTCTTGTGTTCGGGGCGTACTTCTTGGTGTTCTTCGTGTTCCTCGTGTTCTTGCGTGCGTTCGTCCACATCCTGCGTCAATCCGTGAAGATCGGGTCACCCTAGAGGACCTTTTTCCTCATCACATATGATGAGGAATAGGACCTCTAGGGTGGCCCGATCTTCACGGATTGACGAATGAGTGGATGAACTCACGCAAGAACACGAAGAACACGAGGAAGAACACCAAGAACACAAGAACACACACAAGATACAAGAACCGTTTCCCTTACCGGTCGGTCCAACCGGCCCAATAGAATCCACACGAAGGTGGGAGATCGGCAAGTAGATACAAGAAGGGATCTTGGACGGTTGTTTCTCCAACGGCCAACCAAGCCGATCCAATAAAGTCACCCGAGGATGAAAGATTGGCGAGTAGTCTAACTACAAGTAGAGGTCTTGAATCCACGAAGGGATCTTCTCCACAAGAGGAGGGACCATCCCCACAAGGGGGAGGAAGGAGACCTTTGAGAAGAAGGAGTCTAGCTCTACTCTAATCTCAAAACATAGTCTATCCCTAGATCTAGTCAAAGGAGTCCATTATATAGTCCAAGCAACTAGGAGAACGGACGGATAAGGTTGCACAGCAGATCTGGCTGAGAGGTTCCCGCACTGGCGGTAGTACCGCTGGCTTAGCCGGTGCTACCGCTGGTGCGGGAAGGCGCGGCTTCATCCCACCTCGCCGGTACCACTTGGTACCGCTGCTGGTGCCGCCGGAGGTACCGGAAGTTGTCGCAGAAGGGTGGATCCAGTGGTAGTAGGCGCGTTAGTACCGCTGGCGTGGGGCCCGTCCGGGTTCCGGCGTCCCACGTCCCCGGTACCAGCTGGTACCGCTGCTGGTACCGCTGGCGGTACCGAAAGGGGCGCCAGAAGCGTGGTTCCAGCGGTAGCGGGTGCGGTAGCGACGCGGCCTGAGTCTTCTTGGCGGTAGTACCGCTTAACCCAGCGGTACTACCGCCGCCTGGGTCTTTTCTTCTCTTCCTTCGTCTCTTCCAAGCCACCGTCTTGGCGTCCTCCATTCCTCTTGCACCTTGGTCATCCTCTCGTGTATCCGTAGTCGTCGTGACACTCCTAGTATCAACTAGAGATAGAAGATGACGTGGCATACCATCCAAAAGGGTGGAAATTGAGTTATCCAAGAGGAATGAGTTCACCTTTGATGTCAATGGTGACTTGTGGTATGTTCGAGTGCTTAGGGCAGGTTGCACTACATCACCCGCTTCTTGTTCTTGGCTGGAGCGACCTTGTCCTCGGGTTCATCCTCCCCGGGGAACTTGGCTCCTTCTTCAGCTCGAGCGCACCGATCTGCAAGCTCCCAGAGCTTACGAGCAGACTCGACGCGATGGATGCTCAGCTTCTCGCGCATCTTGGGGTTGCGGACGTTGGCGTGGAAGGACTGGATCACCAACTCCTCCTTGATGCACGGGATGGTGTTCATCTTCTGGGTGAAGCGCTGGATGAACTTGCGGTGAGTTTCACCCGGCAGCTGCTTGAAGTCGTGGAGATCACTGGGAGCCCCCGGGCGCTCGTACCCGCCTTGGAAAGCCCCAGAAACTGCTCCTTCGGTGCCCGCCAGGAATGGATGGAGCACTTGGGAATGTTGAGAAGCCAAGTCTGGGCGTCTCCCTTCAGGGCCAATGGGAACCAGTTGGCCATCATGACCTCGTCGGCCCCGGCAACCATCACAGCAAGAGAGTAGATCTGCAGAAAGTCCCGGGGGTTCGTGGTGCCGTCATAGCGGAGAACATCGATCTTGAATTTCTTGGGCCAGCTGAAGTGGCGGAACTCGGGGGCGAGGGCGAGGCAGCCTTCGGCGAGGTCGATGCCCCGATCTTCCCGGCGGTGACGTTCTCGGCGACGCTCGATGCGGGTGCGCATATCCTCGTTCTGACGGCTGTTGAGCTCGTCACGAAGATCTGGGTTGCGCGAGGTAGACGACCCGATGGAGATGGCCTCGTCGTGATCGTGGTTTAGCCGATTAGCCATCGGTGGCGCGGTGCGAGGAGGCGCCATCTTAGCTTGACGTTCACCACGAGGCTGGCCTCGCGGATCACGTGTCTTGTCTTGTGCTGCTCCGAGACCGTCGACGGTGGGAGCTTGAGTGGGTTCGACCCATGGACCACCATCGGCGAAGTCGAGGAGCCTCTCGACGTGAGTCCTCCATTCTTGGTAGACCTTGGGATCGCCACTTCTTGGAGGGAACTGCATCAATGCCTTTGCAGTGACTAGAGCATCATGGCGAGCTTGCTCGTCCGAAGGTGAGTGCACGGAGGTCTTGCTCTTGGATGCTCGTGGATCCCTGCTGGGGCGAACGCCGTGGTTCCCTCGTCCAGCGGTGGGCTCCTTGCCAGCGCCATTGCAGACGCTCTTCTCCCCCGAGCGAGGAGGAGGCATGGTGGTGCCCTTTGGAGCCGCCGCTCCGCCAGGGCCGTTGTCCTTGTCGCGAACGTCCACTTCGTCCGGCGCCACCCTCTCCATGGGAGGCGGGGACAGAGAGACGTTGTAACAGCCCCAAATTTGTGAACCTAAAAATGTGGATAAAATTTCCACTTTTTGTGTTTCATTGCATCATGGCATCCATATTAATTTGGTAAACCACACACTAATTGGTTTGCACCATTTAAAAACAAATGCCAAAGTTGCCTTAACAAAGTTTCAAATAAATGAAGCACTCAAACTTGCAAAACAAACCTACTTTGACATCCTATGCTTGTCAAGGAAGTTCCAAGAGTTCAAAAATAATATTTCGAACTTGCTTTAAAATTTCTAAAGGATTATAAATTTGTATTTAACTAAAATGCCCTAATCCAACACTATGAACAAAAGTGGTTAAGAACATTTTATTCTGCCACACCAATTTTTGTGGAGCCTCTACGTGTTATGGGGAGGCCACATGAATAATTTCAGATTTTTCTAAAAAAATTTAGTGCCCCAATTAAATCCCTAAAAACTACTGTCTTTAAAAAGGAAATGAATGAAAAAGAAGAAAAGAGCAGGCAAGGGGTTTTCTGTAAAATTGCCATCTTCCTTCTGTATCCACAGCGCGCCGCCGGCGCGAGCTCGTCGCTGTCCCTCGCGCCCCCTGCAGCGTCGAGTGGATAAGAAGGCCACCACGACCCTCTGCTCCTCTCCCTCAGCCTTATCCCCCACCTGCCCCCTCGAAATATCTCGCTCCCTCTCCCCTTTTCTCCGCAGCCATGGCCGAACCCGAGCCAAGCTCGCCTCCGTCGATTGAGAGCACCCAGAGCAGATCGAAGAAGTCCACCATCTCTGCCTCGTCTTCCTCTTCCTCTGCGTACAAGGAATCGAGAAGGGGTCGCCCGCATCATCGCCGCCGTCCGCGTCTTCTCAGACTTCGGCCGCCGAACCTCGAGCAAGATCGCCACCGCCTCCGACCTCCTCTGTCCTCGCCAAGTACACCCACGTGATGAGGGTGAGCACGCCGTCCTCGGAGACATCCTTTCCCTCCCCCTCTCTGATGTAGCCCGACCTATGTCTCCTACAACAAGTGGCCCAATTACAAGGTCATCTATGGTGCCAACCCCTACACCGCGCTCGACATGCTACCACTTCCACTCCGTGAGCAAGTTAACATGGACTTCGATGAGCGAGCCGCTTACATGAAGAAGCTCCATGAGGAAACAAAATCTACACTCGAGAAGCACAACAAAGACCATGCTACGAAGAAGAACAAACTCAAGCGCGCCATGATATTTGAAGAAGGAGACCTTGTTTGGCTACACCTTCGCAAAGATCGCTTTTCGGATGCAAGGAGGTATAAGCTTCACCCTCGTGGAGATGGACCTTTCAAGGTTATCAAGCGCATCAACGACAATGCCTACAAGATCGACATCTCCCACTCCAAACACTTGGTTCATGACACCTTTAACGTCGCCGACCTATCGACATACCTTGGAACATCAAGCGATGAGGATGACCAAGAGTCGAGGACGACTCTTTTCCAAGGGGGGGAGATGATGTAGCCCGACCTATGTCTCCTACAACAAGTGGCCCAGTGACAAGAGCAAAAGTCAAAGCCCTCCATGATAAGGTGAATTCACTCCTATCTATGTGTGATCTCGACACTCCTTTGAATGGTTTGCTACTTCATTCGGATACTTTGTGCATACTCAGGAACCACCTTGATGTCGACCCTCAATGGAGTGAAGAGGATGACCAAGAGAAGATCCAAGAAGATGGCCAAGAAGAAGAGCGGGGAAAAGGAACTGGAAAAGCTGAAGAAGACCGGCCGGTACTACCGGGCCAGAGGGCCGGTACTACCGCCGAACAGCCAGACGGTACTGGATCAGAGGCCACCTTAAGCGGTACTACCAATTAATTCCGGTACTACCGGACCTCCGCACGTCCGGTACTACCGGCCCTGCGCGTGCCTGCAGCAGATCTGGGTGTTGACCCATGTATTTCGTCCCCTTTGGCCTAGACTATAAATAGGACCTATCCATCTAGATCTAGGGTTAGACAAGATTTGAGAACTAAAGTAGAGCCTTGCTCCTTCTTCTCAAAGTGTCTCTTTCCTCCTATGGAGATGAATCAAGGCCTCCACATGTGGAGATGAACCAAGGCCTCCTCTTGAGGAGAAGATCCCTGCGTGGATACCAAGGCTCCGCTTGTAGTTGCGATTACTTGCTAATCTTCCCTCTGTGAGTGGCTAGATTGGATTGGTTGGATTGACCAATTGGACAAACAATCCTAAGAGTAAGGTGTGCTTGGGAGAGGAGATTGGGGGCTGCCCACGGGGATTTGTTACCAATCGAGTCTTGCCGGGTTGCTACTTGCTATTTACCCTTGTGTGTTGATTTCCCTCTTTGTGTTCTTCGTTCATCCGTGTTCTTCGGTTCATCTTCCCTCCGCACAAATCCGTGAAAATCGGGACCAACCCACATCATATGGTATCAGAGCTCTAGGTTGACACGGATTTGATTTGTGTTTCCACCAAAATCCACCAAATTTTTCTTCGTTTTTGAGAAATTCGAAAATTTCCACCAAAAATAGCCTTGCCTTGATTCGAGCCGATCTGTCGATTCGTTGCGTTTTTGGTAGTTTTTGTCCATGGATCTGTTGCTTTAGGACCCCCTCCACCTTTTTGCGTTCCCTAGCCTTAATTTTGCCAATTTCCCACGAATTTGAGGATTTTTCGAGCTCAATTTCCGCCCAAATCGCGAAGAACAACTCCAGATTTCGGTCGACCGGTACTACCGGCCAGACCATCGGTACTACCGGAGCACCGCGACCGACCGGTACTACCGGGGCAAACGAGCGGTACTACCGCCGGGCAGGATTTTCAGAGCAAATTTTTTCTTTTTCCTCGGTTCGTTTTGGCATTTCCTCTTTGGTTTGAGTCCTTTCTTGGTGTGCCCTACGTCTACGACATCGACAGCTTCCGCAGCACGCATCATCAACGCCAAGCGACGACGCCACCAAGGACTCGACATTCCCCCACCATCATAATCCGTTGTGAGCCCTTCTTCCTTTCGTGTACTTGACCTATCGGACTAGCTCTTTGATATTGCGGGCATTGCACTTGTTGAGTGTTTGTCTTCAAGTATTGGCGAGTGTGTATCGTTAGAGAGCTTGGCACTAGCAAAAGAGAAGGAATCATCGTCAAAAAGCAAAAATCAAAAAAAAAAGAGAGAGAAAAGAAAAGAATCAAGTGGTGCCAAGTATCATCTCTTGTAGGTTGCGACAAAGCTTAACCGCCAAAGTGAGTGAGTGTGTAACTCTTGTGCAAATCCGTTGCCCATCAAAAAGCAATTGAGCTAGCGTCCTCTTGTGTTGGGTGACATTTGAGCACGTAGTCTTCGTTAGGTTGTCTATCTTCGAGTGCTCGCCCTTTGGTCGCCCAACCCCATTATTCGCTTTTGTGTGTGTTTCTTCATCATTTGTGGTTGGAGTTTCTTTGGTAATTTGATCATTGTGGATTTTCTCTACCTTTGACAATATACTTGTCGTCGGGTTTGCTTGTTTCGTTTGCCACTTCATACCTTCCTATCCTCATAAGTGTGTGTGTTGGGTGTTAGAACCGGATTCTCTCCTCTCAAGCCACATTATACTTGGGATATAGTTTGTCTTGGTTTTTCCTACCACATATCTCACTTGATCTTGAGAAAATGTTTAGGGGAAGTACAAACGGAAGCTCAAGCTCGGATGAGGAAATCCATGGTGGAGTTCGCGGTGATCATGGCTATGTCACACAATCGGAGCTTGTTGGCATGCGACACTTTCTTCGTGATAACCTAGGACGCTACGAGCGCCGTCTTCAAAATCAAGAAACACCTTCAACGACCGCATGCATGCTCAAGAAGCAAATATGGAGCGGTTGACCGAAGCTATCAACAACCTTGCGACAACGAGCTTCTTCACACTCAAGCCGTACAAGAAGCACCTCAAGGTCGACACAAGCACGTCATGGACGTCATGAACCTCGACAAGAACGTCAACATGATCCAAGGCGCGACGCCCATGAACGACCTCCTCCTCACGTTGAACAACCACATGATCTTCACGCGAACAATGCCAATGCGCATCAAGAACAACCTCACCAAAATGATGATCGTCGTGAACGCATACCATCACCACCACCGCAACAACGTGATCGTCATGACCCATTGGCTAATGACAATGGCGTTCCGGGTGCGAATGACTTTGGTGAACAAGGACGTCACCCTCGTCATCCTCCAAGGCCACGTCATCAAAACATGACAATGCGAACAATGTCGAACAACCCGTTCCTCAACAAGAGCTACCTCCTCAACATGCGCCTCGTCAAGAGCTTCCTCATGATCGTCACCAACACCAACGTTCCGAGTCAAGTGATAACGAGTCAAGCCAACACAATGGTGATGGACTCAATCGAAGGAGACGTGGACGTGCATTCCCACGTGGTGGCCATCGTGACGACTATGATGACTTGACCAACGTCCGCTTTGACATACCCAAGTTCTACGGCACAAGTGATCCGGAAGCTTACTTCTCATGGGTACTCAAGGTTGACAAGATCTTCCGTGTGCAACGCTTCTCCGACAACAAGAAGGTTGCCTTAGCCTCGATGGAGTTTGAAGAGTATGCCCTCTTGTGGTGGGAACAACTACAAGATGCTCGCGTCGCTAACCACCAACAACCAATTGACACTTGGGTTGAAATGAAAGAAACAATGTACAAGCGCTTCGTGCCAAGCCATTACACTAGAGACTTATACAAGAAGTTGCAAGAGTTGAAGCAAGGTTTGAAGTCGGTTGACGAGTACTACAAGGAGATGGAAATCTCCATGATGAGAGCCAATGTCAACGAGTACGAAGAGCAATCCATGGCTCGTTTCATGAATGGCCTCAACTATCCAATCAAGAAGATCGTGGAGTTCCAACCATATGCCTCTTTGGTTGAGCTAGTACATCAAGCTTCCAAGGCCGAGCGCCACGTGCTTGAAGAGCTCAAATACCTCAAGACAAAGGCATTCTACGCCAACAAGCCTTCTTCGTCATCCTTCACAAGCTCTTCCTCAAGCGAACACTCGAGGTCCTCCAAGAGTCTCTACATCGACACCTCAAGCGCCTCAACCTTTCAAGAAAGTACCTCCCCTACCAAGGCGCCTCAAGGATCTTCGTCCGGCACAAGACTTTGCAATGCTACAAGTGCGGCGGACAAGGGCACAAATCTTTTGAGTGCACCAACAAGAAGGTCATGATCATCAATGACATGGGAGAGTATGAATCTATGAGTGAAGATGAGTACAATGCTTTGAACAAGGTCGCCACAATGCAAAGTGCTCAAGAAGAAGAAAGTGAGATCTATTGTGATGGCGACAACAACCCTTCCTTGGTTGTGGCAAGAGCTCTAACCACCAATGTTCAAGTGAAGAAGACCAAAGATGCAACTTGTTCAAACAAGAGCGGGAATCAATGGAAAGTCCATCAAGGTCATCATAGATGGTGGAAGTTGCCACAACTAGCGAGCAAAGAACTTTGTGATAAGCTCAACTTGAAGTTCAAGAAGCACCCACATCCTTACCATGTGCAATGGTTGAGTGATACCGGAGCCGTCAAGATTCAACACATGGTGCAAGTGTCCTTCAAGATTGGAGCCTATGAAGATACGGTTGATTGTGATGTTGTGCCTATGAACGTTTGTCACTTACTCCTTGGGCGTCCATGGCAATTTGACAAGGGTGCTATGCATGATGGACGAACAAACTACTATAGCTTCAAGAACAACGACAAGACCTTCGTCCTTCGTCCCATGACACCAAGTCAAGTCATCGCCGACAACGCCAAGACTATTGCAAGGGCACAACAAGATCGTTCGTCAGTGAGATGAGTGGTGAGCGAGAGACCCACCATAAAGTGAGTGAGAGCCACAAGCCAAATGAGTGTGACACTTCAAAGAGAGTTCCCACAAAACTTACACTATTTGCCACAAAAGAGTGATAGGGAGTTGAGAGAGAACCCATCCACCCTCCACTATGTGCTCATATGCAAGGGTGAAGTTTCTATGACTAACACTTCACAAACCTTCCTCCTTCTTTGTTGTCTCTTTTGAAGGACTTTGAAGATGTCTTCCCTCAAGAGTGCCACCGGGACTACCTCCTCTACGCGGAATCGAGCACCGCATCGACCTTGTTCCCGGCGCACCGCTACCAAACCGCGCTCCTTACCGCACCAACCCCGAAGAGACAAAGGAGATCGAGCGGCAAATACAAGAACTTCTTGCCATGGGACATATCCGCGAGAGCTTGAGTCCGTGCGCCGTGCCCGTCATCTTGGTACCCAAGCACGACAACACTCTTCGCCTTTGCATGGATTGTCGCCCCATCAACGCCATAACCGTTCGGTATCGCCATCCTATCCCTCGACTTGATGATATGCTTGATGAGCTTTGTGGTTCCGCTATATTCTCCAAAATTGATCTTAAAAGTGGATATCATCAAATAAGATGTGTGAAGGTGATGAATGGAAGACCGCATTTAAAACAAAGCTTGGTCTTTATGATGGCTGTCATGCCATTTGGTCTTTCCAATGCACCTTCTACTTTTATGCGTCTCATGAATCATGTTTTGCGTCCTTTCATTGGAAATTTGTTGTGGTATACTTTGACGACATCCTTATCTATAGCAAATCTTTGGAAGAGCACACTTCTCATGTTGCTCAAGTTTTGTTGGTTCTTCGCAATGAAAAGCTTTATGCAAATCTTTCTAAGTGCACTTTTGCCACCAACAAACTTGTTTTCTTGGGTTTTGTTGTTTCTTCGGATGGAGTTGAAGTCGATGAAAAAGATACAAGCAATTCGGACTTGGCCTTTTCCGATGTCACTTGAGGAGTTGAGACGTTTTCTTGGTTTTGCCGGATTTTACCGCCGTTTCATCAAGGATTTTTCCACAATTGCTTGCCCCCTCCATGAACTTACAAAGAAGAATGTACCTTTCATTTGGGGCAATGCACATGATTTTGCTTTCAATGAGCTCAAACGGTTATTAACCGAAGCACCACTCCTTGCCCTTCCGGATTTTTCTAAGACATTTGAGATTGAATGCGATGCAAGTGGATTTGATAAAGGATCAACCCCGTCGATCCTCTGAATTTGTCCCGATCTTTCACAGCGAGTAACCCGTACGATAAACCCTTCCAACAACACCAATGGTGTCACCTGAAGGTGGGGAATAAATCCAGCAAGCAACGTGATGAAGATCACCACGCCTCTAACCTTATCTCGATAATCCTTGAAGACACAAGAACACTCGCAGCAATTTGTATTGATAACACGGCAGCGCCGTTTCCCCGGAGGGATGATACACCTCGAACACGAGATAGTTTTTAACCTAAATTTCCGACCCCTAATACCTAGGCCGGCCAACTCCTTATATGGGGAAGGTGGTGCGGCCAAACAACTTGGACTCTAACCTGGTTCGGTTTTGGACAGGCCCAACCCAAACATGACCATAATAGAAAACACAAATAAAACTGGCTGTATAGCACTTCTCTTTCGGCCACAATATGTCGCACCGCGGAGCAAAAAATTTTGTGGGGCTCCGCGGTGCGACATATTGTGGGCGAAAGAGAAGTGCTACAGTCAATTTTACTGTAGCAGTACGTGAGAAAGTATAAAAATACAAGAGTATACAAAAGAAGAGAAAAAATATATAGAGAGGAAAAGAGGCCTGAAAAATTGGTGATAGTTGCTGAAAGTTGGAGCTGATTTACATTGTTGTTTGCACTACTTCTTTGAGCAATCTTGTGCCTGTTTCTAAGAGTTGTAGGTAGTGTCTTTCCAGTGCATTGCAACACGAGCTATACTCCGGACATACATCTTTAATTTTCTGCTCATTCCTATAGTTGCATTGCCCCATTATTCTCCACGTGTGTGTTTCCCGTGCATTTTATATCACATTGGAAGCAAATAGGAGTTGTATTTTGGTGTTGTTAGGATTCCCAACCAAGCCCCACCAAATACCCTGTTTGTCTTGTAACACTTGATATCCCGGTTATTCTCTTCTCACACTTGGTACACTTTTCATTGATCCTTGTTGGTAAGTACATCCTATTCACTTTGGAATGGTGAGATACCTTTTCTTTGCTGGTTCGAGTGAGTTGTGAGAGTTACACCATATACATACTGCCATATATTTATATATACTAACAATGGTTGATCCTTTCATGGAGAAGCCATTACAATCTTTTTCTTGTTGCAGTGATACATTTTGGGAGAAGAATTCTAGTGGGATACCTGCCTCAGATTTGTTCCACTTCATCGCAGACATCAAAAGTTGTCCTGCTGTCATTACTCTTGATAAGGGTACTCGGTATAATTTTGTTAGTCTTGATGTTGTTGAGAAATTGCAATTGGAAACATATCAATTAGCTCCATATTTGTTACTTACTAATGATGATAAAATTAGAATTACTCTACGTACTCTTGTTCCATTGACCATTAATGGTCATACGGAGCAAATTCATTGTAGTGTGATTCCCAAAGCTTTTACATGTTGTCATCTTTTGTTAAGTGCACCATTGTCCAAAAATTTTCGGTTCAATTTTGAGAGATATTATCCTGATATACTATTTCTTTGGAATCGTAAGTGGCATAAAAGAAGCCATGCATCACTTGAAAACATTCAGGAGGTTCTTTCTACTAATGTAATCATGTCTACTCCTAGTGTTGTTTCTTGTAATGTGCAGGTCGCTTTTGAAGAAAGGGAGCCTATAGTACAACCTGCACCACCACCAACACATGCATTGGAGGAGCCTACTATTGTGCCTACTATTGTTTCTAGTGATATGCAGGTTACTCTTGAAGAAAGGGAGCCCTCACTAGTACAACCTGCATCACCACTTGAGATAGATGAATCAGTACCTACTATTTCTGAGGAGGATGTCATTGATATTGGTGCTGACTTGGAGCTGCAACATGCAAATTCGAAATTTTGTGAGCCTACTACTTTCATACATGATAATTCAGATTTGCATGATACACATATTAAAGAACCATGTGTTGATTTACCAACTACAAATGTTGAGCATGTGGTAATGATTACACATAAAGAAGTGCTTGCTAAAATACCACCTGTTAATGTTGTGTCTTCTATCATGTTAGATGAACCAATTTCTGTGCACTGTGCTATGAATAGGATTTCTGAAATTTCTTATGTTAATTCTAGCACCTATGTTCCTGGTTTCACTTTTCATCTAGTTGGTGACTATAACATGAATGAAATTTTTATGGTGGCTCACATATGTATTACTTGTGATAGCATTACTGAATTGAACATTGTGTTACCTCGGTTGGCTTGTTTACAATTTGCTAAATCTGAACATGATTTTACACATATGCTTGATTTGCCACAAAATTTGATGAATACATATGCTACTGATTTGGACTTCACTTATATTTGCAAATTGAGTTGCATCTTACATAATAGAAATAATGAACATGATAGTATCCTTGAGTGTAATTCTTTCTGGTCATTACTTTGTTCTAAATATCTTAGTACCACATTTCAAGCATGGTATCCAATATCTACTGAATTATATTGTTTGGATTGGTTTACCTTGCTACCATGAAATTTGATTATAGATCTTCTGTGAGAACACTTGGCTTGATACTAAACAATAAGAATTTATATGTGGTTGTTTATCATCTTGATTATGATTATATGAGCTTCACTTATACCTGCAATTGTGATTGCTATTTGATGAGATGCTATTTGTTTTCATGTGACAATTATGTGATACATACATGCAAATTTCGTTGCTTCATGTCATGTGAGAATTTTTATCATGTCCACAAAGCTAATGCACCCCATTATAGATACATATATTCTGCATACACGTTGTTCTTTTTGTTTCTTCCACGTTCAGCTTACCACAAGCCGAGGACATCTTGTCTTGAAGAAAGGGAGTATGATGAGGACATCCCTAGCTTTACTACACATTCTCCACTATTAAATCAGCAGGTAAATTCACTCTTATTAGATTGTGCTGTTTGTGATTATGAGAATGTTATACTACCTAAGCCTATGCATTATGTATTAGCAGGGTTATTGATAACACAAACATGGATGGAGGAAGATCTCAAGACATGCTGGAAACCAAGAGGGAATACATGGATGATAAACTTCAGAATATACATTGCAAGTGCTCGAGGGAGGAGAGGGAGGCTGGAGCACAGGGAGAGAGACATAGAGATGGCGCAACACAATATTGATGCATCCAAGATGGAGCTTTACACGCCTAAGGAGAGGGACCTGCGAGTCCATTGGGCTGAACCCATGTTGGGTTCGGTTTGTAATATTATGGTTACACCAAACCGAGTAGGAATAGGTTAGGGTTGCACCATGTCGGTACTGTAGCTACAGTACGCGCGTGCTACAGTACGTCCCCCCCCCACCTATTTATAGAGGCCTAGCCGCCATAGATCAGATTAGACCAAGTTAAAACTAAAACCCTAGCCTCTAGATCGAATTGCTGCTAAGCTTTCATCTTGAAGTAATACCATTGCAAATCTTACGTGCTATCTTGTTGTTCCATTGGGAATAAGGGGATACAGGACCACCCGTGATCTTTGATTGCGTGTGCAAGAGTGTGTAGTTGAGAATATCCGAAGGAATCAATTGTTGTTGCATTGGCAGCAGGGATTGTTCGAGGAGAGTTTTCAGTGAGGCACTAGTTATCGATCATCCACCATATATCCACCATAAATTCGTGTTGCTCACAAGAGAAGATCGGGCCACCCCTTATAAGGATTGGGCATTGGTGGAGTGCTTATGCAAAATGGTAGACCCATCACATACCATCGTGAGAAACTAGATGGAGCTCGCTTGAATTAACCCATTTATGACAAAGAGTTATTTGATTTGGTTCGTGTTTTGGATGTGTGGCAACATTATCTTCGTCCTAAGGAATTTGTCATTCATTCCGACCATGAATCCTTGAAATATTTGAAAAGTCAAACAAATTTGAACAAAAGACATGCTAAGTGGGTTGAGTTCATTGAGTCTTTCACCTTTGTAATCAAATACATGAAAGGTAAAGACAATGTGGTCGCGGATGCTCTATCCCGCAAGGCCAACCTACTTACACGTCTTGACATTAGTGTCTTGGGTTTGGATGAGATTAAAGAGTTTTATGCTACCGATGCTTCTTTGGAGACATTTTCGCTCAATGTTCGGAGCACAAAGGAATTCGTGATTTCTATTTGCACAAAGGTTTCTTGTTTAAGGCTAACAAACTATGTATACCCGAGTCTTCGCTTCGTTTGGTCCTTTTGAAGGAATCTCATGGAGGAACACTCATGGGTCATTTTGGCCGCGACAAGACCTACGGCATGCTCTCCACCAACTACTATTGGCCTAGAATGAAGCGTGATGTGGAACGCCTAGTTCGACGATGTTCTACATGTCTCAAAGCTAAGTGTACTCTAAACTCTCATGGGTTATATACACCATTGCCTATTCCACATGATGAGGGCATCGTCGGCATCGTGTTGGTTGGTTGACACGCTAGGACATATTTAAATGAGATGTAAAAGTCCAAGGTAGTGTTAACTAGGCCTGTGTGCCATATCTAAGGCCGAACCCGCCATGGGTCGGTTTGTATCTAGGTCGAGTCCAACTAGGGTTAGGAGTTCGAGTCGGTTACGGTTTTGTTCGGCGATCCCTACTCCTTTGTCTATTATATAAACAAAGGGGGTGTCACAATATTAGGGGAGTTGAAAATTATGTAGAACATTGTGTTCAAGGTTGCCTCCGTCCCAAGGGACCGGCGTGTGACGGCGTCTCGGACATTCGTTATTTATCCAATAAATAGAGGCATGAGTGTTCTTGAATCTGTCAAGGGTTATCGTGCGTGGCGAGAAGGTCCTTGAATCTGTCAAGGGTTGTCGAGCTTGGCGTGAGGCGTGGTGTTCATCACCTTGTTGCTCGCCTAAATCTATCCAGGTTCTTCAGGTTGCGTGGATTGCCACGTGGTTGGGAGAATAGTTATCTCGGTGGTTCTTGCGGTGAAAGATCGGGCAAAACAATCCGTATCATCTGGTATCAGAGCGCCGTGTTGATCACCGCGAGGGAGTTCGTCCAGTTGAAGATCGATCTGCAGGTTTGTTACGGATTGGCAGAATTGTTTTCTGGCTGGAATTGTTGGCGGAAGGGCGGCGAGTTGCGCACGAAGTTGCATCTCGTCGAGTTGAAGTTTGGCGGTGGTTTCCGTTCTCCCCGAACGACAGCCAGAGCAATCAGATCTCGTCGTGTAGTTGGTTGTTGATCGATTGGAAGCATCGGTTCAGTTTTGTTTCGTATAGCACGCGGAGTTCTGGCAGCATTTGAAAAAAAAAAGATGAAAATTGATTGCACCAGATCGATATGTTTGATCACGTTCAGTTTGGTTTCCAAGTGGGCTTGTCTACAGGGTAACGCACGTACGTATTCTAGTGTAGATTGGATTCCTCGTACATGGAGTCCAAGCCCCAAAAAAACGGAAAGAGCAGAATCTGTTCAGATCGGACTGAAAGGAAACAGCAAAGGAAAGTATATCTCTGATTGAATCTGCTCCGAATTTGTGGAATCAGTTCTGAAACGGAACGAAAGATAAGCAAAGTGCAATTTCGGTGTAATTATTTGCAATCAGATCCGGTTAAAACAGAAAAAAGAGGAAAGTGGAGATTGCATTAAGGCGCTGAGATTTCTCACCGTGAGCTGAACGGGCCAGCAAAGGGTAATTTTGGTACGTGAAACGGTGCAAGTTGGCTTGTTTGGTTTCAAAAAAAAAAGGATGAGGATTTATGTGCAGGTACATCTGTATAGTTCGTTTCTTGGTGGAGTTTTTGGCGAAAAAAAAGTAGAAGAGACACGTTGGTTTTAATTTTATGAGGTGGTGAACTCGACTCATTTGGATCCTTGGCGTGCAGCAATTTGTGTTGTGCATTTTGGGTGGTGTACTCGGTTGACGTCCCCAATTTCAGATTGCATCCGCAAGCGTATTCGGCTTATTTGGATCTGTGGTGTACATGAGTGTGTCCTGCTGCGTTTCGGGTGATTTGCGTGGTGTGCTTACACGTTGCAATTCGACAGATTATGTGTCACAATCAGGTTGGTGGTGCCAAACATGGAGGGCACCAAGAACAAGTCTAGCAAGCCGAGAGGGAGGATGTGGTGCGGCAGGCCGGCGAAGACTTGAGGAGTGAGAAGAAGCGTGGCAATATTGCTGATTTGACACCACAAGCGCTGGAGTAGACCTTCCGGCATTGAGGACAACGCCTCTCTAAGAAGGGGAGGATGATGAGGGCATCGTCGGCATCGTGTTGGTTGGTTGACACGCTAGGACATATTTAAATGAGATGTAAAAGTCTAAGGTAGTGTTAACTAGGCCTGCGTGCCATATCTAAGGCCGAACCCACCATGGGTCGGTTTGTATCTAGGTCGAGTCCAACTATAGTTAGGAGTTCGAGTCGGTTAGGGTTTTGTTCGGCGATCCCTACTCCTTTGTCTCCTATATAAACAAAGGGGGTGTCACAATATTAGGGGAGTTGAAAATTATGTAGAACATTGTGTTCAAGGTTGGCTCCATCCCAAGGGACCGGCGTGTGACGGCGTCTCAGACGTTCGTTAGTTATCCAATAAATAGAGGCATGAGTGTTCTTGAATCTGTCAAGGGTTATCGTGCGTGGCGAGAAGGTCCTTGAATCTGTCAAGGGTTGTCGAGCTTGGCGTGAGGCGTGGTGTTCATCACCTTGTTGCTCGCCTAAATCTATCCAGGTTCTTCAGGTTGCGTGGATTGCCATGTGGTTGGGAGAATAGTTATCTCGGTGGTTCTTGCGGTGAAAGATCGGGCAAAACAATCCGTATCACCACATCACCCATGGTCCGACATAGCTATGCGCACTAAAACAAACAAGGATTCCATCTTTGTCGTTATTGATCGCTTCTCTAAAATGGCACACTTTATACCTTGCAACAAGAGCGAGGATGCTTCACACATTGCTACTTTGTTTTTCCAGGAAATCGTCCGTCTTCATGGCGTGCCAAAGACCATTGTGTCGGATCGTGACACCAAGTTCGTGAGCTATTTTTGGAAGACTTTGATGGCCAAGATGGGAATCAAGCAACTATTCTCCACCGCATACCACCCTCAAACCGATGGCCAAACCAAAGTGGTGAACCGAAGCCTATCTACACTCCTTCGTGTGTTGATCAAGCCTAACTTGAAGAATTGGGAAGAGTGCATCCCACACGCCGAGTTCGCCTACAATCGATCACTACATCGCGCAACAAAGAGAACACCCTTCGAGATCGTCTATCGCTCCAACCCCTACACCGCGCTCGACATGCTACCACTTCCACTCCGTGAGAAAGTTAACATGGACTTCGACAAGCGAGCCGCTTACATGAAGAAGCTCCATGAGGAAACAAGAACTACGCTTGAGAAGCACAACAAAAACCATGCTACGAAGATGAACAAAAATAAGCGCGCCATGATATTTGAAGAAGGAGACCTTGTTTGGCTACACCTTCGCAAAGATCGCTTTCCGGATGCAAGGAAGTCCAAGCTTCACCCTCGTGGAGATGGACCTTTCAAGGTTATCAAGCGCATCAACGACAATGCCTACAAGATCGACATCTCCCACTCCAAACACTTGGTTCATGACACCTTCAACGTCGCCGACCTATCGCCATACCTTGGAACATCAAGCGATGAGGATGACCAAGAGTCGAGGACGACTGTTTTCCAAGGGGGGGGAGATGATGTAGCCCGACCTACGTCTCCTACAACAAGTGGCCCAATGACAAGAGCAAGAGTCAAAACCCTCCATGATAAGGTGAATTCACTCCTATCTATGTGTGATCTCGACACTCCTTTGAATGGTTTGCTACTTCATTGGGATACTTTGTGCATACTCAGGAACCACCTTGATGTCGACCCTCAATGAAGTGAAGAGGATGACCAAGAGAAGATCCAAGAAGATGGCCAAGAAGAAGAGCGGGGAAAAGGAACTGGAAAAGCTGAAGAAGAGCCGGCCGGTACTACCGCCGAACCGCCAGACGGTACTGGATCAGAGGCCACCTTAAGCGGTACTACCGGAATTAATTCCTGTACTACCGGACCTCTGCATGTCCGGTACTACCGGCCAAATCAGGCCGGTACTACCGGCCCTGCGCGTGCCTGCGAGCAGATCTGGGTGTTGACCCATGTATTTCGTACCCTTTGGGCCTAGACTATAAATAGGACCTATCCATCTAGATCTAGGGTTAGACTAAGATTTGAGAACTAAAGTAGAGCCTTGCTCCTTCTTCTCAAAGTGTCTCTTTCCTCCTATGGAGATGAATCAAGGCCTCCACATGTGGAGATGAACCAAGACCTCCTCTTGAGGAGAAGATCCCTGCGTGGATACCAAGGCTCCGCTTGTAGTTGCGATTACTTGCTAATCTTCCCTCTGTGAGTGGCTAGATTGGAGTGGTGGGATTGACCAATTGGACAAACAATCCTAAGAGTAAGGTGTGCTTGTGAGAGGATGATACGGGCACGACGGAGGAGGTGAAGCCCAATTTCAGGACTCCACCAAGCTAGATGTATTAGTCGTGTGTTGCTATTTTAAATAATTAGAGTTTTTAATAATTATGAGTTTGGGCTTGGTTTGGGCCTGTCCAACCAAGTCAAGGTAGGGTCCACTAGGAGGGGCGGTACTGTAGCATGGTACTGTAGCACCCCCCCATATAAGGCTAGGGGCTGCGAGTTAGAAGGGAGTTCAGAATTTTAGTCTAAAAACTACTACGTGTGTTTCTTGGTGAAGCATCCCTCCGGGGACGGCGATTGATGAGGATATATCTATGAATTATAGTGATTATTCATGTTTGAACTGGAAGGAAATATTAATCCTAACTGATGATTATTATCAGGTGAATTTATTCCTCGTTAAAAATAATACTTTGATATCTCAGAATTATATACTATCTAAATCATCGTATTATTATTTGATTAGATTTGGCATCCGTCGAAATGGCGCCAGCGGGAGGAGAGGGAGGACGGCGACCACAAGACACGCGACGGCGGCGACTGCAAGACACAAGAAATTGGCCAAGCTAATTAATCTACATGCATCAACTAATCACGTTTTGCATGCAAGTGGGACCCAGCCATGTGCGTGTGCTGTTACCAAGCAAAGCATCTACATGCATTCAATCCTTATGCATTCACGTAATGCATGCAAGGTGGGCCATCCATGTGATACAATGTGCCTATGGACTCGATCAACTAGGAGATGTACACAAGGGAGCTGCACCGTCTGCTGCCATCTGCTTTCGTGCATGCGCTGTTCAGGTTGGTGGGTCCCAGCGTGGGCCTATCAGCGGCCCATGGAGACATGGCCCCGATGCAAGGCAGGAGCCCAGAAGTGATACGAGGGACGCGAAGAGTACGGGACGTCGAGGCGGCGCATCTGCCCAATAAATAGCTACCAGATTTATTGTAAAAGTTAGACCACGTTTAAAATAAACCCTAGAATTATAGATTGAACTGCAAGAAGCATTCATCTGAAATTATACATCTCCAATTCGTATCGATCTGGAGAGGTGAACAACAACTGAAGTGTGATCTGTTCTTTCCATTGGGAATTAGTAGATTGCAATTTTACCGTTTCGTGGTCGACGGCTACGTGCGCAAGTGTGTGAAGTCGTGAATATCCGAAGGGTAGAGAGCTGCTGCATTGGTATCAGGGATCTAGCGAGGAGAGTTCATCGGTGACACCAAGTTATCCATCATCCAACGACGTGCTCAACGACTTCGACAAGTTATCCATCAGGGATCTAGTGCTCAACTAGATCCCTGATGGATAACTTGGTGTCACCGATGAACTCTCCTCGCTAGATCCCTGATGCCAATGCAGCAGCTCTCTACCCTTCGGATATTCACGACTTCACACACTTGCGCACGTAGTCGTCGACCACGAAACGGTAAAATTGCAATCTACTAATTCCCAATGGAAAGAACAGATCACACTTCAGTTGTTGTTCACCTCTCCAGATCGATACGAATTGGAGATGTATAATTTCAGATGAATGCTTCTCGCAGTTCAATCTATAATTCTAGGGTTTATTTTAAACGTGGTCTAACTTTTACAATAAATCTGGTAGCTATTTATTGGGCAGATGCGCCGCCTCGACGTCCCGTACTCTTCGCGTCCTCGTATCACTTCTGGGCTCCTGCCTTGCATCGGGGCCATGTCTCCATGTGCCGCTGATAGGCCCACGCTGGGACCCACCAACCTGAACAGCGCATGCACGAAAGCAGATGGCAGCAGACGGTGCAGCTCCCTTGTGTACATCTCCTAGTTGATCGAGTCCATAGGCACATTGTATCACATGGATGGCCCACCTTGCATGCATTACGTGAATGCATAAGGATTGAATGCATGTAGATGCTTTGCTTGGTAACAGCACACGCACATGGCTGGGTCCCACTTGCATGCAAAACGTGATTAGTTGATGCATGTAGATTAATTAGCTTGGCCAATTTCTTGTGTCTTGCAGTCGCCGCCGTCGCGTGTCTTGTGGTCGCCGTCCTCCCTCTCCTCCCGCTGGCGCCATTTCGACGGATGCCAAATCTAATCAAATAATAATACGATGATTTAGATAGTATATAATTCTGAGATATCAAAGTATTATTTTTAACGAGGAATAAATTCACCTGATAATAATCATCAGTTAGGATTAATATTTCCTTCCAGTTCAAACATGAATAATCACTATAATTCATAGATATATCCTCATCATCGATGCCGCTTATCAGTTTGTAATAAAGATTGCTGCGGAGGTTCTTGTGTTCATCAAGGATTGTCGTACTTTGGTTGGAGGCGTGGTGATCTTCATCACGTTGCTTGCTGGATTCGTTCCTCTTCTCCAGGTTTGCGTTCATCGTGTAATTGGGAGAATTATTACCTTGGTTGTCTCGCTGCGAAAGATCGGGCAAAACTCTAGGATCGACGGGGTTGATCTTTATCAGAGGAGGATTGGGGGCTGCCCACGGGGATTTGTTACCAATCGAGTCTTGCCGGGTTGCTACTTGCTATTTACCCTTGTGTGTTGATTTCCCCTCTTTTGTGTTCTTCGTTCATCACGTGTTCTTCGGGTTCATCTTTCCCTCCGCACAAATCCGTGAAAATCGGGACCAACCGACATCACTATCGCCGTAGTTCTTTAGGTACGTTGTAGCCGTAGCCCACTGCAGTCCTCGTCTCCGCCATGGACGTGAACTCGACGAGCACTCGTCCATGTCGTGCGATCCCGTTCTCTTCGTCCCAGCACGCGCACTAGTTCAGCACCACTCCCGCACCCGTTTGCACCTCACCACACGCACACAGCACCACCAAATCGTGGTCTCCGCCGGCAGGAGTTCGTCGCCGTTGCGACTGAACCCGTCGTCTGAAGTGTGGTGTCGAAATTTCAGTTTCGTCAGATAAGCAAGGACTTCTTAACCTCAAATAGGCATGGATCTGTAGTCTAACACAAGCACGCATCCATCCCAGTGGCTAGCGCCACTTGCACGCACGGCCGCGGCGCGGGTTCGAATCCCAGCTCCGCCGTGGTGCCACCCCCTTTTTCTGGGTTTTATTTCTTAGACGCTGACAGCCTGGCCCCACCGGTCAGTGACCGTGGTGGCCAGCGCAGCCACACCCGCGCCCAGTCAGCGCCAGCGTGGCGCTTGGGCCCGCATGGCAGTGACTCTGAGTAGCTCTGCTCCGGTGAGAAAATCCCAGATCCAGATCCAGATCCAAATCTGGATCCCTGCGCACGGGCCCCACTAGTTAGTGGCTGTGGGTAGCCAGCATCTGAGTGAAAAATGTTTCTGGCATCTTTTCTGTAAATATTTAAAACTGGCAGAAAATTGGATTAATTTGTAAAATCCATAACTAATTAAATACTTGTCCAAAAATTACAAATAAGATACCAAAATGTTCAAAAAAGTAAATCCTGTCCGTGGGCATAACTCACACATCCAAATAAATTTGTTTATTTGATGTTTTATTAAAATAAGGAAAATGGCAGAAAAGAAAATGATTTTGTAAAATCTATAACTTTAAAAATAATGCTCCAAAATTTAAGTTTGAAGTATCAAAATGTTCAGCACTTAATATACTTCATGTTTCACCACTTTCCAAAACATGGATAATTAGTTTTAGTGTTGTTTAAAATGATTTGTTAAAATGGCAGCATTAAATCAAATTCTGAAAATGCAATAACTTATTAATGGCTTATCAGAAAAAGGTGTTTAATATATCAAAATGCTCAGAATAATATGGACCATCCATTAACATCATTTCCATGCATGTTTGAACACAATTGTAGTACTGCACTTTTTAGAAAAGTAGGGAAAATATTAAATTAAATATGGGGTTCATCTCCTCTTGTCGAAATAATTATTTTGCACCCCATTTAACTTGTTAGTTAAATTTCAGTGCATTAAAATGTCATGCCATCATGTGTTTGTGCATTGCACCTGTTTTGCTTGTGTGATTATTGACTGTTGTCTTTCTGGTGTTTTTATGTATCGATAGATCAAGCAGTCGGGGTTCCACCGCAATACCCCGACGACCCGTATTACCAGCCCGTTGCATTAGAAATCTGTTGCCATTACCTGTATCCTTCCTAATATCCATAGGATTGAAGTATTGGCCCGAGATAATTATACTTGCTATGTATATGCTTAGCCATGCTTAGTTTAGATGCTTAGATGTCCGGTGGATGTTTCAATGTTGGAACAGTTGATGGAATGGCCGGATGTGATGGAAAATGTGGTGACGGATAATAAATTGCTAAAGGCGGGGATGAGAGGCCACGGGGAATGTGGTGGGTTGTCTCGTTTTCGCCGCCTAAGTGCGAGTTCTTTACCTCTTAAACAAAGACTGAGCGTGCTTCCATCGGTGGGCCATATGGAACCCCGTCGACCTACTAACTTGTGGAGGGCTAGCCGAGGGTCCTCTAGTTCGGGCTTCCATTTGCACGTGCGTGAAGATGGTGGCCAAGACTGAGATGAGGATGGTAGTGTTTAGGAAATAAGTGGCCGCGGGGCAGGGTGTTGGAGGCACTGAACCTGTCCTTCCGCCACTGATGATACTGGGTTAGTCTCAAGCGAGGTAAAGGTTGTAACCGTTCCCACTCAGCCGGCTTTCCCCGGAAGAGAGCTAAGCATAGGCAATGAGCCGGGCGGTACCGGTGGTTAAAAACAGTACACCCCTGCAGGGTAAATCTTTTCGAAAAGCCGTGTCCACGGTTATGGACGACTTGGGAAAGGACGATAAGACCATAGAAAACTTGAACGGAATGATTAAAACCTGAGTACTAAAGGTACTACCAAGAATGCGAGGTTAACTTCCTCGAGGGTGATTCGGGAAGGTGCCTTGGTAGACAGGTGAAGTGATTGATGGTGGTTGTTGATGAAGTTGATCGAAAGAAAAGAGTTTACTTCTTATCCCCTTTTGAAAATATTCTGATTAGCCGATGCCAGATGTCTTTTATAAAGAAAACCAGCTTTACGCAAAACAGCCATAAAACCTTTGAGAGCCAATCATTGAGCTAGTAGCTCTAGTAATCTTGCAGAGTTCGTCAAACTCAATGTTGTTTATTTGATTTCAGTGGAGGACTTCACCGACACAGAAGGTGGGTTCTACGTGGACGTCGACGAGTAGTCTGGGGTTCCCAGGTGGCAGCTTGGGACATCCCGGAACAGCTGGCGCTGGAATGTTTATCTATAGGCCTCTTAGGCCATAATCTGGATCTTGTTGTTTAGAACAACATAATTTGCTTCCGCATGATGTAATGTTGGGTCTGTGACCTCTGGTTGTAATATTTGCTATCTTTCCCTATTATAAGAGTTGAACTATAATGCTTTGAGTCGTAGAGTCTGTGATGTGCCAGTTGTTCCACAAGTCTTGATCTCTCTATTATGCATTGATAGTTGTGCGTGCGTTAAGACATCAATCGGTGTGTTGCGTTGCCGATGATCCATTCCGAGCAACGCCTGCCAAAGGTTTTGGCTGGGGATTGTTAACCCGTAACCTCCGGTTGTATCGCTTAACCGGTGACACACAGCATCACTGTATAGTTAAGCGGTCGGGGTGCTACAAGTTGGTATCAGAGCAGGACGGCCTGTAGGAAACCCTTCTACTGGTCGATGTTGAGTCTAGTGTTTGTGAAATTATTTTTAACCTAAAAATGAGTTGTGAAAACCATCTTAGGATTCTTTTTACTCCTTATCTGGTTACATTCTAATCTCGGAGCAATCTTACCTCGATTTGAGTTAAAAAGTTTTACTCCCCGTGATCCTAAAGAAACGAGGTTGGGTTCTACCTTAGTATTACGTGTCAGGTTGCTCCCGCTACGCTATAATCCGATATCAACTCAGATGTTTACGAACCCTGTTAATCTTACCGAGTCTAATCACTTGTTCCTTTCTTTGGGTTTTAACCGTGGTCTTGAACTGAAGGTCCCGGATTGTGCTGTAATTCTGGTATGTTGAATTGTGTGGGTTGTTACCCATGTGATCATTATGCCATTTATGATTCTCGGCACATGAAGCTGACCTTTAACCCAAGTCCTGTATGTGGTCTGTGAGGTAATGTTCAACCATTTACCACACCTCAGCTGGCTATGTAACTTTAGCTCTCCCGTAGCCTTGCTTTAGGTTCTGTCTTGGAACCATCGGGCTTACGACAAGGATTCTCCTAGCGAGTCTCCCAACTATGTTCGTGACTCTGCTGCATCTCTCCTTTTTGGGCATGGTTATCATAGTTGAGTAATAACCGGTGCATCTTCAACATCTGAGGATTTTTCCTGAGCATGTTTGTTACTCTTGATCTTCCTTCCGACCCGTGCCTTTCGCTTGACCGTCAGGTTTTGACCATGCATTGGTGTATTCCGATACAAGTTTGTAGTTCGTCAGGACATTCCACTTCATGATGTTAGGAGAGACAAACTCCAGTACCTTGTCCATTTATCGGACCAGGTCAAAGTATTGTAATCTTCAGAATGAGGGCCGTGTTTAGCTTTTGTGCTGCTCCACCTTAGAGTGTCACACTCGTTTATATCAAGGTATCATGCTAAGTATCATGATCTTCTTGATGAAGTGATGCTCCTACACTTCGTTGCTCTCCGTTTTCCAAGTAACTTGTTACTAAAGAATGATAAGACGTGAGCAGCGTTGTAGTCATCGGATATTTTAGCAGTTCTTACTGCGCTGAAATCCAGGGAGATCCATTGTCCTTCTGAGCATGATTTGTTAGCCGATCAATAAGATGAATTTGACTGTGTTCCCAAGTTCATTTTCTCTGGTGCCCTTCCTCGGTCAAAGAGCTAATTTCGTACCGAAGCTCCCAAGACCACCTCGTTTTGCCTTGAAAGGCGTGATTCTCTCTCGAACTCAAGACATACCGGTGGATCGTGATATTCTGGATGGTCTTTCCAGAAGTATCGTCAGGTTGTCACCTGACCATGATGTTGAGCTTATGAGTAAGCTGGTTCTCCGAACAACTCCTTTATCCAAGAAAATCATGTTGGATGTCCTGAATTATTCGGTTGAGCTTAAACAACTTGGAGAGTTAAAAGATAAAAGCTCTATCTGATATAGTTCCTTTCAATGGGATGTCTAGTTGTACGTGTCGAAGCAAGGTGGTATCTCCTTTGTGGATATGCTATCCTACAAATCTTTGATTTGAATTGGGCTATTGTCAAATCAAACTCAGGCCAACCTACCTGAATGTGTTAGTCTGACCAATACTTATGCCCCGTTCTTGTGACATATGAGTCTACCGTCTTGGAGTATCCGGATAAGTTTGTTGTTGAGCCCATTAACTACCTTCTTATTTTCTCCATGTTTGAGGAGATTCATATTGGATAGTGGGCGTTAGCATTGGACACTTGTTAGAACTAACTTTGTGTCGTCACAAGGTATGTGTCCTGGAAGTAGAAGTGACTTTCTCTGGTTCACGTGCAATTGCTGAAAGATGTCGCCGTGGATCTGAGTAAATCAAATCGTCTGGTTTCCTCGGAATCATTTCAACTTGATCATGCATGTGTAGAATATTCTTGGATTGGTATGTTGTTACCTCCATTCCTTCAGAATTTCATCTATGCATCCCAGCCACTAATTGAACTGTTCAAGAAAGAGAAGGAGTCCAAGAACCTCAATGTCTTCTTTGCTGTTTCCCAACAAGGACTCAATTGTGTCCCGTTGCAAGTAATCCAAGTAGGTGCAGATTGTCTTCTGACAGTTGCTAATACGTGAGTTCTGCAATCTCGTCCCTCCTTTGGAGTTAGACATTCTAGTCTAGCTCTTGGAGTTCTAGCAAATGTAATCCGTTGGTATCCTTTGCAAAGACCTCCTATTCATACATGTTGAGTCTCAAGTATCTCTACACCTAACCATGTCTGAATCGCAATTAGAAACGATGGTTGAGGGTCGTCAGAAGCTTGTCCTTGATGTCTAGAAAATCAAGAAGTGTTCCCAATACTAACGTTCGCGGAGTTTCTAAAGTTCTCTTGGTCCATCCTCCCGATCCTTCTCCTGTGATCTGAAATGTTCCTTCACGGGGAAGGTCCTACTCAAGTTGTCTGGTAGAGGATTACCTCTTCATCTGTTGGAATCTTGTTTTTAACATTCTCCCTCAGAGACTTAAGGTCTTGTGCAAAGTTCATATTCGCAATCTTTTTGAGAAACCGTTATCTACCATCTGGAAACCTCTTATCATTCTGCTGTTACCTCCATGTGTCTCCTAAACGTTAAATCAAGAGCTGATCGAAGTCTCGTTCCAAGAGTTGACCAGGAGGTAACCGATCGTCGCATTTTCGTGAAGACCATTCCTTTCCGAGTCGTTCCCCCTATCCTATGGTGTAATTGGATGATGACCTCGAATTGAAGCCGATGAAGATCTTCATGATGCCCTCGATCAACCTCTTCCAGGAGAAAGCCACCCTAAGCGAGAGGATCGTGTAGTACCTCGTAACCCCTTTTCCCTCTTTCCTATTCTAGGAATCTCGGGGTGAGATTCTTGTAAGGGGGTAGAATTGTAATAGCCCCAAATTTGTGAACCTAAAAATGTGGATAAAATTTCCACTTTTTGTGTTTCATTGCATCATGGCATCCATATTAATTTGCTAAACCACACACTAATTGGTTTGGCACCATTTAAAAACAAATGCCAAACTTGCCTTAACAAAATCTCAAATCAATGAAAGCACTCAAACTTGCAAAACAAACCTACTTTGACATCCTATGTTTGTCAAGGAAGTTCCAAGAGTTCAAAAATAATATTTCGAACTTGCTTTAAAATTTCTAAAGGATTATAAATTTGTATTTAACTAAAATGCCCTAATCCAACACTATGAACAAAAGTGGTTAAGAACATTTTATTCTGCCACACCAATTTTTGTGGAGCCTCTACGTGTTATGGGGAGGCCACATGAATAATTTCAAATTTTTGTAAAATGCTTTAGTGCCCCAATTAAATCCCTAAAAACTACTGTCTTTAAAAAGGAAATGAAAGAAAAAGAAGAAAAGAGCAAGCAGGGGGTTTTCTGTAAAATTGCCATCTACCTCCTGTAGCCACAGCGCGCCGCCGGCGCGAGCTCGTCGCTGTCCCCCGCGCCCCCTACAGCGTCGAGTGGATAAGAAGGCCACCACGACCCTCTGCTCCTCTCCCTCAGCCTTATCCCCCACCTGCCCCCTCGAAATATCCCTCTCCCTTTTCTCCGTAGCCATGGCCGAACCCGAGCCGAGCTCGCCTCCGTCGATTGAGAGCGCCCAAAGCAGATCGAAGAAGTCCACCGTCTCTGCCTCGTCTTCCTCTTCCTCTGCGTACAAGGAATCGAGAAGGGGTCGCCCGCATCATCGCCGACGTCCGCGTCTTCTCCGACTCCGGCCGCCGAACGTCGAGCAAGCTCGCCACCGCCTCCGACCTCCTCTGTCCTCGCCAACTACACCCACGTGATGAGGGTGAGCACGCCATCCTCGGAGACATCCTTTCCCTCCCCTCTTGCCGTAGTTCTTTAGGTACGTCGTAGCCGTAGCCCGCTGCCGTCCTCGTCTCCGCCATGGACGTGAACTCGACAAGCACTCGTCCATGCCGTGCGATCCCGTTCTCTGCGTCCCAGCACAGACACTAGTTCAGCACCACTCCCGCACCCGTTTGCACCCCACCACACGCACACAGCACCACCAATCATGGTCTCCGCCGACAGGAGTTCGTCGCCGTTGCGACTGAACCCGTCGTCTAAAGTGTGGTGTCGAAATTTCAGTTTCGTCAGATAAGCAAGGACTTCTTAACCTCAAATAGGCATGGATCTGTAGTCTAACACAAGCACGCATCCCAGTGGCGCGGCGCGGGTTCGAATCCCAGCCCCGCCGTGGTGCCACCCCCTTTTTCTGGGTTTTATTTCTTAGACGCTGACAGCCTGGCCCCACCGGTCAGTGACCGTGGTGGCCAACGCGGCCACACCCGCGCCCAGTCAGCGCCAGCGTGGCGCTTGGGCCCGCATGGCAGTGACTCTGAGTAGCTCTGCTTCGGTGAGAAAATCCCAGATCCAGATCTAGATCCAGATCTGGATCCCTGCGCACGGGCCCCACTAGTCAGTGGTTGTGGGTAGCCCGCATCTGAGGGAAAAATGTTCCGGGCATCTTTTCTGTAAATATTTAAAACTGGCAGAAAATTGGATTAATTTGTAAAATCCATAACTAATTAAAATACTTGTCCAAAAATTTCAAATAAGATACCAAAATGTTTAGAAAAGTAAATCCTGTCCGTGGGCATAACTCACACATCCAAATAAATTAGTTCATTTCATGTTTTATTAAAATAAGGAAAATGGCAGAAAAGAAAATGATTTTGTAAAATCTATAACTTTAAAAATAATGCTCCAAAATTTAAGTTTGAAGTATCAAAATGTTCAGCACTTAATATACTTCATGTTTCACCACTTTCCCAAACATGGATAATTAGTTTTAGTGTTGTTTAAAATGATTTGTTAAAATGGCAGCATTAAATCAAATTCTAAAAATGCAATAACTTTTTAATGGCTTATCAGAAAAAGGTGTTTAATATATCAAAATGCTCAGAATAATATGGACCATCCATTAACATCATTTCCATGCATGTTTGAACACAATTGTAGTACTGCACTTTTTAGAAAAGTAGGGAAAACATTAAATTAAATATGGGGCTTCATCTCTTCTTGTCGAAATAATTATTTTGCACCCCATTTAACTTGTTAGTTAAATTTCAGTGCATTAAAATGTCACGCCATCATGTGTTTGTGCATTGCACCTGTTTTGCTTGTGTGATTATTGATTGTTGTCTTTCTGGTGTTTTTATGTATCGATAGATCAAGCAGTCGGGGTTCCACCGCAATAACCCGATGACCCGTATTACCAGCCCGTTGAACAAGACAAGCGTAATCCCCCCTCTGAACGTGTCTCCTCCTATATTTCCGCAATTATTTTCCCCACTATAATATTGCATTCGGTTCCAAATGTCTTTTGCTTGGATTAGAGTATCCTACTAGTTGCATTAGAAATTTGTTGCCATTACCTGTATCCTTCCTAATATCCATAGGATTGAAGTGTTGGATCGAGATAATTATACTTGCTATGTATATGCTTAGCCATGCTTAGTTTAGATGCTTAGATGTCTGGTGGATGTTTCAATGTTGGAACAGTTGATGGAATGGCCGGATGTGATGGAAAATGTGGTGACGGATAATAAATTGCTAAAGGCGGGGATGAGAGGCCACGAGGAATGTGGTGGGTTGTCTCGTTCTCGCCGCCTAAGTGCGAGTTCTTTACCTCTTGAACCAAGACTGAGTGTGCTTCCATCGGTGGGCCATATGGAACCCCCGTCGACCTACTAACTTGTGGAGGGCTAGCCGAGGGTCCTCTAGTTCGGGCTTCCATTTGCGCGTGCGTGAAGATGGTGGCCAAGACTGAGATGAGGATGGTGGTGTTTAGGAAAATAAGTGGCCGCGGGGCAGGGTGTTGGAGGCACTGAACCTGTCCTTCCGCCACTGATGATCCTGGGTTAGTCTCAAGCGAGGTAAAGGTTGTAACCATTCCCACTCAGCCGGCTTTCCCTGGAAGAGAGCTAAGCATAGGCAATGAGCCGGGCGGTACCGGTGGTTAAAAACAGTACACCCCTGCAGGGTAAATCTTTTCGAAAAGCCGTGTCCACGGTTATGGACGACTTGGCAAAGGTCGATAAGACCATAGAAAACTTGAACGAAATGATTAAAACCTGAGTACTAAAGGTACTACCAAGAATGCGAGGTTGACTTCCTCGAGGGTGATTCGGGGAGGTGCCTTGGTAGACAGGTGAAGTGATTGATGGTGGTTGTTGATGAAGTTGATCGAAAGAAAAGAGTTTACTTCTTATCTCCTTTTGAAAATATTCTGATTAGCCGATGCCAGATGTTTTTTATAAAGAAAATCAGCTTTACGCAAAACAGCCATAAAACCTTTGAGAGCCAATCATTGAGCTAGTAGCTCTAGTAATCTTGCAGAGTTCGTCGAACTCAACGTTGGTTATTTGATTTCAGTGGAGGACTTCACCGACACTGAAGGTGGGTTCTACGTGGACGTCGATGAGTAGTCTGGGGTTCCCAGGTGGCTGCTTGGGACATCCCGGAACAGCTGGCGCTGGAATGTTTATCTATAGGTGATGCGGGTAGGTCCCGATTTTCACGGATTTGTGCGGAGGGAAGGATGAACACGAAGAACACGCGAAGAACGATGAACACAAAGAGGGGAAATTAAACACACAAGGGTAAATAGCAAGTAGCAACCCGGCAAGAATCGACTGGTAACAAATCCCCGTGGGCAGCCCCCAATCCTCCTCTCCCAAGCACACCTTACTCTTAAGATTGTTTGTCCAATTGGTCAATCCAACCAACCCAATAGAGTCACCCTAGGATGAAAGATTGGCAAGTAGCAAACTACAAGAGGAGCCTTGGTATCCACGCAGGGATCTTCTCCACAAGGGAGGCCTTGGTTCATCTCCACAAGGGGAGGCCTTGAGTCATCTCCATAGGAGGAAAGAGACACTTTGAGAAGAAGGAGCAAGGCTCTACTTTAGTTCCCAAATCATAGTCTAACCCTAACCCTAGGCAGAGGTGGAGTATTTATAGTCTATGAGGCGAAGGGGTAAGTTGTGGGCCTTTACATGGGCTTCAGCCCGAATCTTCCCAGATCCAGCGGTAGTACCGCTGCGCCAGCGGTAGTACCGCTGGGATTATATGCGCTCGCTGGCGGTAGTACGAAGCGGGTACCGGGAGGTACCGTAGGGGTATCCAGTGGCGTTTTCGGGCGTGCCGGTACCTCCAGCGGTACCTCTGGCGGTAGTACCGTGCTGCTCTGGCGGTAGTACCGCTGGCTCGGCGGTAGTACCGCTGCCTGGAACTTCACGCAGGTCTTCATCTTCAGCGGTAGTACGCTGGTGCCGCTGCCTGGGTCCTGGCGGTAGTACCGGCCCGCCTGGCGGTAGTACCGCTGGGATGATGCTTCGTCTTCTTCATCTTCCTCTTGACTGTTCTTGTCCAACTTCTGCACTTGCTTGGTGATCTTCTTGGTAGTTGTTCCTGAGTATGCACAACGTATCCGAATGAAGTAGCAACCCATTCAAAGGAGTGTCGAGATCACACATAGATAGGAGCGAATTCACCTTATCATGGAGAGCTTTGATTCTTGCTCTTGTCATTGGGCCACTTGTTGTAGGAGACGTAGGTCGGGCTACATCATCTCCCCCCCTTGGAAAAGAGTCGTCCTCGACTCTTGGTCATCCTCATCGCTTGATGTTCCAAGGTATGGCGATAGGTCGGCGACGTTGAAGGTGTCATGGACCAAGTGTTTGGAGTTGGAGATGTCGATCTTGTAGGCATTGTCGTTGATGCGCTTGATAACCTTGAAAGGTCCATCTCCACGAGGTGAAGCTTGGACTTCCTTGCATCCGGGAAGCGATCTTTGCGAAGGTGTAGCCACACAAGGTCTCCTTCTTCAAATATCATGGCGCGCTTGTGTTTGTTCATCTTCGTAGCATGGTCTTTGTTGTGCTTCTCGAGAGTAGTTCTTGTTTCCTCATGGAGCTTCTTCATGTAAGCGGCTCGCTTGTCGAAGTCCATGTTAACTTGCTCACGGAGTGGAAGTGGTAGCATGTCGAGCGCGGTGTAGGGGTTGGAGCCATAGACGACCTCGAAGGGTGTTCTCTTTGTTGCGCGGTGTAGTGCTCGATTGTAGGCGAACTCGGCGTGTGGGATGCACTCTTCCCAATTCTTCAAGTTAGGCTTGATCAACACACGAAGGAGTGTAGATAGGCTTCGGTTCACCACTTCGGTTTGGCCATCGGTTTGAGGGTGGTATGCGGTGGAGAATAGTTGCTTGATTCCCATCTTGGCCATCAAAGTCTTCCAAAAATAGCTCACGAACTTGGTGTCACGATCCGACACAATGGTCTTGGCACTCCATGAAGACGGACGATTTCCCTGAAAAACAAAGTAGCAATGTGTGAAGCATCGTCGCTCTTGTTGCAAGGTATAAAGTGTGCCATTTTAGAGAAGCGATCAATGACGACAAAGATGGAATCCTTGTTTGTTTTAGTGCGTGGGAGTCCTAAGACAAAATCCATAGCTATATCGGACCATGGGTGATGTGGAATAGGCAATGGTGTGTATAACCCATGAGAGTTTAGAGTAGACTTAGCTTTGAGACATGTAGAACATCGTCGAACTAGGCGTTCCACATCACGCTTCATTCTGGCCAATAGTAGTTGGTGGAGAGCATGGCGTAGGTCTTGTCGCGGCCAAATGACCCATGAGTGTCCTCCATGAGATTCCTTCAAAAGGACCAAACGAAGCGAAGACTCGGGTATACATAGTTTGTTAGCCTTAAACAAGAAACCTTTGTGCAAATAGAAATCACCAATTCCTTTGTGCTCCGAACATTGAGCGAAAATGTCTCCAAAGAAAGCATCGGTAGCATACAACTCTTTAATCTCATCCAAACCCAAGACACTAATGTCAAGACGTGTAAGTAGGTTGGCCTTGCGGGATAGAGCATCCGCGACCACATTGTCTTTACCTTTCTTGTATTTGATTACAAAGTGAAAGACTCAATGAACTCAACCCACTTAGCATGTCTTTTGTTCAAATTTGTTTGACTTTTCAAATATTTCAAGGATTCATGGTCGGAATGAATGACAAATTCCTTAGGACGAAGGTAATGTTGCCACACATCCAAAACACGAACCAAAGCAAATAACTCTTTGTCATAAATGGGGTAATTCAAGCGAGCTCCATCTAGTTTCTCACTATGGTATGCGATGGGTCTACCATTTTGCATAAGCACTCCACCAATGCCCAATCCACTTGCATCGCATTCAATCTCAAATGTCTTAGAGAAATCCGGAAGGGCAAGGAGTGGTGCTTCGGTTAATAACCGTTTGAGCTCATTGAAAGCAAAATCATGTGCATTGCCCCAAATGAAAGGTACATTCTTCTTTGTAAGTTCATGGAGGGGGCAAGCAATTGTGGAAAAATCCTTGATGAAACGGCGTAAAATCCGGCAAAACCAAGAAAACGTCTCAACTCCTCAAGTGATGTCGGAAAAGGCCAAGTCCGAATTGCTTGTATCTTGCTTCATCAACTTCACTCCATCCGAAGAAACAACAAAACCCAAGAAAACAAGTTTGTTGGTGGCAAAAGTGCACTTAGAAAGATTTGCATAAAGCTTTTCATTGCGAAGAACCAACAAAACTTGAGCAACATGAGAAGTGTGCTCTTCCAAAGACTTGCTATAGATAAGGATGTCGTCAAAGTATACCACAACAAATTTGCCAATGAAAGGACGCAAAACATGATTCATGAGACGCATAAAGTAGAAGGTGCATTGGAAAGACCAAATGGCATGACGAGCCACTCATAAAGACCAAGCTTAGTTTTAAATGCGGTCTTCCATTCATCACCTTCACACATGCGTATTTGGTGATATCCACTTTTAAGATCAATTTTGGAGAATATAGCGGAACCACAAAGCTCATCGAGCATATCATCAAGCGAGGGATAGGATGGCGATACCGAACGGTTATGGCGTTGATGGGGCGACAATCCATGCAAAGGCGAAGAGTGTTGTCGTGCTTGGGTACCAAGATGACGGGCACGGCACGGACTCAAGCTCTCGCGGATATGTCCCATGGCAAGAAGTTCTTGTATTTGCCGCTCGATCTCCTTTGTCTCTCGGGGTTGGTGCGGTAAGGAGCGCGGTTTGGTAGCGGTGCGCCGGGAACAAGGTCGATGCGGTGCTCGATTCCGCGTAGAGGAGGTAGTCCCGGTGGCACGTCTTGAGGGAAGACATCTTCAAAGTCCTTCAAAAGAGACAACAAAGAAGGAGGAAGGTTTGTGAAAGTGTTAGTCATAGAAACTTCACCCTTGCATATGAGCACATAGTGAGGGTGGATGGGTTTTCTCTCAACTCCCTCATCTCTCTCTTTGTGGCAAATAGTGTAAGTTTTGTGGGAACTCTCTTTGAAGTGTCACACTCATTTGGCTTGTGGCTCTCACTCACTTTATGGTGGGTCTCTCGCTCACCACTCATCTCACTAGACGAACGATCTTGTTGTGCCCTTGCAATAGTCTTGGCGTTGTCGGCGATGACTTGACTTGGTGTCATGGGACGAAGGACGAAGGTCTTGTCGTTGTTCTTGAAGCTATAGTAGTTTGTCCTTCCATCATGCATAGCACCCTTGTCAAATTGCCATGGACGCCCAAGGAGTAAGTGACAAACGTTCATAGGCACAACATCACAATCAACCGTATCTTCATAGGCTCCAATCTTGAAGGACACTTGCACCATGTGTTGAATCTTGACGGCTCCGGTATCACTCAACCATTGCACATGGTAAGGATGTGGGTGCTTCTTGAACTTCAAGTTGAGCTTATCACAAAGTTCTTTGCTCGCTAGGTTGTGGCAACTTCCACCATCTATGATGACCTTGATGGACTTTCCATTGACTCCCGCTCTAGTTGAAACAAGTTGCATCTTTGGTCTTCTTCTACTTGAACATTGGTGGTTAAGCTCTTGCCACAACCAAGGAAGGGTCTTTGTTGTCGCCATCACAATATATCTCATTTCTTCTTCTTGAGCACTTTGCATTGTGGCGACCTTGTTCAAAGCATTGTACTCATCTTCACTCATAGATTCATACTCTCCCATGTCATTGATGATCATGACCTTCTTGTTGGTGCACTCAAAAGATTTGTGCCCTTGTCCGCCACACTTGTAACATTGCAAAGTCTTGTGCCGGACGAAGATCCTTGAGGCGCCTTGGAGGAGGGAGGTACTTTCTTGAAAGGTTGAGGCGCTTGAGGTGTCGAAGTAGAGACTCTTGGAGGACCTCGAGTGTTCGCTTGAGGAAGAGCTTGTGAAGGTGTAGGAGTTGACGAAGAAGGCTTGTTGGCGTAGAATGCCTTTGTCTTGAGGTATTTGAGCTCTTCAAGCACGTGGCGCTCGGCCTTGGAAGCTTGATGTACTAGCTCAACCAAAGAGGCATATGGTTGGAACTCCACGATCTTCTTGATGGGATAGTTGAGGCCATTCATGAAACGAGCCATGGATTGCTCTTCGTACTCGTTGACATTGGCTCTCATCATGGAGATTTCCATTTCCTTGTAGTACTCATCAACCGACTTCAAACCTTGCTTCAACTCTTGCAACTTCTTGTATAAGTCTCTAGTGTAATGGCTTGGCACGAAGCGCTTGTACATGGTTTCTTTCATTTCAACCCAAGTGTCAATTGGTTGTTGGTGGTTAGCGACACGAGCATCTTGTAGTTGTTCCCACCACAAGAGGCATACTCTTCAAACTCCATCGAGGCTAAGGCAACCTTCTTTTGTCGGAGAAGCGTTGCACGCGGAAGATCTTGTCAACCTTGAGTACCCATGAGAAGTAAGCTTCCGGATCACTTGTGCCGTAGAACTTGGGTATGTCAAAGCGGACGTTGGTCAAGTCATCATAGTCGTCACGTGGCCACCACGTGGGAATGCACGTCCACGTCTCCTTCGGTTGAGTCCATCACCATTGTGTTGGCTTGACTCGTTATCACTTGACTCGGAACGTTGGTGTTGGTGACGATCATGAGGAAGCTCTTGACGAGGCGCATGTTGAGGAGGTAGCTCTTGTTGAGGAACGGGTTGCTCGACATTGTTCGCATTGTCATGGTTTTGATGACGTGGCCTTGGAGGATGACGAGGGTGACGTCCTTGTTCACCAAAGTCATTCGCACCCGGAACGCCATTGTCATTAGCCAATGGGTCATGACGATCACGTTGGCGGTGGTGGTGATGGTATGCGTGCGCGACGATCATCATTTTGGTGAGGTTGTTCTTGATGCGCATTGGCATTGTTCGCGTGAAGATCATGTGGTTGTTCAACGATAGGAGGAGGTCGTTCATGGGCGTCGCTCCTTGAATCATGTTGACGTTCTTGTCGAGGTTCATGACGTCCATGATGTGCTTGTGTCGACCTTGAGGTGCTTCTTGTACGGCTTGAGCGTGAAGGAGCTCGTTGTCGCGCAAGGTTGTTGATAGCTTCGGTCATCCGCTCCATGTTCGCATTGATTGCGTTGAAGTTGGCATCATGAGTTTGGAGACGGCGCTCGTAGCGGCCTAAGCCATCACGAACAAGGTGTCGAAGACCGACGAACTCGGATTGGGTGACATAGCCATGATCACCGCGAACTCCACCATGGATTTCCTCATCCGAGCTTGAGCTTCCGTTTGTACTTCCCCTAAACATTTTCTCAAGAACAAGTGAGATGTGGTAAGGAAAAACCAAGACAAACTATATCCCAAGTATAATGTGGCTTGAGAGGAGAGTATCCGGTTCTAACACCCAACACACACACTTATGAGGATAGGAAGGTATGAAGTGGCAAACGAAACAAGCAAACCCGCCGACAAGTATATTGTCAAAGGTAGAGAAAATCCACAATGATCAAATTACCAAAGAAACTCCAACCACAAATGATGAAGAAACACACACAAAAGCGAATAATGGGGTTGGGCGACCAAAGGGCGAGCACTCGAAGATAGACAACCTAACGAAGACTACGTGCTCAAATGTCACCCAACACAAGAAGGACGCTAGCTCAATTGCTTTTTGTGGGCAACGGATTTGCACAAGAGTTAACACTCACACTCACTTTGGCGGTCTTAGCTTTGTCGCAACCTACAAGAGATGAACTTGGCACCACTTGATTCTTTTCTTTTCTCTCTTTTTTTTTTGATTTTTGCTTTTTGACGATGATTCCTTCTCTTTTGCTAGTGCCAAGCTCTCTAACGATACACACTCGCCAATACTTGAAGACAAACACTCAACACGTGCAATGCCTCGCAATATCACCGAGCTAGTCCAATAGGTTAAGTTGCGCGAAAGGAAGAAGGGCTCACAACGGAATATGATGGTGGGGGAATGTCGAGTCCTTGGTGGCGTCGTTGCTTGGCTTTGATGATGCGTTGCTGCGGAAGCTTGTCGATGTTGTAGACGTAAAGCACACCAAGAAAGGACTCAAACTGATATGGGGTTGCCCGATCTTCTCGTTGAGCACTTCTTCGGATGGTGGATAACTTGGTGTCACCGATGAACTCTCCTCGCTAGAACCCTGATGCCAATGCAGCAGCACTCTACCCTTTGGATATTCACGACTTCACACACTTGCGCACGTAGCCGTCGACCACGAAACGGTATAATTGCAATCTACTAATTCCCAGTGGAAAGAACAGATCACACTTCAATTGAGGTTCAACTCTCCAGATCGATACGAATTGGAGATGTGTACTTTCAGAGGAAAGTTTCCGCTGTTCAACTCGAACTAGGGTTTTTATCTAAACGTGGTCTAAACTCATCTATGGCGGCTGGACTAGCATATAAAGGGATGGGGCGTACTGTAGCGTCGTACTGTAGCACGCTACAGTACCGACCTAGGGCAACCCCATCTGACTCGGACTCAAACCGGTTCGACCCAAACTAGATACAAACTGACCCAAAGGGTTGGGTTCAGCCTTAAGGCACGCAGGCCTGATGTGGCGCCTGCCCATGTGTGGCGTGGTGGCCTCCCTGCCCCTTGGACGCTGCCTCCCTCTCCTCCCTCGCGTCCTCTTCAGCTTGTGTACTCCACGCCTTGCTCCTCTTGTTCCAGATGCTGCAGCTCCTCGCTCCCTCGTGCTATGCCTTCTTGTTCAACAAACCTGAGTATGCATACAAACAAAGACTTAGGCAGTAAACAATTCTCATGAACGAAATATTCAGATTCTATTAGGAGTGAGTTCACCTGTTGTTCTAATAGCTTTGCACGAGCTCTTGTAATAGGACCAATTCTGATTTCATCATTGGACTTCTTTGCAGCAGCTTGGTGATCATCATCATGAGGTGAAGATGTGTCAAGTGTATGGATGTCCTCATCATCTCCCCCCTTCAAAAGGCGTCGACCTCGACGCTCCAAGGTCTTCTCCATCATATGGTGACAAATCAGCAACGTTGAAGCTATTGCTAACAGCACCAAACTCAGACATAGGAATATCAATCGAGTAAGCATTGTCATTTATCTTTGCAAGAACTTTATAAGGACCAGCACCACGTGGCTTTAATTTGGAACTCCTCAAGTGTGGAAATCTGTCCTTGCGCAAATGCACCCAAACCATGTCTCCAGGCTGAAACAACACTTGCTTGCGTGATTGATTTCTTGCAGCAGCAATGTTCTTGCCTTTCTTCTCAATTGCCTCTCGTGTCTTCTCATGAATCTTCCTCACATAATCTGCTCGTTTTGATGCCTCCATATTAACTCTCTCATGCAAAGGAAGAGGCAGCAAATCTAGCGGTGTAATTGGTTTGAAGCCATACACCACCTCAAAAGGACAAAGCTGAGTAGTAGTGTGCACCGCTCGATTATAAGCAAACTCAACATGGGGCAAACACTCCTCCCATTCGCGCAGATTTTTCTTGATCATAGCTCGCAGCAATTGTGACAAAGTTCTATTCACCACCTCCGTTTGACCATCTGTTTGAGGATGACATGTGGTGCTGAACAGCAGCTTCGTTCCTAGCTTGCCCCACAATGTCTTCCAGAAGTAGCTCATGAACTTCACATCACGATCAGAAACAATCGTCTTAGGTACTCCATGTATGCGTACGATGTCCCTGAAAAACAGATTAGCAACATGCGACGCATCGTCGCTCTTGTGGCATGCAATAAAATGGGCCATCTTAGAGAATCGATCCACTACCACAAAAATACTATCGTGTCCTCTTTTAGTGCGTGGTAAACCTAACACAAAATCCATACTAATATCTGCCCATGGCGTGCTAGGTGTAGGTAGTGGGGTATACAAACCGTGAGGCTTCAGCTTGGACTTGGACGTATTGCATGTAACACAGCGCCTAACAAATCTGTCCACGTCACGCCTCATCTTGGGCCAATAAAAGTGATCAGCGAGCAGGAGTAACGTCTTCTCACGCCCAAAGTGACCCATCAATCCACCAGCATGTGATTCCTGCAACAACAACAAACGCACCGACGAATCTGGAACACATAGTTTGTTAGCCCTAAACAAAAATCTATCATGGATGTGGAACTTATCCCATGCTTGTTTGAGCATACACAAACGAAATGGTTCAGCAAAATCATGATCAGTTGCATATAAATCACACAAACTCTCTAAACCAGGAATTTTAACATCTAAATGTGTCAATAACATGTTCTTCCTAGAGAGAGCATCAGCAACAACGTTTTCTTTCCCTTTCTTATGCTTAATGATGTAGGGAAACGACTCAATGAACTCAACCCACTTAGCAAGACGTCTATGCAAGTTAGATTGAGCTTTCAGATATTTCAACGCCTCATGATCAGAATGTATGATAAATTCTTTTGGCCATAAATAATGTTGCCAAACCTCAAGAACTCGAACAAGCGCATACAATTCTTTATCATAAACAGCATAATTCAATCTAGCACCAGAAAGTTTCTCGCTGAAATAAGCAATAGGTCTACCTTCTTGCATCAAAACACCACCAATTCCTATACCACTAGCATCACACTCAACTTCAAATTGTTTATTAAAATCTGGTAATGCAAGTAATGGTGCAGAAGTAAGCAAACGTTTCAGCTCATCAAAAGCAAGGTCTTGGGCAGCACCCCATACAAAAGGTACACCTTTCTTAGTTAAGTCATTCAAAGCAGCAGCAATAGTACTAAAGTCTCGCACAAAACGTCTATAAAATCCAGCAAGACCGAGAAAGCTCCGAAGTTGACTTATATTCATGGGAATAGGCCAATTTTGAATTGCTTCAATTTTAGATGAATCCACCTCTACCCCATGCTTAGATACAACGTATCCCAGAAATATCACCTTATCTTTTGCAAACGTGCACTTCTCAAGATTAGCATACAATTTAGCATCACGCAACACGTGCAAAACTTGCCTAAGATGATCACAATGTTCAGATTCAGTGCGGCTGTAAATAAGTATATCATCAAAATATACAACCACAAATCTACCAATGAAGTCTCTCAAAACATGATTCATTAAACGCATGAATGTGCTAGGCGCATTAGTAAGACCAAAAGGCATAACTAGCCACTCATATAAACCAAATTTTGTTTTGAAAGCAGTTTTCCATTCATCCCCCTCTTTCATCCTAATTTGATGGTATCCACTACGCAAATCAATCTTAGAGAAAACAGCAGCACCACTCAATTCATCAAGCATATCTTCTAAGCGTGGAATAGGATGACGATATCGAATAGTGATGTTATTTATAGCTCTACAATCTACGCACATACGCCATGTACCATCTTTTTTAGGAACCAAAATTACAGGAACAGCACAAGGACTAAGAGAAACACGAATGTACCCTTTGTCGAGTAGTGCTTGCACTTGTTGCTGTATTTCTTTCGTCTCGTCGGGGTTTGTTCGATATGGCGCTCGATTGGGAAGAGTGGCACCCGGGATGAGGTCAATCTGATGCTCAATGCCACGCAATGGTGGTAGGCCTGCGGGTACATCGTCCGGAAAAACATCGCCATAATCCTGCAAAACAGTAGACACACCAAGAGAAACAGGTTGCATGTCATTAGAAACCAAAACCTCGCCTTTGTACATCAGCACAAGAGGCAGGGCTGTAGGATCCTCACTAAATTCTCTCATGTCATCTTTGGTGGCTAATATCAACAAATTATTCACTCTCTCACTTTTCGTTATATCACTCACAGCTGTTACAATTTTCTCTCGCCCCGGAGGCTGTTCTATATTTACTTCTGTTTTCTGACGAGACTCATTCACTATGGCCTGCGGTGACATGGGCTGCAAATTAATTTTCTTGCCCTTGAACTCCAAGTGATATGTATTGGCACGGCCATTATGTTGCACATGGCGATCATACAGCCAAGGCCGACCCAATAAAAGGTGACAAACAGTCATAGGAACCACATCAAACTCAATGGAATCCTTGTATGGTCCTATCTCAAAATTCACACGTACCATGTGACTCACCTTCATCTCACCATTATCACTTAACCACTGAATATAGTATGGATTGGGATGAGGTATATATGTCAATTTCAGTTTAGCACACAACTCTTTACTTGCAAGATTCCTGCAGCTACCTCCATCAATGATAACTTTGCACGCTTTATTGGGGCCAACAAGTGCTTTTGTTTGAAACAGATTGCAACGCTGAGAATCCACATGTGGCTGTACACTCAAAGTGCGTGGTGAAACAACAATAACAGGGGCTGTACAAGCAAAAGCATCCATGGCACCATCACTAGTATAGCCATCATCATCATCAGCATTAGGATCAGCATCATCACCTGTTTCATATTCATCGTTCTCATTAACAAGCATGACTTTCCTGTTAGGACACTCTCTCTTGAAGTGCCCTTTGCCCCCACATGTGTGGCAATTCATGTCCCTATTGCGTGCGGTAGACATCGACGAATCAGCACTGGCAGCAGGTGCGGCTGGCCTCTTTGACACAGGAACAGTAGAGGCTGGCTTAGAATAGGAGGAAGAGGCACGGCTGGCCTGCCCCTCAATTGGTGCAGCCGATGGTGTTGGCGCCCTACTAGAGTAACGCCCAGAACTAGTGTATCTTGCTTTGTATTGTGCCTCTTCAGCTAGCTGTGATTCAGCCTCCCGTGCATGGTGCAACAGCTCGTTCATAGTGGTGTACTGGTGATGTCTCACAATTCCCTTGATGGTGAATTTTAATCCATGAAGAAAACGCTGCATAGTCATCTCAACAGATTCCCGAACACGTGCACGCTGCAACAACAGCTCCATCTCCATGTAATATGCATCAACGGTCATGGTTCCTTGCTTCAATTGCGTCAACTTATCGTAGACTGTACGCAAATAATTAGAGGGCACAAAGCGATCACGCATAAGGACCTTCATTTCAGGCCAAGTAAGAACAGGGACGGCATTGTCATCGCGCCGATGTTGCGTAAGACAATCCCACCAGCGTAATGCATATCCATCAAATTCAGCCGACGCAAGCTTGACCTTCCTGTCCTCGGTATAATCATGTAAACGCCAGAGTTTTTCTATTTTCAGCTCCCATGTAAGGTATTCCTCTACATCAGCATTGTCAAAACTGAAACGAGGAATTGAAAATTTGGGCTTGCCAAGCCCATCATCTTGTGCGGGAAGGGGTACACGCTGAGCACGTCCTATTGGAACACCACGGCCCTGAACAGGATTAGCACGCCCCCGAGCATGAGCATGGATGTTGTCATGCACACTGTCATCATCAAGAGCATCGTCAAATTGTTGTTGGTGCGGCCGATGTTGTTCAAACGCCTGTCGTAAAGCATCAATAGACTGCTGTAAGGTGTGTACACTTGTTTGGACAGTATCCACCTTGGTTTCGATGGCTTGCACATTGGTGTTCGTTCCTCCCAATTGAAGCTGCATAGCTTGCATGTCTCTGTCAATGGTGGACACCGACTTGTCAAACATTGCCGTTAAGTGATCACGCAAATGCTCATAGTCACTCCATGTAACAGGAGTATCGGCCTCCTTTTTCTGCATCACAATCTCATCACTAGTAGACATGATTAGTAGGTTAGTGCAATAATCAAAATCGATATGGTGGTACACTCACAACTCACTCAGAATCAACAAGAAAAGGTAATCTGAAAATTCCAAAGAGAATAGCGATGCGTACCCGATCGTAGGGATGACTAAATGCACTGATGTAAGGAAGTGAATACCAGGGTATAAGAAATAGTCACACGACAAGGCAGGGTATTTATGGTGGAGCTGTAGGTATGGAATCCTAACAACACCAACTTACAAAACCTATTTGCTGTTTGTGTGATACAGAAAACACCTACGGAAACTCACACAATTATGGAGACAAATGTGGCAATGCAAATATATGGATAGAGATTTTGCAATGCTCTCGAAAGACACTAGCAAGAGCTCAATGAAAAACAGGCACAAGATTGCTCAATTTACGAGTGCTAATAGCAATGCAAAACAGCTCCAAACTTGTAGCAACTCTCAATAATTTTCAGGCCTCTTTTTCTCTTCTATTTTTTTTTTCTCTTCTTTTGTATACTCTCGTATTTTTATACTTTCTCACGTACTGCTACAGTAGCTCTAAAATTGACTGTTTTCACTGTAGCACTTCTCTTTCGGCCACAATATGTCGCACCGCGGAGCAAATTTTTTCAGAAAAACACAGTACCGTGCAAAGACTCTATTGAGCAGCCTGTGAGCAAAGAAGATAGCTAGTCTTATGGGTACGGTACCTAACAATTGCTGTAGAAAGGCGGTGGCTAAGTCTCACAAAGATCAATAGGAAAAACCTAAGAAAAGTGCAAAAACTAGACACACTGATCACTATTATACCGTGGCAGAAAAAACGGCGGAACACGGTGCCGTGGCAGACTCGGACTGCGAGTTTGAGTAGAAACAGGACACGCGCGTACCGTGGCAGAAAATCTGCGGAAAAACGGAGCCGTGGCAGACTCGGACGCGGCAGCGGAAACCAGTCCAACTCGGGACGGCGGCAGGAGAAAACACGGAAACGATTCCGATTTCGGATCGGGTCGCGGCAGAGAAACGACGATTTTTGGTTGCCGCGGCAGAACTCGAATCCAACTCGGAAACAAAACCCAAACTAGGACTCGGTAACTAATTATTTTTTTTGGTATTTTTGATATGGACTCGGAACAGAAAGAAACAAGGACTCGACTTGGAATTGGAAACTAGACCTAACGTGAAACCTAAAGACAACTCGGAAAAGGCAAGAACCCTAACCCTAAACACGAAGACACAAAAAAGAAAAACAGGGACGCAATGATCAACACAAACAGCAACTAGAAGATGCAAATTGGGTTGATCTAAGGCTATGGCACGAACTAAACCTACTCTTTTTGTGGGGCTTTTTCTGGATAGGAATAAAAACACTCAATCTAAACTACGGGGTGGATATGTGGATGCTCACCGAGGAAACCTGGAAATCTGATACCAGATGATATGGGGTTGCCCGATCTTCTCGTTGAGCACTTCTTCGGATGGTGGATAACTTGGTGTCACCGATGAACTCTCCTCGCTAGAACCCTGATGCCAATGCAGCAGCACTCTACCCTTTGGATATTCACGACTTCACACACTTGCGCACGTAGCCGTCGACCACGAAACGGTATAATTGCAATCTACTAATTCCCAGTGGAAAGAACAGATCACACTTCAATTGAGGTTCAACTCTCCAGATCGATACGAATTGGAGATGTGTACTTTCAGAGGAAAGTTTCCGCTGTTCAACTCGAACTAGGGTTTTTATCTAAACGTGGTCTAAACTCATCTATGGCGGCTGGACTAGCATATAAAGGGATGGGGCGTACTGTAGCGTCGTACTGTAGCACGCTACAGTACCGACCTAGGGCAACCCCATCTGACTCGGACTCAAACCGGTTCGACCCAAACTAGATACAAACTGACCCAAAGGGTTGGGTTCAGCCTTAAGGCACGCAGGCCTGATGTGGCGCCTGCCCATGTGTGGCGTGGTGGCCTCCCTGCCCCTTGGACGCTGCCTCCCTCTCCTCCCTCGCGTCCTCTTCAGCTTGTGTACTCCACGCCTTGCTCCTCTTGTTCCAGATGCTGCAGCTCCTCGCTCCCTCGTGCTATGCCTTCTTGTTCAACAAACCTGAGTATGCATACAAACAAAGACTTAGGCAGTAAACAATTCTCATGAACGAAATATTCAGATTCTATTAGGAGTGAGTTCACCTGTTGTTCTAATAGCTTTGCACGAGCTCTTGTAATAGGACCAATTCTGATTTCATCATTGGACTTCTTTGCAGCAGCTTGGTGATCATCATCATGAGGTGAAGATGTGTCAAGTGTATGGATGTCCTCATCACAAACCAAAGAGGAAATGCCAAAACGAACCGAGGAAAAAGAAAAATTGCTGCAAAAATTGGCCCTGGCGGTAGTACCGCTGCGAACGAATCTGTGCGAGTTTGACTCGAATTTTGGGCGGACGTGGGCTCCAAAAATTCCCCGAATTCGTGGGAAATCGGCAAAATTGAGCCTAGGGAACGCAAACAAAGGTGGAGGGGGTCCTAAAGCAACAGATCCATGGACAAAAACTACCAAAAACGCAACGAATCGACAGATCGGCTCGAATCAAGGCAAGGCTATTTTTTGTGGAAATTTTCGAATTTCTCAAAAACGAAGAAAAAATTGGTGGATTTCGGTGGAAACACAAATCAAATCCGTGTCAACCTAGAGCTCTGATACCATATGATGTGGGTAGGTCCCGATTTTCACGGATTTGTGCGGAGGGAAGGATGAACATGAAGAACACACGAAGAACGATGAACACAAAGAGGGGAAATTAAACACACAAGGGTAAATAGCAAGTAGCAACCCGGCAAGAATCGACTGGTAACAAATCCCCGTGGGCAGCCCCCAATCCTCCTCTCCCAAGCACACCTTACTCTTAGGATTGTTTGACCAATTGGTCAATCCAACCAACCCAATAGAGTCACCCTAGGATGAAAGATTGGCAAGTAGCAAACTACAAGAGGAGTCTTGGTATCCACGCAGGGATCTTCTCCACAAGGGGAGGCCTTGGTTCATCTCCACAAGGGGAGGCCTTGAGTCATCTCCATAGGAGGAAAGAGACACTTTGAGAAGAAGGAGCAAGGCTCTACTTTAGTTCCCAAATCATAGTCTAACCCTAACCCTGGGCAGAGGTGGAGTATTTATAGTCTATGAGGCGAAGGGGTAAGTTGTGGGCCTTTACATGGGCTTCAGCCCGAATCTTCCCAGATCCAGCGGTAGTACCGCTGCGCCAGCGGTAGTACCGCTGGGATTATATGCGCTCGCTGGCGATAGTACGAAGCGGATACCGGGAGGTACCGTAGGGGTATCCAGTGGCGTTTTCGGGCGTGCCGGTACCTCCAGCGGTACCTCTGGCGGTAGTACCGTGGCCTGCTCTTGGCGGTAGTACCGCTGGCTCGGCGGTAGTACCGCTGCCTGGAACTTCACGCAGGTCTTCATCTCCAGCGGTAGTACGACTGATGCCGCTGCCTGGGTCCTGGCGGTAGTACCGGCCCGCCGGGCGGTAGTACCGCTGGGATGAGGCTTCGTCTTCTTCATCTTCCTCTTGACTCGTTTCTTGTCCAACTTCTGCACTTGCTTGGTGATCTTCTTGGTAGTCGTTCCTGAGTATGCACAACGTATCCGAATGATGTAGCAACCCATTTAAAGGAGTGCCGAGATCACACATAGATAGGAGCGAATTCACCTTATCATGGAGAGCTTTGATTCTTGCCCTTGTCATTGGGCCACTTGTTGTAGGAGACGTAGGTCGGGCACCGCCACAAGGAGAAAGATCTAGAAGACATATCCTGGAAGACGTGAGGAGGAGTTAGTCTCCAAGTAGGTTCCAGTCCATGTATTCCTTGTGGAGGAAGTTTCCTTTGTAACCCAGCGAGCTTCTATGTATATAAAGAGGACTCGCAGGACTTAGACAGGGTCAAGCTATCAAGCCCTAAACCCTAGCTCTTACAGCGAGTTCCCAGATCAGATCGCCACCATTGTACCACCACATATATCATATCAATACCAAGCTAGGGTAGGCAGGAAGTAGGTCTTTACCTCACATTGAGGGGCCGAACCTGGGTAAATCTGTGTTTGTCCTTGTTCCTGCGATCCAAGCTCGGAGACGATTGACTCGCGCAAATCCCACACCTACGAAGTCATCCATGACATCTGACGTGACAAACCCACGACAGTTGGCACCCACCGTGGGGCCTGCGGTCAAGAGCATCACGTTCCGCGCAGGATTGATGAAAGGAGCTAAAGATCTCGCCATCGGCCACATCATCATGGTCGATGGCACGCCTCTCATTGACGATTCAAGCTGGGGACCAGAAGCTGATTACCTGGAGACAGGTCGCATCATCCCGTTTGGAGCTATTCATGTTTTCGTCGGCTTCATCGGCGGCGAGTCAGAAGACCCATCACAGCCTGGCGACTCAGAAGAAGGAGTCGTCGTTACTGTGGATGAAGAAGAAGAATCTACCAACAACGAGCCACTGACGCTTGAAGACGAAGAAGCCCAATCCATTGAGTATGTACTCGAGGAAAGGCTCTGTGGAGACTCTAGGGGTGGCAGCTCGCCCACCGTAGGAGATCAGTGCATGGAAGGGATCTACAGGACCGTGGAAGCAGAAGAAGGGATGGGCATGCCGCAGGGCAGCTTAGCACCCACGGCACCGGAAGCAGCGGAACAAGTCGCACCAGAAGGATCAGGAGTCGCAGAGCTCGGTTCGAGTCGCGCGGCACCTGCTGCAGCCACCCCAGGATTCGTGGCCTCAGGAGTCGCGAACAGAGAAGCCCCGTCCGGAATCGTACTCACAGAAGAAGGGCCAAGAACAACCCCCAACACGACGGCCAGGATGCCCCAGAGCAGCCCGCTGTTTACGCCCATATCTGCAGTTAACGTCGCCGCAAGAGCTGCGTAGCTGGAAGCTACTAGGATTGAGCTGTATGATGAAGTTCAAAGGATTGCAGATGAAAGGAGCAGGCTCGCACACGAGGACCAGCGCCTCCAACAAGAACAACAGCGACTCGCTGAAGACACCATCATCCTACAAGGAGGACCAAGCACCTTGCCACACCGACATTAGTTCAGTCGCATGCACCCAGGAGCAGTAAATCCCATGGAGTTATTCCAATCACCCACCTCTGGACCTACAGCCGCGGTCCCTGCAGTCGATACACCAGCAGCCACAGCGCCACCCCACGCGAACCCATAAGTTGCGACAAATGCAGCGCGTCCAGTCGCATGTCCAGAATCCGCAGCACCATCAGTCGCAGTACCCTCATACATGGCACCACCTGTCGCGGCTGCGTGACCCGCGTCGCCTTTAGTCGCGCCTGCATCGTGGACGATGGCATTACCAGCATTCGTGCATGTAGTTCCATCTTTTGTGGCGCCAAGAACGGCGGAACCACCTCTGGTGCAAGCTAACAACAGGGCTATCATGCCGCCTCCGTCGCCACAACCAACCTTTGTGCAGCAGCCGGCATCGCAGCCTCAAAGGTTCCATACACTGCAAGGACACTATGTTAGCCCAGTGGAGAATCTCTATGCGGCTACCAACATCTTAGCCAGGTTGACACCAGTAGGAAACGCACCGATGGACAGAGAGGCGCGGCGCGCCATTGAGATGCTGAGCACAGCAGTGGTACAACAGGCAAACATGTCTGAACATGGGGGCCGGCTGCACGCAACCCCCTACAACAGTAGAGTAACAGCGGAAAGAAGCATCCAAGCTGAGTCACCGCAAGTCGCGACTTCAAGTTCAGCCGGCGACAAAGGGAAAACCAACAGGTGATACAAGTTCAACCCGCAGAAGATGTGCAGATGCGTGCAACGATTAACCCGGCAGGGAGGCCAGCTCCATCCAACTTATCATCGCGACTTAAAGGTCCTGTCTGCTTCAGTGAGAGGATTAGGTCCGAGCCGTTTCCTGCAGATTTCAAAGGACCTCGCAAGGTCGCAAATTACAACCCAAGTTTGGACCCGGTCACTTGGCTCATTAATTATGAGATGGGCATGAGCATTCTCAACGCATCTGAAGAGATCTGTGCCCGATACCTAAACATGATGTTGGAAGGTGCAGCCCACATTTGGTTACAAAACCTACCACCAAACTCAATAAATTCTTGGGATGAGATGAAGGAAGCTTTCGTCAAGAACTTCCAAGGAACATGCAAGCGACTCTGCAGTATAGAAGATGTTGAGCGCTGCGTGCAAAAAGAAGGCGAGTCAAGTCGCCATTGGATGAGGAGAGTGGCAGAAATTATACACTTCTCAGACAACATACCTCCAAGCTCGGCCGTCCTAGTTATGGAGAAAAACTGCAAGTTTGAGCCGTTGGTCCACAAACTGGGTCGCATGAAGGACAAAGTCAAGAGCCTCAGCAAGGTGATGGCAGCGGCTAACAAGTATGCAAGTTCGGATAAAACCAAGGACGCGTCTGATGGAGAAGAAGAGGAAACTGCTGGCAAAGGAAAGAAGACCAGCAGCAAGCCTCAGCAATAGCAAGCTAGCAATAGTAATGCGAGTTACAACAAGCGCAAAAACGAGGAAGGAAACTCGGGATTAGTCGCAAACACGAACACTCGTTACAAGCCAAGTAGTGGCAGAGGAAGAAATTTCCACCCAGTTAACTTGAAAGAAGTTTTCAACCGTCCCTGCGACATCCATGTGGGAAAAGATGAAAAACCACCCAACCACACAAAAGCACAGTGCTACCATTACAAAAAGTGGAAGGATGGACAGCCACTTAATGGGAATTACAACAATCAGAACAACGAAGGAGGCAATCACAGCGGAGGCCACCATAATGCTGCTCCAAACCCACAGCCAGACCAACCGCAGTTCCCAAAGCAGCTGGGTCAGTACCACACAATTGTGGTTAATACCTCAAGGAGGGAGCAGAAGCTGCGACGGCGCAACCAAGCTGTTAACGCCGTAGTACCAGATGTACCACAGTGGCTGAAGTGGTCTGAGCAAACAATAGTTTGGAGCCGCGAAGATCATCCAGAAGAGATAAATGAAGGAGGCAAGCTCGCGCTAGTGGTTGCCCCTCAAGTCGCAGGATACAAATTAAGCAAAGTACTGATGGATGGAGGCAGCAGCATAAACATACTATACTATGAGACTTTCAAGAGGATGAATCTCCAAGAAAAGCAGCTGCACCCGTCCAGAACAACGTTTCACGGAGTCGTGCCTGGCGTATCAGCTCAACCATTGGGGCGAATCAACCTGGAAGTCGCCTTCGGAACGCAAAGCAATTTCAGAAGCGAGTACGTCTGGTTTGAGGTTGTACATTTCCAGAGCCCATACCATGCCCACTTTGGCAGAGAAGCGTTCGCAAAATTCATGGCTCGACCGTGCTATGTATACCTGAAGCTAAAAATGCCCGGTCCTAAGGGAGTAATTACAATAAACGGCAATAAGGAGATAGCGCAAGAATGCGAGGAAGCTGACAGGGCTATGGCCAAAGACGCTTGTGTAGCAAAAATGCACCTGCTCCTGAGCCGCAACAGAATTTTGATTACATCGTGGAAGCCAAAAGACACCTGCCTGACCTGCGACTTCAGATTACAGCCGCAAGAAGAGCAAGAGCTGCAGGCCATCGGCAATAAGGATATACCCCAACCACCACGAGTCGCCATCAACAATCACAACAGAACCAACAAGGGTTCACAGTATCAAGCTGGCCACTCAGGGCTCAAACCTCAACTCCGGTCGCCACCTAGGCGCGACCGTATAATATGTATCAAATTGGATCGCCACTTAGGCGCGATCAACCCATGTATCAGGAATTAGCTGCCACTCAGGCGCGGCCGTACCTGTGCATAAAAAATCTGGTCGCCACCTAGGCGCGACCGACCCATGCATCATCTCTGGTCGCCACCTAGGCGCGACCGACCCATGTATCATCTCTGGTTGCCACTCAGGCGCGACCGACCCCTGCATCATCTCTGGTCGCCACCTAGGCGCGACCGACCCATGTATCATCTCTGGTTGCCACTCAGGCGCAACCGACCCCCTGTATCATCTCTGGTCGCCACCTAGGCGCGACCGACCCAATGAATCACTTCTGGTTGCCACTAAGGTGCGACCGACCCTATGTATCATATAATGATTTTGAAATAAAGCCGGCACCCCTACTATGTAGGTGGCTGTCGTTTCGCCTCAAACTACCAATTGAGTTGTGAGTCTTTCATTTTCTAATCATTGGTTCCTGGGGGTGCGACAGCTTTCTGAGCGCGGCCTATTACCTTGGAATTGCCAAACGAGTGGCATTTATCATGATTATACTCAACCTTCATTTGGATGCGACTTGCATTATGCGGCCAAAGTACTGGGGTGTGGCGTCAATCGAGCTTGATCGCCTATCATGGCTGTTCTCGACCCTGAACACACATGTTCCTAGGAAATACTGAGCCGCGCAAGGAACTAAGTAAGGAAAACCGAGACAAATCATAAGGACCAGACTATTGGTCGGAACTTGTACTGATGAGAGTACTTAATAACCACAAAACATTGTTGCTAACACACCATTTCAGCAATTATTACAAGCCATTAAGGTCTAACTTCATCATAACATTGTTTTTCACTCACTTCTTCCCAGCTTTTGGCTTGTGAGTAGGAGGCACTGGCGGCTTATCAGGCTTGGCAGGAGCAGCAGTCGCAGGCTTGCTTGAAGGCTTGTCAGTTGCGGGCTTGGGGGCTGAGGAGCTGGACACACCTGGAGAGGAGTTCTTCTCTTGAGGAGCAGCCACGCTGGTTGATGCAGTGGGTAATCTCTCGAATCTCGACCCATCTGGATGATACTTCCCTAGAAAGGTCGCCAGGTCCACTCCGTCCACAAGTTCAGTCGCGTAGCCTCGCATGCCCTTCCATGTAGCCGCATACTCTGAGGATGTCAGCTCGGTGCCGTCCGTCTTCTTTGAAGGCTTGCCTTGTGCGACCTTGGCAGCATCGAAGGATGGATCATATGTCTTAGCCAAGGTAAGCACATGAGCCGCGCCATAGCGAGCAGAAGATTCTCTCCAGTCCAAGAAGTACTGAGGCGCTTTGAGCAGCCTTTTCAATAATCCTTCATCATCAGCGGGGACAGACTTGGTTGGCAAAAGGCAAGCTGATAATTTCTTCATTCCATCGATAGCTTTGTGCGCAAACTCGCGGATATGCTCCAGCTGCTCTTGTGTGCTGCCTTTCTGCGTTCTAGTATCCTCACCTATAACATGGCAGCCATCAATTAGCACAGCTATATGCAAACAAAGATAGCTAAGGGAAAGTGAAGTTGTGGACTGCAAAACATACCAGTCAGCTCTTGGGTCATGATGGAAACTTTAGCATGGACAAGGTTGTGGGCGTCAGACACTTTCACCAATTTCTTCTTAAGTTCGCCAATCTCCACAGCTTTAAGCCGCGCATCCTCATTGGCTTGAGTAATGGCATCCTTCTGGGCGTTGATTTGACAATCTAGCTGCTGGATCCTCTCATGAGACTTTTCTTCAAAAAATTTAAGCCGCAGCTCAGTGGCCTTGGCTTGTTCAGATAGCTTGAAGCCCTCGTCAGTAAGGGCAGCGGATCCTGGCGTTGGAGAAGGAGTTTGCGCAGATTCTCAAGCTCAGAGGGAGTCTCCTGCAATTGCTTCTCTAGAGCAAGCTTCTCCGTAGTCACAGTATGTAATTCTTCCTAAAAAACAGAAGATCAACAGATAAAGGGCAGCGGAGAAGTTTACAGTAATTTGTGAGAAGTTATTATAAAAAGAAGTACCAAGTCCCCCTTTACGTCAAAGAAGGCCTTGATCCTTGGGGGCTGGAGACAGACAAGATAAGAGAAACAATTACCTTGTAAGCCGCAGATAAATTGGAGAGTGCCTCACGCAGCTCTGCAGCTTGTTTGTTGCTTGAAGCAATAATGGCTTGAGATAGCTGTTCTGCGCGGCTCAATGATGAGGAAGAGGAGGCTAACTCAAGGCGCAGCATAGGCGATTTCTGATTAACAGCCGCTGGTGACTCAACCAGCGGTGCTTCGACTGTGGCTGCGGGGTCCATCTCCTCTGTGTCTAGGGCAACGAGGGGACCTGTCCCATCCTTCAGAGCCACCTCCTGGGCAGCCGTGTTAGGGGCAGGCAACGAAGCCAAGTCATCAGTGGTGGCCGTGCCCTCCACAATGGCAGTATGAGCCGCAAGCGACTTAGGCGACTCAACCACAGCCGCGGAGACAACTCCCAGATCAGCCGCGGTTGTAGCATCAACTGCAGCTCTGCAAGAACAAGACAATTATATAAGGGAGAAACATGCGCGACAGAAGAAAAATGCTATGAGAACAAAAGAATGTTACTAACTCTGGAGCCATCTTCACAGAGGCCATAAGGCCATCGCTTGACGGCGATGACACACCTTGGAACCCTGAGTCTACAACCAGAGGTCCAGATTGCGGTGACCCAGCACACCACTGCATGTTGTAGTGTACAAGTCGTTGATGTAACACGCACGGAAGGACCTCTCCGCAAATATTACATCCCTCAGAGTAATACAACAGAAACATAGTCGGTTCAGGATAACACTATAGGATTACAACACTATTCAATACAAAATCTCGAGAACCTCTTTTACATGGAAGAAGTCTCTTGCAAATGAAACACGAGAAGATCCAATTCGTAGCACTAAGCTGGATATCAGCTCTATCTCTAATTCCTATTCCACTACTGCTGTTGTCACAGGCCTAATCTATTCCATCTAGTATGTCTTTATCCAGGTTGTACTCCTTTTCCAAAATGATGTTGTCTCCTCCCTCGGCAATGTTGTCGTCATATACACCTGGTAAGGTTGTTGTCATCCTTTTGTTGGTGAAGTGGCAGTTGACTCCTTCAAGCTCTACCAGATAGGTTTGGACTCCTTCTTGAAGACCTCCTCGTTGTCTTCATGGATATCTATCATCTCCTTGGATGGCTCCAAAAGTCTAAGCAGGGGGTCAACGGGGAAAAGGGTGAGCAACACGAGCGTTACTCAGCAAGTTCAAATTATAGGCGATAAAGTGTTTTATGCACTAGCTACTGCCATGACCAACGGTCATTGGCATAATGCAAGTTTTGGAAAATATTTTTAGGAAAGGGTCCATTTTATTTTCAGAAAACTATGCTCACAACCTCCACGGGTCTTTAGTCATCACTTGGGATGCCTTTCCCGCAGCATTCTATAGTTCCTTTCGGGAACACGGATGTGACAGCCACAATTTCTTGTTGTTGACTCTGCAGAGCTGCGTAACTTTACCGATGAGAGAAACCCAGCCTTGTTGCCTTTCCGGGCGTACTTTCCTGTCCATACTTCCATGGTATGGGGACAGGTGTGAGTCTAAAGCCATTCACCGTGCTTCTCCAACAACCCCGCATGCCCACCCTTTTGTAGGTCTTGTCCTCCCTTTTATCTTTAGGTAGACTGTTCCGGACCGAAGTCCTCCCCTATACCAAAAAGATAGACTATTCCAAACAACCCCTACAATCCATCATAGACACCAGAAACCGTGGGAATTAAGGGATCCCACCCATATGCATGTAGTCCCGCAAGATCTACAGCCTACGGAACTAGTTGTCCGTTGACATGCGAAAGGGAAAAGTGATGAGGAAAAGGACCTCTAGGGTGGCCCGATCTTCACGGATTGACGCGGTATGTGGACGAACGCACGCAAGAACACGAGGAACACGAAGAACACCAAGAAGAACGCCCTAAACACAAGAACACACACAAGATACAAGAACCGTTTCCCTTACCGGTCGGTCCAACCGGCCCAATAGAATCCCAAAGGGAGAGATTGGCAAGATACACAAGAAGGGGATCTTGGATGGTTGTTTCTCCAACGGCCAACCAAGCCGTTCCAATAAAGTCACCCGAAGATGAAAGATTGGCAAGTAGTCTAGCTACAAGTAGAGGTCTTGAATCCACGAAGGGATCTTCTCCACAAGGGGAGGAACCATCCCCACAAGGGGGAGGAAGGAGACCTTTGAGAAGAAGGAGTCTAGCTCTACTCTAATCTCAAAACCAAGTCTATCTAGATCTGGAGGGGGTAGGTGCCTATATATAGGTTTGACCCCAAAGGGGTAGGTTTGAAGGGATACAAGGGAATATTCCCTGTTTCTACACGCAGGCAGCGCTAGTACCGCTAGGCCAGCGGTAGTACCGTTCCAGGTCAGGTAGCGGTAGTACCGCTGCTCCAGCGGTAGTACCGGCGGACTCTCATGAATAAGATTGATGTTCTCCAGTGGTAGTACGAGGCAGGTACCGGCAGGTACCGCTGGCGATCCAGAGAGCATTTGGCGCGGCACGGTAGTGGTGGCGGTAGTACCGCTCCTGGGGCTCAGCGGTAGTACCGTTGCAGATGCTGCGGCTTCTCTTCCTTCTCCTCTTCCAAGCCACCGTCTTGTCGGACCTCATTCCTCGTGCGCCTTGGCCATCTTCCCGTGGGCTCGTACTCGTCATGACTAGCAATACAAAGTGACGATGGTCAAGTAGTATACCATTCCAGGGTGTCATATCGAGGTTCACATAGAGGAAGGAGTTCACCTTTGATGTCCATGGTGACTTGTGGTATGTTGGAGTGCTTAGGGCAGGTTGCACTACATCATCTCCCCCCCTTTAATAAGAGTCGTCCTCGACTCTTGCTCTTCATCATCATGCAAAGGAGGTAGATGTGTTGTCGAAGAATTGGAATTCACCCTGCCTACAAACACTAAAGACCAAGCAAACCATGTGTGTGCAAGCAAGAGGAGCATATCAACAATGACATGTCCGTTAGCACAACACAATAATATGAAAAGGTAGTCCAAGTGCAAGGTCAAAGTGCAAGCGATCCAATGGAACACCTTCAAAGTGTGGAAATACAAAATCTCCATGAAAAGCACACAATGAATAGTGTCAAAACTATCTTCAAGGTGGCAAACAAAGCACATGAAAGAGCAAGTTTTCTTCGTATTTGTTGCAACACCAAATTGGTATAATCCAATAAACTCATGACAAGACATGCACAAAATGTCATTATGGTTGCAAACAAGCCATTGGAAAGAACAATTTTTCATCATATTTGTGGCAACCCATAAATCATCCACGTGAAGGATCAATGAAACATGCTTGTCATAAAGGAGACCAAAAGCACCATCATGATTGCAAACAAACCATAAGCAAGAGAAATTGATCAACTTGTTTGATGCAAAACATGGGAAAGGTATTAGAGCCGGGTTCGATCCACGACTCAAGTGTATGCTCTCAAGAGCTCTTTTTGTCAACTCATGCTCAAGAGAGGTTGACATTATCATGCGGTTACCGGCACACACAAGACAACATATGAAGAAGTTATGTGCACGGTATATGAACACATCATCCATCATGAAGTGTCTCTTCATTTGCACATCACCAACCACACAAAAATCAATTGTAAAATATGACATATGTGGATGGTCACTATGCAAAGTGAAGGATGGAACAAGGTCCATAAGAGAAAACGAAACATCTCCAAAAAGTGAGAAAGCTATGGGGGCAATCTCATTATCAAGAATTTCAACATTATTGCAAGCAACACATGTGAAAGAGAAATTGTTCAACATGTTGCAAGCCACAATGGGAGAAAAATAGAAACATTCATAACAAGGCATGCTCATGGCAAAATCATCACAAATAGGTAATTCCTCTTGGTCAACATTGGTTTCAAACAAAGTATCACAAGGGAATAAGAACGAATCATATGTGACCTCAAACGAATCATCCATAGCATGCAAACCATCATTGTTCATCATGTCCACTAGCGGGATCATGGTCACATCAACACCCATACCTTGGTAGTCCCACTCATGTGAAGTAGGTGTTGAAGTGGTAGGGGCTTCCATGTAGCCGACTTGTTCATCTTGAAGTAGACATGGGGTGGCATCATCATCATCCTCCATGTACATCTTCTCCATTTGAGGCATCATCAAGTCGAGGATTGACGTCTCAACATCCATGGAACCTAGCACACAATGAGAAAACACACTAGAGGTAGAGGTTAAGTTGTTAGAAATCAAAGTGGCCTCACAAGACCTATCAACTACCTCTCTCAACTCAAGTGGTGTATCACTCATTCCCTCATAGTGAAAGCACTCAAACTCACATATGGTGGAGGCACTCAACTCACTCTCACTCTCACTCAAGTGGGCTAAGTGGCTCTCATGCTCACATGGGATTGGTACCATCGCATCATTCAAGCACATGAGGGTAGGCTCGATGTTCTCAACTCCAAACGCCTCCAAGGTTGCAGGGAAACTCCCATGCTCAACCTCTTCAACCATCTCGCCTCCATAGGTCAATGCCATTGAATAGGCATCACCTCTCGACTCCATTGCGGAAGGGAAAATCGCATGCTCCGCTTCATCACTTGACTCATGGTCAAAGATGATAGCATCATCCGTGCTCGCCTCCTTGGTCGAAGGGAAAATCCCATGCTCGACCGTCTTCTCACCATCTTGGTCTTCATTGGGGCACTCCCACATCATGTGACCTCTTCGATTGCACATTGGGCACAAGAGATTGGGACATTCTCGTGGATCATGGTCTTGGCCTTGGCAATTGTCGCATGTGAGGTCTTCATCTTCCCATATAGGGGCCATTGTGGTGGTGGCACTAGGAGTAGACACCATGTCATGTGAGGGGCTTGAGAATGGCGCCCATGTAGTGGTAGCACTTGGTGTAGATTCCATATGAAGAGAAGTGCTTGAGAAAGGCGCCAAAGGAGAAGTGGCCTCACATTTGTGACCATGTTTCTTCTGGCGTCGACGTTGGAATTTCTCGAAGAAGTTGTCGATGCCGGCCATGATCTCATCAAACATGGAACTTGTAGGTCTTGTTGGCGCCGATGTAGTGGTAGCACAAAGGGACACCATAGGTTGCGCCTTTGTCGCCGTCTTCTTCTCACATCGACGTTGGCGCTCTTGAGTGGAGGGGTGTCGCCGAAAGTCATTTGAATGCTTCTCCTCATGTTGGCATCGGCGTGCTTGTTGCCTTGGCGACCTTGTCTTGGAGCTTCCACTCGAACTTGGTGATATGTTCCGAAGCTTGGCGAGTGAAGCGATGTCGTCTTGAAGCTTGGACATGTTGTGGTCCACCTTGGCATCTTTCTTGTGGCGCCGTGATGAGCTAGATGGGCCTTGACTTGGCTTGGCCTTGTCGATGCACTTCTTGGGGTGCCGTCTTGATGTCGAAGGAGAATGTCGAAGCTTGTCGCTCTTGGCGACGGCCTTGTCATGGCTCCTTTTTGAAGTTGATGGCGAATGGCGAAGCTTGGCACTCTTGGAAGTAGATGTAGCTCCATAGGATGAACTCATGGTGGCCTTCTTGTCGGAGCACCGTCTTGAGCTTGAACCATAGAAGTAGGTTGTGCCATGATGCTTGGTGGTGCCGCTCTTGAACATGGTGGTGATGAGGGTCCTCTCCTCTTGCATGTTGTCGAAGTCGCCGCACATGCTACAAGAGTAGTAGTCGTAGACGTTCTCCACCATGTCATCGGAGTAGTAGTCGTAGGAGTGGCGCTCCACCATGTCGTTGTAGTCGATGTTGGTACCATGTGATGAGGCATGTGAAGACACTTGTGCCTCATTGTCGTTGGGGCTCATGTAGTCGGAGTCCTGGTAGATGCGTATGTACTTGGAGTCGATACCATATGATGAAGGTTGCTTGACGTCATGGTACCACTCCTTGTCGTGTACGCTCGAATAGTCGGAGTCGTAATCGGAGTAGTTGTAGCGGAAGTCTTGGTGATGATCCATCATGTCATGGGGGTCATTGTCGGTGTAGAAGTCGTAGTAGTCCCCCATGTCCTCAAAGTTTGAGGCATCATAGTCCATGTGACGCCTCATGTACTCATTCTCATCTTGGCCTCCATAGTGGTATTCACTCTCCCTAGACATGTCAACTCACAAGACAAGTGTATATATGTGGAGTGGAAAGGAACTAGAACACAACCTCTCACCTTGTAGATAGTATTGGACGTCGTGGACAACCAAGGGAAACGACCACAAAGTAAAATGCTTGTGTTCAAGTATCCAAAGCAAACTCCAAAACACACACGGCTTAAAAGTTGGTAGGAAGGTATGGTAGGTGGCAAGCAAATTGAACCAATCGGAAACCAAGATATTGTCAAAGCAAGCAGAGAACCACGATGATCACAAAGCAAATACAAGTCAATCTCAAAAGATAGGAATGTAGTTCACGGAAACACACGCACGGAAAGATAAATGGGACTCGTGCAACCAAGAAGTGAGCTAGAGAACCATATGATCCTAGCGAAGACTATAAGCTCGTGTTGCACAAGTACTAGGAGAGCTACTAGCTTGATTGCTATTTATTTGGTGGGCTACAAGATTTGCACAACAATGCACCACCTACTAGATGCTCATCGAGCTTGCGCTTTCCTACAAGATATGGCAAGTGGTGTTTCTTTCTTTTCTTTTTCTCTTTTGGTTTGGCACTTTTTGCTTCTTTTCTCTTGTCTCTTTGGACTCTTTTTCTCGTTTGCACACTCACTTCATTGATGCCAACACAAGATATATGATATATGATAACAAGCGCATGCAATTTTGCTCGGAAACTACACGGTGCAAATGTGCAAAGCCCAAGCAATCATCAAGAGCTAGCCTCAATAGGACGTGGTAATCGCAAAGATATAGTGTGGCTATCAAAGGAATGACAAGGGGTAAAGATTGGCAATGTTATACCTTTCGTCGATATTCTTCACCCTTTGTTGTAGAAGCTTCATGCTTGCCCATGGATTTTGGTGGTGGTGGATGATGGATCTTCCGCAATGGTGACGAAGGCCTTGATCGTAGCTTCGAAACGAGCCAAAGAACACCAAAAACGGAGTCCGAATGCAAAAGATATGGCCAAAACCGTGGCGCTGAATTGCTGTTTTCGTGTGTGTTCCAGGTCCTGGCGGTAGTACCGCTGAGGTGGCGGTAGTACCGCTAGGACAGCGGTAGTACCGCTAGCTCCAGAAACTACACCCGAAACGGAAATTTCGCGATTTTGGGCGGAAAAACAGAGCTCAAATCAGCAAATCGGAGGGCCAAATGATGGAATTAGGCTATGGGAACGCAAAGGAAGGTAGATCAACAAGTTTAGCAATAGATCTATGGATCAAAACCTACCAAAACGCACAAGATTCACAGATCGATCCAAAAGCAATCTGGGGCTATTTTTGGTGGAAATTTTCGAATTTCTCAAAATCAAAGAAAAATTTGGTGGATTTGTGGGGGAAACAAAGTCAAATCCGTGGCAACCATGCTCTGATACCATATGATGAGGAAAAGGACCTCTAGGGTGGCCCGATCTTCACGGATTGACGCGGTATGTGGACGAACGCACGCAAGAACACGAGGAACACGAAGAACACTAAGAAGAACGCCCCGAACACAAGAACACACACAAGATACAAGAACCGTTTCCCTTACCGGTCGGTCCAAACGGCCCAATAGAATCCCAAAGGGAGAGATTGGCAAGATACACAAGAAGGGGATCTTGGATGGTTGTTTCTCCAATGGCCAACCGAGCCGTTCCAATAAAGTCACCCGAAGATGAAAGATTGGCAAGTAGTCTAGCTACAAGTAGAGGTCTTGAATCCACGAAGGGATCTTCTCCACAAGGGGAGGAACCATCCCCACAAGGGGGAGGAAGGAGACCTTTGAGAAGAAGGAGTCTAGCTCTACTCTAATCTCAAAACCAAGTCTATCTAGATCTGGAGGGGGTAGGTGCCTATATATAGGTTTGACCCCAAAGGGGTAGGTGGTAAGGGATACAAGGGAATATTCCCTGTTTCTTGATAGGGGGGTGGCCCGATCTTCTCAGTGAGCTGCGGGTAGATGGATGATGGTGGAAGATAACTTGCAAGGATCCGACGAACTCTCCGGCTGCTCCCCTGTTGCCAATGCAACAGCTCTTCAACCCAATGGATATTCGCGACGCCTCACACCGATGTAACGTAGCCGCCGACCACGAAGCGGTTTTGCAATCTACTAATTCCCAGTGGAACAACAGATCACACTCAAACTTCGGTAACAAGAACCTCCAGATCGCAACAAAATGGAGGGGTTAAACTTCCGATCGAAACAAAGGGAAATTCGATAGATAGTTGCTTAGCAATCCAATCTAGGGTTTTAACATAAACGTGGTCTAATCTTGTTCTAGCCGCCGGCCTTGGCCTTATATAGAGGGCCAACCGACCTGGGGTTGTCCCACTCGAAACGGGGTCCAATTCGACCTAAAAACGAGTACAAACCGACCTAAAACAGGTTCAGTCCGAATCTGGGCGCGCAGGCCCGTACGTGGGCGGTAGTACCGCTCCAAGGAGCGGTAGTACCGCACATGGCTCCAGAAGGGGCTTTCGGGCGGCAGTTCTGGCGGTAGTGGCCGCCGCTGGTCTGTCGGGGCGGTAGTACCGCTGGGTTGAGCGGTACTACCGCACATGGTGTCTGAGGGGCCTTTCTGGCGGTAGTGAGGGCGGTAGTACCGCCCGGTCCTGCTTCAGCTTGTAACCCCTCTCCGTGACCGTCTTCTCGAGCACCTTCTTCGTCTCCTCCTCTTGCGCATGCCTCCCGCTCCTCCCTCGCGCCATTGGGGACGTCGTGCTCCATTCCTTGCTGCTCCTCTAGCCCTCCGTCAACGTTCGTGTTATCAACAACCCTGATCATACACAAGTGCATAGACTTAGGTAGTATAAAATTCTCATTATCACAAACATTGTATTCAATTAAGAGTGAGTTCACCTGTTGTCCAAGTAGCTTGGCACGAGCTCTTGTCATCGGTCCAATCCTCACTTCATCGGGCTTGTCTTGAACAGCAACATCATCAATGGAGGAAAATGGTAAAGGACTAGGGATGTCCTCATCATCCTCCCCCCTTGAAAAGGCGTCGCCCTCGACGCGTCAAGGTCTTCTCCATCATATGGCGTCAAATCAGCAACATTGAAAGTATTACTTACGCCAAACTCAGTCGTTGGAAGATCTGTCTTGTAGGCATTATCATTTATCTTAGCAAGAACCTTGAATGGACCATCACCACGCGGCATCAACTTGGACTTGCGCTGAACAGGAAATCTGTCTTTGCGAAAGTGAACCCAAACCATGTCGCCAGGCTGAAACAGTACCTCCTTTCTCTTCGTGTTCACACGAGCAGCATTGTACTTGCCTTTCTTCTCAATAGCCTCTTTAGTCTTCTCATGTATCTTCTTCACAAAATCTGCACGCTTCGATGCCTCCATGTTGACTCTCTCATGTAACGGAAGCGGCAGCAAATCAAGCGGCGTAATGGGTTTGAAACCATACACCACCTCAAACGGACACAATTGCGTGGTTGAGTGCACCGCCCTGTTATATGCAAACTCCACATGCGGCAAACACTCCTCCCACACACGCAGATTCTTCTTGACCATTGTCCGCAGCAACGCCGAAAGTGTGCGGTTCACCACCTCCGTCTGACCATCGGTTTGGGGATGACAAGTGGTACTAAACAGCATCTTCGTTCCCAGCTTGCCCCAAAGTGTCTTCCAGAAATAGCTCATGAACTTCACATCACGGTCAGAAACGATCGTCTTGGGTACTCCATGTAGGCGCACGATCTCCCTGAAAAACAGGTTAGCAATATGCGACGCATCGTCGCTTTTGTGGCAGGCAATAAAGTGTGACATCTTAGAAAATCGATCCACTACCACAAAAATAGAATCATGTCCTCTCCTGGTTCTAGGCAATCCTAACACAAAATCCATGCTTATGTCCTCCCATGGAGTAGTAGGTGCAGGAAGAGGAGTATACAAACCATGAGGCTTCAGTTTGGACTTTGCCTTATTGCAAGTGATGCAACGCTTAACAAACCTGTCCACATCACGCCTCATGTGTGGCCAATAAAAGTGATCAGCCAACATCAGCAACGTCTTCTCACGTCCAAAGTGTCCCATCAAGCCGCCACCATGTGATTCCTGCAACAACAGCAAACGCACGGACGACTCTGGCACACATAATTTGTTAGCTCTAAACAAGTATCCATCATGCATATGGTATTTTTCCCAAGCTTTCACAGCAGAACACTTAGCAAAAGGCATGGAAAAATCAGTATCATTAGCATATAAATCACGCAAACTCTCTAAACCAGGAACGTTAACATCTAAGTGTGTCAAAAGCATACTTTTCCTAGAGAGTGCATCATCAACCACGTTCTCTTTGCCTTTCTTGTACTTAATAATGTATGGGAAGGATTCAATGAACTCAGCCCATTTAGCATGACGCTTATTCAAGTTAGATTGACATTTCAGATATTTCAAAGCTTCATGATCAGAATGTATGATAAATTCTTTTGGCCACAAATAATGTTGCCAAACCTCAAGAACACGAACAAGAGCATACAATTCTTTATCATAAACAGGATAGTTCAATTGTGCACCATTCAATTTTTCAGAAAAATATGCAATCGGTTTACCTTCTTGCATCAACACACCTCCTATTCCAATGCCACCTTTATCAAGAAGCTCTTGTACTTGTCGCTGTATTTCTTTCGTCTCATCGGGGTTGGTCCTATAGGGAGCTCGGTTGGGAAGTGTAGCTCCTGGAATCAAGTCAATTTGATGCTCAATACCCCGCAATGGTGGCAAACCCGCGGGCACTTCCTCCGGAAATACGTCACCAAAATCCTGCAAAACATCGGAAACACCAATAGAGAGAGGGGTCATGTCGTTAGAAACAAGAATTTCCCCCTTGCACATAAGCACAATGGGTACTAGAGTGGGATCCTCACGAAACTCTCTCAAATCAGATTTGGTGGCTAACATTACTAAAAAAAAATCTCTCCCTCACTTTTCTTTTTACCACTCGAATTTGGCTGGTGGCTCTCACTCACCGAAGGTGGAGTCTCTCGACTAGCTAATCTCTCACTCTCATTCTCACGGTGAACCTCAACCTTTTGACGAGAATCATTTACAATATCTTGCGGTGTCAAAGGTCGCAACACTATCTCCTTGCCTTGCCAATTGAGCTGGTATGTGTTGGCTCCCCATTGTGACGTACATCACGATCATATTGCCAAGGACGTCCCAACAACAAGTGGCACACCGTCATAGGAACAACATCACACTCCACGGTGTCCTTATACGGTCCAATCTGAAAATCGATGCGCACAATGTGACTTATCTTCATCTCCCCACTATCCGTCAACCACTGGATATAATATGGATTGGGGTGCGGCAAATATTTCAGATTCAGTTTTTGACAAAGCTCTTTACTAGCCAAGTTGTGGCAGCTGCCACCATCAATGATCACCTTGCACGACCTCCCATTACCAACAGCAGCTCTTGTTTGGAACAAATTACAGCGCTGTTCCGCAGGACTAGGTGTAACACTCAATGCTCGAGGTGTGCAAACAATAGATGGCAAACGTGTAGCATCCGCATAATGCACACGCGTCTCATCTTCTTCCTCCACAAGGTCAGAATTCGGATCAGCCTCATCACCACTCTCATATTCTCCTGTCTCCTCATTGATCAACATCACCTTCTTGTTTGGACATTCACGCTTGAAGTGACCTTTGCCTCCACACGTATGGCAGTTCATATCACGAGTGCGGGCTGTAGAGCTAGAAGAACCCGTACCACTAGATGCGGGCTGAGGTGCCGGTTTAGCTGGAGGGGCAACCGAAACTGATTTGGAGGGTGTAACAGGACCACGGAAACTCGAAGAAGGACTAGGCGATACCGCACTAGGTGTAGTCCGTGGTGTAAAACTTCCTCGCCCAAAAGACGAACGAGGCGCATACTTGGCATCTTCGGCCAACTGTAGTTCAGCTTCACGTGCTTGATGCAACAAATCTTGCACATCGCCATATTGATGGTGACGCACAATTCTCTTGACATTAAAACTCAAACCTGACAGAAAACGCTGCATGGTTTGCTCAGGTTCTTCTCGCACTTTAGCACGCTGCATGATCATCTCCATCTCCTTGTAATACTCATCAACTGACTTGGTGCCTTGCTTCAAATTCTGTAGCTTGTCATACAAAGAACGGATGTAATTACGAGGCACAAAACGATGACGCATCTCGTCCTTCATCTCTCTCCAAGAAAGAATTGGCAATTCATTAGCATCACGCCTCGCGGTGACAAGACCGTCCCACCATAGCAATGCATACCCATCAAATTCAGAAGATGCGAGCTTGACCTTTTTATCTTCAGTATAGTCATGCAAACGCCACAATTTCTCCATCTTCAGCTCCCAATTGATGTACTCATCCACGTCAATAGAACCTTCAAATTTTGGAATGCTGAATTTGGGCTTTCCCAGAACATCATCATCAACATCGGCTGCATGACCCAAATTACGGCGTGCACCAACCGGCGCAAAGCCGCGTCCAGGAAGTGGACCAAAACGAGCGCCACCACGCCCACCATTGGCATGTGGCTGTGGACCATTGCGAGCACGAGCAGCATCCTCGTCCGCAAACTCATGAGCATCAAACTGATCTCCGTGATTACCATGAACACTTGCATCATCAGCTGGCTGGTCATTGCGTTGCGTCAACGTACGAACAGCACGCGTCAACGTGGCAAGATTTGCTTGTATAGTATCCAGTGTAGCCGCAGAATCATTAGCTGTTCGAAGGACATTCTCAAGCTTGACATCTGTGGCTGCCAAATCTGTTTGTATCTTGTCACACTGATTGTTAAACTGCCGGGACAAGTGATCACGAAGAGCCTCATACTCTCTCCAAGAAACAGCTGCAGTGCCTTCCTTCCTTTGTCTCACCACGCTATCCCTCTCGTCGTCTGAAGACATGATTAGTGCACACAAGTATAGATAGAAATATGTATGTGGAAAACTCTCACTCACTCAAAAACCGAAAGAAATTGTGGATCTTACCGTTCCAAAGTGAATAGTGATGCTTACCACACGTAGGGACTGAAACGTGCACGGCCGGGGTGAAGCGAATATTATGGGTCTCAAAGCGTCACACGACAAAACCAGGGTATTTTAGTGGAGCTTGGTAGGGATACCTAACTACACCAATTTACAAATCCTAGTGCTGATCGTATGACACACTTGGAAACGCACACGGTGGAGATAAACGGGGCAAAGCAACTATGAACAAGAGTGTCACAATGCACAGGAAAGACACTAGCAAGTAGCTCAAATTAAACAGGCACAAGATTGCTCAAGTACTAGTTGTGTCACAAATGATTATGAAAATTTTTGCACGTCGGCCTCTTTTCCTCTTTTTTTTTTTAATTTTTCTATACTTTTTCCTTTTTTTTTTTAATTTTCAATTTTCTATGGCCAACAACTTGAAATACACCAAGACACACGATAATGAGCAGCCTGTGAGCATAAAACGTTAGCTAGTCTTAATGGGTAAGCTCCTAACACGGGCTGTAGAAAGGCTGTGTCTAGGGTTGTTCAAACAAGTGGCAAAAACTTGACCTTCCCGAACTCTTTTGGGAATTCTGAGCGCACGAAAAGCCGTAAACAGACGTTGTGAGTTTGGCTGGATGCGCTTTTTTCTCACGACGATTTTGAGTGGTCGAACGTCGAAAACGGAGTTCGTATGCAAAAGTTATGGCCGGTCAAAGTTGCTGTCGGAAAACTGTCCGAAACTGTCTCCGATACCGACTCACGGCAGGAAAAACTTGACGAAACTGTGTCGCGCGTTGACGAAAACCTGACGAAACTCGACGGATCACTGGAACCCGTAACCACGGCAGAAAACTGTGCCACGGCAGAAACTCGAAAACGACTCGGAAACAAACCCTAACTTCTACGACTCGGACAAGAACAAGCTACGCAAAGGAAAAACGACCAGCAACTAAAAACTTGTAAATCGATGTAATCTAGGGCTATGGCGAAAACTAAACCTAACTATTTTTTTGGCTTTTTCTGGATAGGACGAAAAACAGTAAATCTAAGGGGATGGATTTGTGGATGCTCACCGAGTAAACGCTGGAAATCTGATACCAAGATGATAGGGGGTGGCCCGATCTTCTCAGTGAGCTGCGGGTAGATGGATGATGGTGGAAGATAACTTGCAAGGATCCGACGAACTCTCCGGCTGCTCCCCTGTTGCCAATGCAACAGCTCTTCAACCCAATGGATATTCGCGACGCCTCACACCGATGCAACGTAGCCGCCGACCACGAAGCGGTTTTGCAATCTACTAATTCCCAGTGGAACAACAGATCACACTCAAACTTCGGTAACAAGAACCTCCAGATCGCAACAAAGTGGAGGGGTTGAACTTCCGATCGAAACAAAGGGAAATTCGATAGATAGTTGCTTAGCAATCCAATCTAGGGTTTTAACATAAACGTGGTCTAATCTTGTTCTAGCCGCCGGCCTTGGCCTTATATAGAGGGCCAACCGACCTGGGGTTGTCCCACTCGAAACGGGGTCCAATTCGACCTAAAAACGAGTACAAACCGACCTAAAACAGGTTCAGTCCGAATCTGGGCGCGCAGGCCCGTACGTGGGCGGTAGTACCGCTCCAAGGAGCGGTAGTACCGCACATGGCTCCAGAAGGGGCTTTCGGGCGGCAGTTCTGGCGGTAGTGCCGCCGCTGGTCTGTCGGGGCGGTAGTACCGCTGGGTTGAGCGGTACTACCGCACATGGCGTCTGAGGGGCCTTTCTGGCGGTAGTGAGGGCGGTAGTACCGCCCGGTCCTGCTTCAGCTTGTAACCCCTCTCCGTGACCGTCTTCTCGAGCACCTTCTTCGTCTCCTCCTCTTGCGCATGCCTCCCGCTCCTCCCTCGCGCCATTAGGGACGTCGTGCTCCATTCCTTACTGCTCCTCTAGCCCTCCGTCAACGTTCGTGTTATCAACAACCCTGATCATACACAAGTGCATAGACTTAGGTAGTATAAAATTCTCATTATCACAAACATTGTATTCAATTAAGAGTGAGTTCACCTGTTGTCCAAGTAGCTTGGCACGAGCTCTTGTCATCGGTCCAATCCTCACTTCATCGGGCTTGTCTTGAACAGCAACAACATCAATGGAGGAAAATGGTAAAGGACTAGGGATGTCCTCATCATTTCTGCACGCAGGCAGCGGTAGTACCGCTGGGCCAGCGGTAGTACCGTTCCAGGTCAGGTAGCGGTAGTACCGCTGCTCCAGCGGTAGTACCGGCGGACTCTCATGAATAAGATTGATGTTCTCTAGCGGTAGTACGAGGCAGGTACCGCTGGCGATCCAGAGAGCATTTGGCGCGGCACGGTAGTGGTGGCGGTAGTACCGCTCCTGGGGCTCAGCGGTAGTACCGCTCGGCTGGCGGTAGTACCGCTGCAGATGCTCCGGCTTCTCTTCCTTCTCCTCTTCCAAGCCACCGTCTTGTCGGACCTCATTCCTCGTGCGCCTTGGCCATCTTCCCGTGGGCTCGTACTCGTCATGACTAGCAATACAAAGTGACGATGGTCAAGTAGTATATCATTCCAGGGTGTCATATCGAGGTTCACATAGAGGAAGGAGTTCACCTTTGATGTCCATGGTGACTTGTGGTATGTTGGAGTGCTTAGGGCAGGTTGCACTACGTCAAAAAGGTCACAGATGACTTTACCGTCCATAGCAGATCTCATGGTAAACGCTTCAATACGGCGCAAGGATCACTGTGACATTGGTAATTAATCCTAGGTATATACTTTTCCGTACAATGGAACCTCCACCACAACATCAATCCGTGGTTCCATTGCCAGCCAAACAATATATATATAGCAATTCACATCATTCGAAAATAGTTTTTCTTTTTCAATGCAATGATAATAATACGTTTTTTTGAAAATAGTTTTTATAAAATAGTTCAATAAGGATATGCAAGAATGAACTTGCCTGTGGTAGAAATGGCCGTTCAATCATTCGGGGTTCTAGGGTTTGTGGTAAAACCCCGAGTTCTGAAAATAGCAAAGTAATCCTGATAAGGACTATTCAAAAATCTAGCAGCATGCTATTATGCATAATCATGATATGCATTGTCACCCCAAAATTCCCAAGTTGCGGATTTAAGACTTTTCAAGTGCTTTGGAGTTTTTAATTATTCAAAGAGTTTGACAACAATTTTCATGAGGAATAAATTTAAAGTGTTTAAATTTAAATAGTTTAATATAATTGAACTTCAATACTTTATTTTCCCATCTTATTTTCTTTTAGGAAAATAGTTTTTGAAAAAGAATTTCAAGTCATTTCCACTTAAGGATCTTTGAATTTTTATCCACAAAATATTTGTAAAAACTTCAAATAAAACTTACATAAAAATTCATCATATTTTGTAGAGTTTGTTGCATATTTTTATTTAATTTTTGTGACCTTCAATTTGCTATAAAAATTAATTTACGTTTGAATATTTTTGATTTGGGAAATTACCAGAATGCCCCTGATCTAATGGGTTGGATCAAACCAATTGGGCTGAGCCCAACACGCCACTGGGTCGAACCCGACACAGTTTATCTCTCTCTCTCTCCCGTGCTCTCTCTTTCTCCTCGATTCCCCTTCTGGCGACAGCGTCGCCGCCCTGGCCGCCTTGACCACCGCCGGCCGTGTCCACCGCCGTGGCGCCCTGCTGCTGCTCTGCCGCCTCCTATTGCCTTGGTTCCCCCACTCAATTCGACCCCGTGTGTTCCATTCTGTCCTGCCGTGAACCCTAACCCTAGTTCGCCGCCAGGTTGGCTCGGTTCACCGGCGCTGCTCGCCGGGCTGCTGTGCCTCCACGCCTCCTGATGCGCATCTTCATCGACCACAGTGGCTTCCTTGAGCTTCTGCTTGACCTTCTGTTCATCCTCTCCTCCTCTCCGATGTTTACTATCTCATCCTTGACGCCGGCGGGATGGCTCCCGGATAAATGCAACCCCGGCGTCGCCGGTTTGGTGGTTGTGTGATGAAGCTATGGATGCTGTTGCGACTCCTCCGTCTCCGATGTCAGCGGGATGGTGCTGTGGCCGCAACCCCGGCATCGATTATGGCTTCTCCAAGCACAGTTCTTCTTCGGCCACAACTTCTCGAGGTGAGCACCCTCTAATTCCTTCTAGCTACTCATCACCTTGCTCTGGAATGTGGCAGTGGTATTGCCAGTGTATAGCTACTGCTATGTGATGCTTCTATTGAGCATTAGGTGATCTGTGATGTGTTGCTCGATCTGGTCAAATCCTGATCCAATGATCTATGGCATGTGCTTGGTGTAGTGCCTCAAGTTGGATGATTTGCTCATCACTAGCACATGTGGTTAATGGATACTCTACTCGGGTGAAACTGAATATTCACTGTTTTATTAACTAAAAATATTCCAGTTATACTCCTGTTTATCTTATTACTGAGTTTATACATGGTAGAATATTAGTACTGAGGCATACAGATGGATTATGTGCTTGGTAGAATTAAATCCTTATGGCTACATATGCCTATTATTGTGTTGTTGTTTGCAAATCAATTTCTTTCTCCTGTACAAGTGTATAAGTGATCATTTGTTATTGTTCTGGCTGTTTTATATTTCTTGGCATGTTCTTGAGTGTTCCTAGTGATCAAAAGATCACTTAGATGAATGGAATGTGGACTGAACTAAAATAGGTGCTTGGTTTGTCGGTTTCTAGTGATTTTCATGTATTAGAGTGAGCTAATGATGTGTTTCTGAATAGATTTATCTATGTGGTCTTGCTGCTGCCCCTTTGTGTATAGTGAAAGTGTGAGCTCCTGGTTTTGCCTGGGATCCCCGGCTCAAGTTGGGTGATCTAGCTCCTTTCTCTACTTACATCTCTTTCTAACTATAAACTGATAAGAACAGATCTGGCTTGTTATCTTAGCCATGCCAATGATGCAAAGGCTGAGGCAAATATTTTGATCAGAACAGATATTAGTGTGTTGCTTTATTTCTCTATGATGATTTAGCATAGCATCTCTATGCCAATCTGAGAGAAACACTTCTTTCTATCCTCCTAGTGGGGAACTAGTTGAAGGGTAGTTGGAATGATTTAGAAATGTATTCTTGGATCGATTTTGATGTGCTGCCCTGCTCTCCTCTCTTTCTAGCACTATCCTGTCATTTACAGAACTTGCTAGCACCTCTCCTCTGCCTCACACACACAAAGAATTAACCTGCTGTTGTTGAGCAGCTTGGTCTTCTGGAAAATGATGATAACCTGCGTCTTGTGGCTAGCCTGCTCCTTCTCGCTGCTTCAATTTTTCTAGAGTGTATTTATCTAGCTGCAATTTATTTTAGTGGTTGTTCTTGAGATGTTCTTGGGTTCTGGCTGATTTGGGAGAGATATTCAATAGCTGGATTAGCTGCTCGAATAGTTATGATGATATGAGAAAAACATGGTGCTAGATAGATGATTGGCTGCTGTGTAGAGCTTGTGGTGCAGCTGGCTGTTCTTTTGTTCTTGCTAATATGGAAATATATTATTTGGTCCAAATTTGTTGGTCCCATAAAACCATGGTGTGTAGTGAGCAAAGGGCTGCCATGGGATATCTTTTATAAGGCCTTACTATCCCTCACAAGGTGACACCTCAAGTGGTGACTCTTGCTTTGCATTGGTGAGTAACCTACTTGTTGTCAAGATCTCATGTAAAGGCATGCCTTAGGTTCAAGTAATGTGAGATATTTTGCTTATGGATAACTCTCGTATGTGGCATGCTCATCCACTTAAGCTTTTCATTACTTGGGGTTCAAGTAAACTTAGATATTTTCTTGTGGATAGAGATGACTAGTCATTGGTCTTATCTCCTTGTGGGATTTATTTTTTGTCAAGCCAAGTGGCTTTTGTCACTAGATGAACTTGTGGGCTGCTGCTTATGTCGGTTTGGTCAATCGTGGGCTTGGAAAATACTTCATGTGGGCTTTAAGATCAATTATGGTGGTGATCATGTAGCTTTACAATTGTAGATTTGTGGGCTTTATCAATTAACTTATTTTCTTCCTAGGTAATTAATATTATTGGAGAAACAATTTAAATTCCATGTGGCTTTGTTCTTATTGGTTCTTGATACCAATAGAGAACAATTTAATGGTGGGCTTTTTTTAGTAGGACTTTGACTAGATTAGAGGGAAATAAATATGTTGCCTCGTTGACTAAAGATAATTGGATCAATTATATTTGCCTTTGCCCCCTGTTGCCTTTGTTGCTTGCTCAAATGGATCAATGTTGCCTTAATATTCTTGCTGCCTATTTGCCTCTAGATGATCCAAATGATCCAAAGTTGATCCATGATCCATTGCTGCCTTAGATATAATTCCCTCTAATCACCACTTGGGTATTAGGACAAGTTCCTAGTATCCAGTAGTCGAATTCCAACACAAAGTTGCCTCACCCTTGTGGTGAAGGCAAACATTTTAATTAAGAAATATTTCTTTTGTTTTGGTTTATTTTTAGATGAACCTCAATTGCCTCATGTATACAAAAAGAATTTGGAAACAAGAGTGATCAAGTCTTGTGTCCAAACTACTTTGTATATAACACCAAGCTTTTGAATTTCACACAATTTCTAGAGGATTTGATAAGAATAGGTACTTGATATGTGAATCCTTCTCCAACTCCATTTGGTGGCATTTCCTTCTTTCTCTCTTGTCCTCTTTTTCTTGCAGGGATTAATTTGAAAAGATTGAGAGATAAAAAGATCAAGATGAGATGAGAAGATCAAGATTTAGTTTAGGATCCTTTATTTATTTGTAATTTTCTTTTCATTTGGATGAGATATGTACTTATTCGATTAAAATTGTAATATGAATTACTCTTTCAATTTCATTTCCGAAAATTTGTAAAGTAACACATTTGTGATTGATGTATCTTTTTGTACTTGGACATTTGGACTTTAAAATTTGTAAGTTTTGGATGTGTGTTTGACAAGTAATTGATAAGATGGTGAATGGAGATGAGATACTATCCTGATGTATTGAACTACTATATGCTCATATATGTGTGTGAATAATGGATTCAAATGATGAGTATATATTGTTGGAGATGATTGAATCATATGATCTATCTGAATTATATACTTGTCATATTTTGAATTGTTTTCAGGAGTGTCAAGAATTAGGAAAGGTCATGCCCAAATTTATTGTCCTCGACAAGATGATCCTAAGTTCTACTTAATTGTTATAAAGATCATGTTGAAGTTTATCGCACTCAACACGATGATCTAAACCCTAACTCATCGAGTCGAGAGAAACATCGATCACTTTGCTTCGTTTAATTTAACGCGCCAAAATTCCCGTATTTTCATATGCATGCTATGCAAATGCACAAATCATATTTCTATCCTTCTGACTCTCTAAACTGCGGGGTATTACATCCTCTCCCCCTTAAACTAAACTTCGTCTCGAAGTTTCGACTCTCTCACGTAGAGTAAGGTAGAAAGAACTTCTGCAGATATTGATTCTCTCAAATTCCTTCCTGACGTGGACGTAGATTTAGGTAATCCCTTGTCCAAAATCCTTATATCCATCCTCCATGGATCCATACTATCCATTTGTCGACTTTCGTCGCTTCTCCACTGGATTCCAATGATTTTACTACCTTTTCATGTCTCTTGGATTATCCATTTCAGACATCCTTGCATTACTCTGGCTTTATACCCCTCTGTCGAAGATCCTTTCTACATCCTTATATGATCTTCAGGTGGTACCCTTCCTTATAATCATGAGCTTAAGAAGACCTCACTTCTGATTGTAAAGCTCATCTCCTTTTGCTCGAGAATATGAGGTAACTATTCTTAAAATGTCTTATAGAACATAGTTTACTCTTTGTAATTTGCTTCCTCCAAATGTAATAGACACCTTTGTCTATCCAATTTTGATTACTATTTCTTCTCTTCAATCAATTGTAATCAGGGGTACAAACCTTCTGGCATCAATCCCCTCGGATCCTGGTCTCAATCAGATTCAACGAATAGGTATCTAGATTTCCCCATCCATGAATTCAGGTCTCATTTGTTTACTCTCCTTTAGATCATTTAGTCATAGCTTCTATGACCACTAAATCCCTTGAAATTTTCATCCTTCGACTCTTAACTTCTTCCTTGGCTTCACAATCTGGTAAAGATTTCCTGCACCGAAGAACTTTTAGAGCACTGGTAAACATTCCAGTCGTGTCTTAGTCATAATCTTCCCTTTGAATTTTCACGTCATCTTCTCCCAAGTACTATCCAGTACACCTGTTCACTCTCCCCCTTGAAATTCCCTAAGACTTCCTTTGTTCTGATCTTATGTCACTCAAGTTTCACTCAGTCAGTTCCATTCAGTCAAGTTTCTTGATCCTTCTTGGTGCTTCAACTTCCAGTATATGTGCCTCATGGTCTCACAAAGAATACGTGGTATATTCACCATGTGGTGATTCCCCAGTATCATCCTCCGGAAATAGATACTAACTATTACGAGGTTTCCAACAGTTTCCCGAAGAATACGTGGTATATGTCCACCATATTGTAAACAACCAAAGTAATCCTCCGATAAATTGGATTCCTACTATAGCTAGAATTCCAGTTGGCTTATCCGATGGTCTCAAGAAAAGAATTGCACACCTAAATTTGTGCATTGGATGTTATCTTAACTTCAAACTGGAATAGGATGTTGGTCATCAAGGTAAAGTTCAGCTGACATATTATTTCCTTCCTTTCTGATAATCCAGACTAATTCCAAACAGTTGCGACTTGTTTGACCATGTAACTCGCCTTGATTGCGTCTTTCATCATCCGAGTGGTCGGCTCTAAGATGTTAATTCTCTTGGTAATACATCTTTCTCCACAATTGCTCGAGATATAAACTCTGACTTTGGTACATCGACATCATATGTGGTGAGGTGCCTTCATCCAAATTGGTCCACCTTCTAGACTTGTCGTCAATCCACGACAAAATTGGACTCTTCTCCCATGGTTATGATGCTCTCTTGAACATTGGACTATGTAATTGCACTTCTTGACATGGTTGATATGTCATCTCTGAAATCTCCACATGCTTTCATCCAAGTACTTTACTTCTGTCATCCTTTCTGACTTATCATCATTTTTCGGATGACTTTCTTATTCACTCTTACTTGTAATCTGTTTGTATATCCAACACAAATTTTTCCTTATATATATATATATATCCAAGTTCTAGTCACGAACTCTTGTTTGGCAGTTAATTTCACCGCTTCCATCTCTAGTAATGCCTCTCAATAGACAATCAACTTTTCCTTTATTCCGTTAGAACTGGAAATATCCATGTTCTTCTAGTCTTCATACTCCTTTGTCATCAACCTTATAATACTCTTATACACATAAGTGTTGCTAAACTTCTTCTGGAACTCAATCCAAGTATTATCAATATCTCTGTATTACTCCAACATTAATCTCTTCCACCAAGTTATGACAACTCCATACGTATCCTCCATATTGTCCTTCTTCCTTCTTGATCTTGGACTTCCATGGAAAGACTTCATAACTTGATATACAAAAACTGCATATTCTTCCTTCTCATGTAGCGTTTCTTGCGTCATCTTCGGTAGATCTTCGTCCAATTTTGATGTAGCCCGACATACGACCATCACCATGTCAAGTACTCCAACACACCCCAAGTCACAATGGACCTCAAAGGTGAACTCCTTCCACTATGTGATTCACTATATGTCACCTTTGGACGTTATACTACTTGACCATTGTTCCCATTGCATTGCTAGGTGTGTCACCACGGGTACAAGACCACGGGACGATGGACAAGGCGTGAGAGGAAGCGAGCCGGACAAGACGGTCGCTTGGAAGAGAAGAAGGAAGAGAAGCCGCAGCTTCTGCAGCGGTACAACGGTAGTACCGCTAGCACTACCGCCGCCACTACCGTGTCGCGCCAAATGCTCTCTAGATCGTCAGCGGTACCTGCCGGTACCTGCCTCGTACTACCGCTGGAGGATTTCAAGCTTATTCGTGAGAGCCCACCGGTAGTACCGCTGGAGCAGCGGTACTACCGCCAGAACGGTACTACCGCTGCCCCAACGGTACTACCGCTGCCTGCGTGCAGAAGCAGGGAATATTCCCTTGTATCTCTCCCCACCTACCCCTTCGTGGTCAAACCTATATATAGGCACCTACCCCCTCCAGATCTAGATAGACTTGGTTTGAGATTAGAGTAGAGCTAGACTCCTTCTTCTCAAAGGTCTCCTTCCTCCCCCCTTGTGGGGATGGTTCCTCCCTTCGTGGAGAAGATCCCTACGCGGATTCAAGACCTCTACTTGCAGCTTGACTACTAGCCAATCTTTCATCTTCGGGTGACTTTATTGGAGCGGCTTGGTTGGCCGTTGGAGAAACAACCATCCAAGATCCCTTCGTGTATCTACTCGCCAATCTCTCCACCTTCGTGTGGATTCTATTGGGCCGGTTAGACCGACCGGTAAGGGGAACGGTTCTTGTATCTTGTGTGTGTTCTTGTGTTCGGGGCGTTCTTCTTGGTGTTCTTCGTGTTCCTCGCGTTCTTGCTTGCGTTCGTCCACATACCGCGTCAATCCGTGAAGATCGGGCCACCCTAGAGGATCCTTTTCCTCAGAGCATGGTTGCCACGGATTTGACTTTGTTTCCCCCACAAATCCCCCCAAATTTTTCTTTGATTTTGAGAAATTCGAAAATTTCCACCAAAAATAGCCCCAAATTGCTTTTGGATAGATCTGAGATTTGAGTGCGTTTTTGCAGGTTTTGATCCATAGATCTATTGCTATACTAGTTGATCTACCTTCCTTTGCGTTCCCATAGCCTCGGATTTGATCATTTGGCCCTCCGATTTGCTGATTTGAGCTCCGTTTTTTCCGCCCAAAATCGCGAAATTTCCGTCTCGGGTGTAGTTTCTGGAGCTAGCGGTACTACCGCCACCTCAGCGGTACTACCGCCAGGACCTGGAACAGACACGAAAACAGCATTTCAGCGCCACGGTTTTGGCCATATCTTTTGCATTCGGACTCCGTTTTTGGTGTTCTTTGGCTCGTTTCGAAGCTACGATCAAGGCCTTCGTCACCATTGCGGAAGATCCATCATCCACCACCACCAAAATCCGTGGGCAAGCACGAAGCTTCTATAACAAAGGGTGACGATAGGTATAACATTGCCAATCTTTACCCCTTGCCATTCCTTTGATAGCCACACTATATCTTTGCGATTACCATGTCCTATTGAGGCTAGCTCTTGATGATTGCTTGGGCTTTGCACATTTGCACCGTGTAGTTTCCGAGCAAAAGTTGTGCGCTAGTTCATCTATCATATATCTTATTGTTGGCATCATCAATGAAGTGAGTGTGCAAAAGAGAAAAAGAGTCCAAAGAGACAAGAGAAAAGAAGCAAAAAGTGCCAAGTCAAAAGAGAAAAGAAAAGAAAGAAACACCACTTGCCATATCTTGTAGGAAAGCGCAAGCTCGATGAACATCTAGTAGGTGGTGCATTGTTGTGCAAATCTTGTAGCCCACCAAATAAATTGCAATCGAGCTAGTAGCTCTCCTTGTACTTGTGCAACACGAGCTTATAGTCTTCGCTAGGATCATTTGGTTCTTTAGCTCACTTCTTGGTTGCATAAGTCCCATTTATCTCTCCGCGCGTGTGTTTCCTTGAACTACATTCCTATCTTTTGAGATTGACTTGTTTTGCTTTCTGATCATCGTGGTTCTCTACTTGCTTTGACAATATCTTGGTTTCCGGTTGGTTCAATTTGCTTGCCACCTACCATATCTTCCTACCACTAAGCTGCGTGTGTTTTGGAGTTTGCTTTGGAGCCAGGACCTGGAACAGACACGAAAACAACATTTCAGCGCCACGGTTTTGGCCATATCTTTTGCATTCGGACTCCGTTTTTGGTGTTCTTTGGCTCGTTTCGAAGCTACGACCAAGGCCTTCGTCACCATTGCGGAAGATCCATCATCCACCACCACCAAAATCCGTGGGCAAGCACGAAGCTTCTATAACAAAGGGTGAAGAATATCGACGAAAGGTATAACATTGCCAATCTTTGCCCCTTGCCATTCCTTTGATAGCCACACTATATCTTTGCGATTACCATGTCCTATTGAGGCTAGCTCTTGATGATTGCTTGGGCTTTGCACATTTGCACCGTGTAGTTTCCGAGCAAAAGTTGTGCGCTAGTTCATCTATCATATATCTTGTTGTTGGCATCATCAATGAAGTGAGTGTGCAAAAGAGAAAAAGAGTCCAAAGAGACAAGAGAAAAGAAGCAAAAAGTGCCAAGTCAAAAGAGAAAAGAAAAGAAAGAAACACCACTTGCCATATCTTGTAGGAAAGCGCAAGCTCGATGAACATCTAGTAGGTGGTGCATTGTTGTGCAAATCTTGTAGCCCACCAAATAAATTGCAATCGAGCTAGTAGCTCTCCTTGTACTTGTGCAACACGAGCTTATAGTCTTCGCTAGGATCATTTGGTTCTTTAGCTCACTTCTTGGTTACATAAGTCCCATTTATCTCTCCGCGCGTGTGTTTCCTTGAACTACATTCCTATCTTTTGAGATTGACTTGTTTTGCTTTCTGATCATCGTGGTTCTCTACTTGCTTTGACAATATCTTGGTTTCCGGTTGGTTCAATTTGCTTGCCACCTACCATATCTTCCTACCACTAAGCCGCGTGTGTTTTGGAGTTTGCTTTGGAGCCAGGACCTGGAACAGACACGAAAACAGCATTTCAGCGGCACGGTTTTGGCCATATCTTTTGCATTCGGACTCCGTTTTTGGTGTTCTTTGGCTCGTTTCGAAGCTACGATCAAGGCCTTCGTCACCATTGCGGAAGATCCATCATCCACCACCACCAAAATCCATGGGCAAGCACGAAGCTTCTATAACAAAGGGTGAAGAATATCGACGAAAGGTATAACATTGCCAATCTTTACCCCTTGCCATTCCTTTGATAGCCACACTATATCTTTGCGATTACCATGTCCTATTGAGGCTAGCTCTTGATGATTGCTTGGGCTTTGCACATTTGCACCGTGTAGTTTCCGAGCAAAAGTTGTGCGCTAGTTCATCTATCATATATCTTGTTGTTGGCATCATCAATGAAGTGAGTGTGCAAAAGAGAAAAAGAGTCCAAAGAGACAAGAGAAAAGAAGCAAAAAGTGCCAAGTCAAAAGAGAAAAGAAAAGAAAGAAACACCACTTGCCATATCTTGTAGGAAAGCGCAAGCTCGATGAACATCTAGTAGGTGGTGCATTGTTGTGCAAATCTTGTAGCCCACCAAATAAATTGCAATCGAGCTAGTAGCTCTCCTTGTACTTGTGCAACACGAGCTTATAGTCTTCGCTAGGATCATTTGGTTCTTTAGCTCACTTCTTGGTTACATAAGTCCCATTTATCTCTCCGCGCGTGTGTTTCCTTGAACTACATTCCTATCTTTTGAGATTGACTTGTTTTGCTTTCTGATCATCGTGGTTCTCTACTTGCTTTGACAATATCTTGGTTTCCGGTTGGTTCAATTTGCTTGCCACCTACCATATCTTCCTACCACTAAGCCGCGTGTGTTTTGGAGTTTGCTTTGGAGCCAGGACCTGGAACAGACACGAAAACAGCATTTCAGCGGCACGGTTTTGGCCATATCTTTTGCATTCGGACTCCGTTTTTGGTGTTCTTTGGCTCGTTTCGAAGCTACGATCAAGGCCTTCGTCACCATTGCGGAAGATCCATCATCCACCACCACCAAAATCCATGGGCAAGCACGAAGCTTCTATAACAAAGGGTGAAGAATATCGACGAAAGGTATAACATTGCCAATCTTTACCCCTTGCCATTCCTTTGATAGCCACACTATATCTTTGCGATTACCATGTCCTATTGAGGCTAGCTCTTGATGATTGCTTGGGCTTTGCACATTTGCACCGTGTAGTTTCCGAGCAAAAGTTGTGCGCTAGTTCATCTATCATATATCTTGTTGTTGGCATCATCAATGAAGTGAGTGTGCAAAAGAGAAAAAGAGTCCAAAGAGACAAGAGAAAAGAAGCAAAAAGTGCCAAGTCAAAAGAGAAAAGAAAAGAAAGAAACACCACTTGCCATATCTTGTAGGAAAGCGCAAGCTCGATGAACATCTAGTAGGTGGTGCATTGTTGTGCAAATCTTGTAGCCCACCAAATAAATTGCAATCGAGCTAGTAGCTCTCCTTGTACTTGTGCAACATGAGCTTATAGTCTTCGCTAGGATCATTTGGTTCTTTAGCTCACTTCTTGGTTACATAAGTCCCATTTATCTCTCCGCGCGTGTGTTTCCTTGAACTACATTCCTATCTTTTGAGATTGACTTGTTTTGCTTTCTGATCATCGTGGTTCTCTACTTGCTTTGACAATATCTTGGTTTCCGGTTGGTTCAATTTGCTTGCCACCTACCATACCTTCCTACCAACTTTTAAGCCGTGTGTGTTTTGGAGTTTGCTTTGGAGCCAGGACCTGGAACAGACACGAAAACAGCATTTCAGCGCCACGGTTTTGGCCATATCTTTTGCATTCGGACTCCGTTTTTGGTGTTCTTTGGCTCGTTTCGAAGCTACGATCAAGGCCTTCGTCACCATTGCGGAAGATCCATCATCCACCACCACCAAAATCCGTGGGCAAGCACGAAGCTTCTATAACAAAGGGTGAAGAATATCGACGAAAGGTATAACATTGCCAATCTTTACCCCTTGCCATTCCTTTGATAGCCACACTATATCTTTGCGATTACCATGTCCTATTGAGGCTAGCTCTTGATGATTGCTTGGGCTTTGCACATTTGCACCGTGTAGTTTCCGAGCAAAAGTTGTGCGCTAGTTCATCTATCATATATCTTGTTGTTGGCATCATCAATGAAGTGAGTGTGCAAAAGAGAAAAAGAGTCCAAAGAGACAAGAGAAAAGAAGCAAAAAGTGCCAAGTCAAAAGAGAAAAGAAAAGAAAGAAACACCACTTGCCATATCTTGTAGGAAAGCGCAAGCTCGATGAACATCTAGTAGGTGGTGCATTGTTGTGCAAATCTTGTAGCCCACCAAATAAATTGCAATCGAGCTAGTAGCTCTCCTTGTACTTGTGCAACACGAGCTTATAGTCTTCGCTAGGATCATTTGGTTCTTTAGCTCACTTCTTGGTTACATAAGTCCCATTTATCTCTCCGCGCGTGTGTTTCCTTGAACTACATTCCTATCTTTTGAGATTGACTTGTTTTGCTTTCTGATCATCGTGGTTCTCTACTTGATTTGACAATATCTTGGTTTCCGGTTGGTTCAATTTGCTTGCCACCTACCATACCTTCCTACCAACTTTTAAGCTGTGTGTATTTTGGAGTTTGCTTTGGAGCCAGGACCTGGAATAGACACGAAAACAGCATTTCAGCGCCACGGTTTTGGCCATATCTTTTGCATTCGGACTCCGTTTTTGGTGTTCTTTGGCTCGTTTCGAAGCTACGATCAAGGCCTTCGTCACCATTGCGGAAGATCCATCATCCACCACCACCAAAATCCGTGGGCAAGCACGAAGCTTCTATAACAAAGGGTGAAGAATATCGACGAAAGGTATAACATTGCCAATCTTTACCCCTTGCCATTCCTTTGATAGCCACACTATATCTTTGCGATTACCATGTCCTATTGAGGCTAGCTCTTGATGATTGCTTGGGCTTTGCACATTTGCACCGTGTAGTTTCCGAGCAAAAGTTGTGCGCTAGTTCATCTATCATATATCTTGTTGTTGGCATCATCAATGAAGTGAGTGTGCAAAAGAGAAAAAGAGTCCAAAGAGACAAGAGAAAAGAAGCAAAAAGTGCCAAGTCAAAAGAGAAAAGAAAAGAAAGAAACACCACTTGCCATATCTTGTAGGAAAGCGCAAGCTCGATGAACATCTAGTAGGTGGTGCATTGTTGTGCAAATCTTGTAGCCCACCAAATAAATTGCAATCGAGCTAGTAGCTCTCCTTGTACTTGTGCAACACGAGCTTATAGTCTTCGCTAGGATCATTTGGTTCTTTAGCTCACTTCTTGGTTACATAAGTCCCATTTATCTCTCCGCGCGTGTGTTTCCTTGAACTACATTCCTATCTTTTGAGATTGACTTGTTTTGCTTTCTGATCATCGTGGTTCTCTACTTGCTTTGACAATATCTTGGTTTCCGGTTGGTTCAATTTGCTTGCCACCTACCATATCTTCCTACCACTAAGCCGCGTGTGTTTTGGAGTTTGCTTTGGAGCCAGGACCTGGAACAGACACGAAAACAGCATTTCAGCGGCACGGTTTTGGCCATATCTTTTGCATTCGGACTCCGTTTTTGGTGTTCTTTGGCTCGTTTCGAAGCTACGATCAAGGCCTTCGTCACCATTGCGGAAGATCCATCATCCACCACCACCAAAATCCATGGGCAAGCACGAAGCTTCTATAACAAAGGGTGAAGAATATCGACGAAAGGTATAACATTGCCAATCTTTACCCCTTGCCATTCCTTTGATAGCCACACTATATCTTTGCGATTACCATGTCCTATTGAGGCTAGCTCTTGATGATTGCTTGGGCTTTGCACATTTGCACCGTGTAGTTTCCGAGCAAAAGTTGTGCGCTAGTTCATCTATCATATATCTTGTTGTTGGCATCATCAATGAAGTGAGTGTGCAAAAGAGAAAAAGAGTCCAAAGAGACAAGAGAAAAGAAGCAAAAAGTGCCAAGTCAAAAGAGAAAAGAAAAGAAAGAAACACCACTTGCCATATCTTGTAGGAAAGCGCAAGCTCGATGAACATCTAGTAGGTGGTGCATTGTTGTGCAAATCTTGTAGCCCACCAAATAAATTGCAATCGAGCTAGTAGCTCTCCTTGTACTTGTGCAACATGAGCTTATAGTCTTCGTTAGGATCATTTGGTTCTTTAGCTCACTTCTTGGTTACATAAGTCCCATTTATCTCTCCGCGCGTGTGTTTCCTTGAACTACATTCCTATCTTTTGAGATTGACTTGTTTTGCTTTCTGATCATCGTGGTTCTCTACTTGCTTTGACAATATCTTGGTTTCCGGTTGGTTCAATTTGCTTGCCACCTACCATACCTTCCTACCAACTTTTAAGCCGTGTGTGTTTTGGAGTTTGCTTTGGAGCCAGGACCTGGAACAGACACGAAAACAGCATTTCAGCGCCACGGTTTTGGCCATATCTTTTGCATTCGGACTCCGTTTTTGGTGTTCTTTGGCTCGTTTCGAAGCTACGATCAAGGCCTTCGTCACCATTGCGGAAGATCCATCATCCACCACCACCAAAATCCGTGGGCAAGCACGAAGCTTCTATAACAAAGGGTGAAGAATATCGACGAAAGGTATAACATTGCCAATCTTTACCCCTTGCCATTCCTTTGATAGCCACACTATATCTTTGCGATTACCATGTCCTATTGAGGCTAGCTCTTGATGATTGCTTGGGCTTTGCACATTTGCACCGTGTAGTTTCCGAGCAAAAGTTGTGCGCTAGTTCATCTATCATATATCTTGTTGTTGGCATCATCAATGAAGTGAGTGTGCAAAAGAGAAAAAGAGTCCAAAGAGACAAGAGAAAAGAAGCAAAAAGTGCCAAGTCAAAAGAGAAAAGAAAAGAAAGAAACACCACTTGCCATATCTTGTAGGAAAGCGCAAGCTCGATGAACATCTAGTAGGTGGTGCATTGTTGTGCAAATCTTGTAGCCCACCAAATAAATTGCAATCGAGCTAGTAGCTCTCCTTGTACTTGTGCAACACGAGCTTATAGTCTTCGCTAGGATCATTTGGTTCTTTAGCTCACTTCTTGGTTACATAAGTCCCATTTATCTCTCCGCGCGTGTGTTTCCTTGAACTACATTCCTATCTTTTGAGATTGACTTGTTTTGCTTTCTGATCATCGTGGTTCTCTACTTGATTTGACAATATCTTGGTTTCCGGTTGGTTCAATTTGCTTGCCACCTACCATACCTTCCTACCAACTTTTAAGCTGTGTGTATTTTGGAGTTTGCTTTGGAGCCAGGACCTGGAATAGACACGAAAACAGCATTTCAGCGCCACGGTTTTGGCCATATCTTTTGCATTCGGACTCCGTTTTTGGTGTTCTTTGGCTCGTTTCGAAGCTACGATCAAGGCCTTCGTCACCATTGCGGAAGATCCATCATCCACCACCACCAAAATCCGTGGGCAAGCACGAAGCTTCTATAACAAAGGGTGAAGAATATCGACGAAAGGTATAACATTGCCAATCTTTACCCCTTGCCATTCCTTTGATAGCCACACTATATCTTTGCGATTACCATGTCCTATTGAGGCTAGCTCTTGATGATTGCTTGGGCTTTGCACATTTGCACCGTGTAGTTTCCGAGCAAAAGTTGTGCGCTAGTTCATCTATCATATATCTTGTTGTTGGCATCATCAATGAAGTGAGTGTGCAAAAGAGAAAAAGAGTCCAAAGAGACAAGAGAAAAGAAGCAAAAAGTGCCAAGTCAAAAGAGAAAAGAAAAGAAAGAAACACCACTTGCCATATCTTGTAGGAAAGCGCAAGCTCGATGAACATCTAGTAGGTGGTGCATTGTTGTGCAAATCTTGTAGCCCACCAAATAAATTGCAATCGAGCTAGTAGCTCTCCTTGTACTTGTGCAACACGAGCTTATAGTCTTCGCTAGGATCATTTGGTTCTTTAGCTCACTTCTTGGTTACATAAGTCCCATTTATCTCTCCGCGCGTGTGTTTCCTTGAACTACATTCCTATCTTTTGAGATTGACTTGTTTTGCTTTCTGATCATCGTGGTTCTCTACTTGCTTTGACAATATCTTGGTTTCCGGTTGGTTCAATTTGCTTGCCACCTACCATATCTTCCTACCACTAAGCCGCGTGTGTTTTGGAGTTTGCTTTGGAGCCAGGACCTGGAACAGACACGAAAACAGCATTTCAGCGGCACGGTTTTGGCCATATCTTTTGCATTCGGACTCCGTTTTTGGTGTTCTTTGGCTCGTTTCGAAGCTACGATCAAGGCCTTCGTCACCATTGCGGAAGATCCATCATCCACCACCACCAAAATCCATGGGCAAGCACGAAGCTTCTATAACAAAGGGTGAAGAATATCGACGAAAGGTATAACATTGCCAATCTTTACCCCTTGCCATTCCTTTGATAGCCACACTATATCTTTGCGATTACCATGTCCTATTGAGGCTAGCTCTTGATGATTGCTTGGGCTTTGCACATTTGCACCGTGTAGTTTCCGAGCAAAAGTTGTGCGCTAGTTCATCTATCATATATCTTGTTGTTGGCATCATCAATGAAGTGAGTGTGCAAAAGAGAAAAAGAGTCCAAAGAGACAAGAGAAAAGAAGCAAAAAGTGCCAAGTCAAAAGAGAAAAGAAAAGAAAGAAACACCACTTGCCATATCTTGTAGGAAAGCGCAAGCTCGATGAACATCTAGTAGGTGGTGCATTGTTGTGCAAATCTTGTAGCCCACCAAATAAATTGCAATCGAGCTAGTAGCTCTCCTTGTACTTGTGCAACACGAGCTTATAGTCTTCGCTAGGATCATTTGGTTCTTTAGCTCACTTCTTGGTTACATAAGTCCCATTTATCTCTCCGCGCGTGTGTTTCCTTGAACTACATTCCTATCTTTTGAGATTGACTTGTTTTGCTTTCTGATCATCGTGGTTCTCTACTTGCTTTGACAATATCTTGGTTTCCGGTTGGTTCAATTTGCTTGCCACCTACCATATCTTCCTACCACTAAGCCGCGTGTGTTTTGGAGTTTGCTTTGGAGCCAGGACCTGGAACAGACACGAAAACAGCATTTCAGCGGCACGGTTTTGGCCATATCTTTTGCATTCGGACTCCGTTTTTGGTGTTCTTTGGCTCGTTTCGAAGCTACGATCAAGGCCTTCGTCACCATTGCGGAAGATCCATCATCCACCACCACCAAAATCCATGGGCAAGCACGAAGCTTCTATAACAAAGGGTGAAGAATATCGACGAAAGGTATAACATTGCCAATCTTTACCCCTTGCCATTCCTTTGATAGCCACACTATATCTTTGCGATTACCATGTCCTATTGAGGCTAGCTCTTGATGATTGCTTGGGCTTTGCACATTTGCACCGTGTAGTTTCCGAGCAAAAGTTGTGCGCTAGTTCATCTATCATATATCTTGTTGTTGGCATCATCAATGAAGTGAGTGTGCAAAAGAGAAAAAGAGTCCAAAGAGACAAGAGAAAAGAAGCAAAAAGTGCCAAGTCGAAAGAGAAAAGAAAAGAAAGAAACACCACTTGCCATATCTTGTAGGAAAGCGCAAGCTCGATGAACATCTAGTAGGTGGTGCATTGTTGTGCAAATCTTGTAGCCCACCAAATAAATTGCAATCGAGCTAGTAGCTCTCCTTGTACTTGTGCAACATGAGCTTATAGTCTTCGTTAGGATCATTTGGTTCTTTAGCTCACTTCTTGGTTACATAAGTCCCATTTATCTCTCCGCGCGTGTGTTTCCTTGAACTACATTCCTATCTTTTGAGATTGACTTGTTTTGCTTTCTGATCATCGTGGTTCTCTACTTGCTTTGACAATATCTTGGTTTCCGGTTGGTTCAATTTGCTTGCCACCTACCATACCTTCCTACCAACTTTTAAGCCGTGTGTGTTTTGGAGTTTGCTTTGGAGCCAGGACCTGGAACAGACACGAAAACAGCATTTCAGCGCCACGGTTTTGGCCATATCTTTTGCATTCGGACTCCGTTTTTGGTGTTCTTTGGCTCGTTTCGAAGCTACGATCAAGGCCTTCGTCACCATTGCGGAAGATCCATCATCCACCACCACCAAAATCCGTGGGCAAGCACGAAGCTTCTATAACAAAGGGTGAAGAATATCGACGAAAGGTATAACATTGCCAATCTTTACCCCTTGCCATTCCTTTGATAGCCACACTATATCTTTGCGATTACCATGTCCTATTGAGGCTAGCTCTTGATGATTGCTTGGGCTTTGCACATTTGCACCGTGTAGTTTCCGAGCAAAAGTTGTGCGCTAGTTCATCTATCATATATCTTGTTGTTGGCATCATCAATGAAGTGAGTGTGCAAAAGAGAAAAAGAGTCCAAAGAGACAAGAGAAAAGAAGCAAAAAGTGCCAAGTCAAAAGAGAAAAGAAAAGAAAGAAACACCACTTGCCATATCTTGTAGGAAAGCGCAAGCTCGATGAACATCTAGTAGGTGGTGCATTGTTGTGCAAATCTTGTAGCCCACCAAATAAATTGCAATCGAGCTAGTAGCTCTCCTTGTACTTGTGCAACACGAGCTTATAGTCTTCGCTAGGATCATTTGGTTCTTTAGCTCACTTCTTGGTTACATAAGTCCCATTTATCTCTCCGCGCGTGTGTTTCCTTGAACTACATTCCTATCTTTTGAGATTGACTTGTTTTGCTTTCTGATCATCGTGGTTCTCTACTTGATTTGACAATATCTTGGTTTCCGGTTGGTTCAATTTGCTTGCCACCTACCATACCTTCCTACCAACTTTTAAGCTGTGTGTATTTTGGAGTTTGCTTTGGAGCCAGGACCTGGAATAGACACGAAAACAGCATTTCAGCGCCACGGTTTTGGCCATATCTTTTGCATTCGGACTCCGTTTTTGGTGTTCTTTGGCTCGTTTCGAAGCTACGATCAAGGCCTTCGTCACCATTGCGGAAGATCCATCATCCACCACCACCAAAATCCGTGGGCAAGCACGAAGCTTCTATAACAAAGGGTGAAGAATATCGACGAAAGGTATAACATTGCCAATCTTTACCCCTTGCCATTCCTTTGATAGCCACACTATATCTTTGCGATTACCATGTCCTATTGAGGCTAGCTCTTGATGATTGCTTGGGCTTTGCACATTTGCACCGTGTAGTTTCCGAGCAAAAGTTGTGCGCTAGTTCATCTATCATATATCTTGTTGTTGGCATCATCAATGAAGTGAGTGTGCAAAAGAGAAAAAGAGTCCAAAGAGACAAGAGAAAAGAAGCAAAAAGTGCCAAGTCAAAAGAGAAAAGAAAAGAAAGAAACACCACTTGCCATATCTTGTAGGAAAGCGCAAGCTCGATGAACATCTAGTAGGTGGTGCATTGTTGTGCAAATCTTGTAGCCCACCAAATAAATTGCAATCGAGCTAGTAGCTCTCCTTGTACTTGTGCAACACGAGCTTATAGTCTTCGCTAGGATCATTTGGTTCTTTAGCTCACTTCTTGGTTACATAAGTCCCATTTATCTCTCCGCGCGTGTGTTTCCTTGAACTACATTCCTATCTTTTGAGATTGACTTGTTTTGCTTTCTGATCATCGTGGTTCTCTACTTGCTTTGACAATATCTTGGTTTCCGGTTGGTTCAATTTGCTTGCCACCTACCATATCTTCCTACCACTAAGCCGCGTGTGTTTTGGAGTTTGCTTTGGAGCCAGGACCTGGAACAGACACGAAAACAGCATTTCAGCGGCACGGTTTTGGCCATATCTTTTGCATTCGGACTCCGTTTTTGGTGTTCTTTGGCTCGTTTCGAAGCTACGATCAAGGCCTTCATCACCATTGCGGAAGATCCATCATCCACCACCACCAAAATCCATGGGCAAGCACGAAGCTTCTATAACAAAGGGTGAAGAATATCGACGAAAGGTATAACATTGCCAATCTTTACCCCTTGCCATTCCTTTGATAGCCACACTATAACTTTGCGATTACCATGTCCTATTGAGGCTAGCTCTTGATGATTGCTTGGGCTTTGCACATTTGCACCGTGTAGTTTCCGAGCAAAAGTTGTGCGCTAGTTCATCTATCATATATCTTGTTGTTGGCATCATCAATGAAGTGAGTGTGCAAAAGAGAAAAAGAGTCCAAAGAGACAAGAGAAAAGAAGCAAAAAGTGCCAAGTCAAAAGAGAAAAGAAAAGAAAGAAACACCACTTGCCATATCTTGTAGGAAAGCGCAAGCTCGATGAACATCTAGTAGGTGGTGCATTGTTGTGCAAATCTTGTAGCCCACCAAATAAATTGCAATCGAGCTAGTAGCTCTCCTTGTACTTGTGCAACACGAGCTTATAGTCTTCGCTAGGATCATTTGGTTCTTTAGCTCACTTCTTGGTTACATAAGTCCCATTTATCTCTCCGCGCGTGTGTTTCCTTGAACTACATTCCTATCTTTTGAGATTGACTTGTTTTGCTTTCTGATCATCGTGGTTCTCTACTTGCTTTGACAATATCTTGGTTTCCGGTTGGTTCAATTTGCTTGCCACCTACCATATCTTCCTACCACTAAGCCGCGTGTGTTTTGGAGTTTGCTTTGGAGCCAGGACCTGGAACAGACACGAAAACAGCATTTCAGCGGCACGGTTTTGGCCATATCTTTTGCATTCGGACTCCGTTTTTGGTGTTCTTTGGCTCGTTTCGAAGCTACGATCAAGGTACTAGGAGAGAGGAGAGCGCAAGATTTCTGAGCGGGATCTGCTTCAAGAGAGTTGGGTTGCAAAGGATTGCAAGTGAGGGTGGGATTTTATAGGTAGCCAGGACTTGGGTCTCATACTAATGGGTAGTGTCGATTCCTTCTCATGGAAGAAACCGGCGAGCCTCACTCGGGGATTGGTACAAGTCCTACTGCACCATACTGTTGACCAACAATAGCCATGCCGGTTAGGCGGAGATGGGTCAAATCCATCGGGCTCCTTGTCGGGCAAAAGTAAGGCTGGGCTTTCCATGCTAGGGTAGTCTACAGCCAGCCTGGTGCTCTCATACCATGCTCTGTGGCACCCCGCTCTGGCACTTATTTCCAGAGAGGCGGTCGCCCCGTGCGCCAGCCCAAGATATCTGGCCGCACGTTACGACAATGCAACATAGCGGAAATCATTACACAATCAGGCACAAAGTGCTACAAAAAGGTTTACAAAGCCATCGTGGCATGACCGAAAATCAAGCCAAACATGGCGCAACTCAGAGTTTTAACTGGCAGCGGAAGACATAAATGAGGCAACGGCTTGGAGCGGCTCCACTCCACAGGTATCTGGCTGGGCTACTGATCGTAGAACGCTTCTGCTCCTGGTCCTTGCTAAGGGGAAGTTGAGTCCTCGCCGAAATCTGGCCACAATCACAAGGCCCGTGAGTACATTTGTATGCACTCAGCAAGAATCGCCACTCACTACAAACAATCCAACAATCATGCAACAAGATATCCATTGGAAATAAACTCCTACAACATGTCAAGTGTACTCTAGATACATGACATAAAAGTAGCATGGCATTGACAACCAAACATGTCATAAGCAAGCATCGGGGGTGTCACCAGTACAGAGTCCAAGCCAGGTGGGGTTGGATCGTGTACCAGCAATCATACAAAGGGCTTACCTGTGACGAGTAAACGGGTGTACCAAGTGGTACGAAATAATACACAACAGCACCTGTGATCACTGCTAGGCCCACTGGCCTCATCTTTCCACTCTGGGCATGCACGGTTGATGTTGGCTCAGGCCTAATTCTAGGCTCCCAACGATCACACCGCCATCCCATATCTCGGGTTACCATCGACATCTCAAGGCAACATTCCCTGCATCATCTTATTTGTTCATATAGTGGAATCAGGTTGTTCATCTTTCTTTCAAACAGAACTTATGTTTAACCTCCTGACTCGACAAAGACAATAGTGTGACCGACACTGAACTGTTGTTCCATAACCTTGGAACGAGGCTAGACATCCAGATTTGACACTCTCGAGAGGTTGCAATTTCCACCCATCTAGGTGCACCATATAGCCGGTACTTTAGGAACTCTTCCTTAAGACGACCTGATACACGTACATGACCGTTCACGCTACCAAGACACTCCCTGTATAGCTACCGACATAACTCTATGTCTTATGACGAAGTGAATCCGGCACGTCCCCAACCCATGAGCAACGCCTAGCTCTGGAACCTTCGCAAGACTAGCCCCGACCACAAAGGTAACCGACTAGTCTTGCCAAAATGGCAGCATCAAAGGAGGCTCAATAGGATACGTAGGTCAAGGCCCGCCCATATGAGCGATAGTGGTAGTGCTTTCGATGTTCAGATTAGTGGCACTATGGACTGACCCTATCGAAGTTTGGAGGGGTGTTTCATTTAATCAAGTTTCATCACAACAAGTCCAAACAACAAAGGATTAGTCCAACACAACAATCACAATATCATAATATTATATCATCAAACAACAAAACATTAGCAACATAATATTTCAAGAAATAGTAGTATCCATGTCCAAACTTAGCGGAATAAAAGAACGTCAACCGGAAGACTACGGCGGCGATCCCGCCGACCAGCGCCTTCTCGTTCGACAAGGAAAAGGAAACGTCAACCGGAAGACTACGGCGGCGATCCCGCCGACCAGCGCCTTCTCGTTCGACAAGGAAAAGGAAACGTCAACCGGAAGACTACGGCAGCTAACCCGCCGACCAGCGCCTTCACAGATCAACTACAAAATTTAACACAGGTTGTTGGTGTCGATCGGGTGACTACGGCGGCGATACCACCGACCAGCGCCACCATAGATCAATTACCAATTTTAGTTGGGTATGTAGTCTCCAAAAAAATGAACCGAAAAGCACTCATAAGAAAGAAAGCATCCATTCCACTCAAGGATTAACCCGACGTGGTGTCAGCAATCTTGGCAAAAAGAACCAAATGGAAAGCAAATGTCCCAAGCGTCGCAGTCCAGGTGGGCTTACGCCAACCACGTTTGACGGAGGGAGGGAGAAGAAGCAAATAACTCTTTTGGCAAATGCCCCCAACTCCTAGGATCATAAGACGACATTCGTCCGTTCCTCACCTCGGCGAAGGAGAAGAAGCAAACACTCATAGGAACGCATGTTTTACAGTTGTTTAGTTAGAGGGTTCGACAAAGCCGCACAAGTGCGAGGCGCACAATTAATTCACACGTCATTCTAATGCATACATGGATGATAAATAAAACATGGCGGGAGCAATATTCGAAGTAACATATTGAACACAACAATAGCAGACCGACATAATATATACCGAACGCAGACAATTATAAACACTCGGCAGGGCAATAAGCAAATAACAAACAACATTGCGGGACAGCTCATGGCAAGGGGTTAGCTTGCCTCCGAAGACGGACACCATTTGGCTCAAGGATCACGGACGCGTCACGGGTCAGGGTCTCGGTCTGCCGGTACCGCGGTATACCCTATGCATGCATACAAAGGTACTGAGCATACAAGTATTTTACAAAAAAGTAAGACCTGTACCACTGGGCAGATCCTTTCAAAATAGAAATTTACAAATTTGAATCACTCCAAACGGAGCTACGGTTCAAAAGATATTGACGTGCGAAGAATAGCTATCTGCCGCTCACCAGGAAAAAAACGGAATGGGCTGAAACTGTGTTGGGCTGGACTGGTTGCGTCTTCCACGGAAATACGCTTTCTGAACTTTGAAGCGTAAAATCGGAAAACCGCTTTCAGCTCTTCAGCTAGCTCTATTTGGGTCGATCTGTCCACTACCTTCCTCCGGCCGCGTGAGGCGCACGGGCGGCCGGCGTCGCCGACAGCAGGTGCCTCGGCGGAGCCAGCCGAGGATGGCGGCGAGGTCGCCGACATCCACCGCGTCCGTGGAAGGCGCGGGCGGGGACGAGGACGGCCTCAGGCGGCGAGGCCCCGAGCTAGCCCAGCTCGGCCATGGCGGAAAGTCGCCGGAGCCGGCCGCTGGTCGCACGAGGAGGCTGGGCGACGACGCGGATGGAGCGGTGGCGGCGCCATTGACGGGGGCACGGTTGACGTCTTCGTCTCCTCGCGAGCACGCATGGGTGTGTACGCTCGGACGAGCGACGGGCACCGTCGACGCCGACCGATGGGCGCCCGAGAGCATGCGCCGGCGGCGGGGATGGAAGCGTCGTGCTTGGCCGCGCCCGCGAGGAGGGTCAGGGGGTGGGGGAGGCTGTGCTTGCTTAGGTTCATCCTCGACCTGTCCTGGCGGCCATGGCCGAGCTCGAGCTCGGCTCGGTTCCTCTTGCTGAAAAAACGTGGAGAGGTTCTGGGGAAGGAGGGAGAGGTGCTCGGGCAGGGAAGGGGGTGGAGAGCTGGGTGCAGCAAGGCAACACTCGGGCTGTACTAATATAGCCGGAGAGGAGGAGAGGAAATACGGGAAGCTCACTCCTCCATGGCACTATGTTGTCGGTGGAGGGGATAGAATCAACTCTGGTTCGAACCAGAGGAACAGTGAAGGGTGCTGACTCTGCTGGGGTGTGGCTGGAACACGGGAACAACATAAGGGACCGGTGGAATAGGAATACGCAGGACGCCGACATGCGCGCTCCGGTGTTCGGAGTGCGCCACGAGTGGCATCGCCGCGTTCCTGGTGACTCGGAGCACCAAAAGTAAAACGGTTTCGACCACTGGGTTCCTAACATCGAGAGCAACCCAACAAAACAAGAATCACTCAAGGATTCCAAACTTTGTAAAGTAGGATTTTCAGAAAAGCAAAGATACCGAAGGTGCTCGATGAAATGACCAGGGTCTTCCGCATCTCAGAAAAATCCCCAAAATTCACGGTAGGTTTGGAATGATGTAAATAGGATGTCTGTGGAGTTTGAGCTAAATTGGACATCTGAAGGTTGGTCAAATAAATTGGATGTCCAAAAGGGCCCTAATGGCGTGGGTAGGTCAAGTGTGCTTCCTCAAATAACCTTGAGCTGATCTTCTAGATATGTGGTTGTATGTGGGAGGTTGTCAATATGGCAAGGTATCAATGCCAAATGATTTTTGTAGCTAGGGGTTGCTTTGGAAATTGCAAATAGGCATGAAAAGTGCATTACAAAGGAAGTACCTCAAATTTTGCTCAGATGAGGTTGGGACAATGGAGTGAAATGTTCAGGAGGTGGAATCATGCACCTTCCCAAAATTGCATAATTTCTGGATGAGTGGAAGGTGTCTAGATAATTTCTGGATCGAAAATGGCATATTAGAGAATATGGTTTAACTTTGGAATATTGCATGGGACTATGAATTATTTTCCACGAGATGGATGTATATGTATGGTAGGGCCTCTGGTAAATTTGGTAGAATTTTATTGGATATAGAAACTGTATTTCCTTTGTTGGGCTTGATAGAAGAGTTTTTAGAGATAAAAGGAAATGACGGATGTCTCCAACGGAAACGTGGGCAATAATTTTAGGAAGGAATAACATAGATCAGAAATCCTAGGCAGTCTTCTAAGAGGGCAAGACCAAGATCAAATCAAAGACCAACAGGTTCGAAGAAAACATTTTAAAACCCGAAAAAGTTTTCCAGGTGTGAGAAAACACCACTAAAATTAGGGACGAATTTTCGGGGTGTTACAGAGCACGTAGTCTTCATTAGGTTGTCTATCTTCGAGTGCTCGCCCTTTGGTCACCCAACCCCATCATTCGCTTTTGTGTGTGTTTCTTCATCATTTGTGGTTGGAGTTTTTTGGTAATTTGATCATTGTGTATTTTCTCTACCTTTGACAATATGCTTTTTGATGTAGCCCAACCTACGGCTCCTACAACAAGTGGCCCCATGACAAGATCAAGAGTCAAAGCTCTCCATGATAAGGTGAATCCACTCCTATCTATGTGTGACCTGGACACTCTTTGAATGGTTTGCTACTTCATTCTGATACCTTGTGTGTGCTCAGCTATGGTGGACCTGAAGACCCCTATGAAGATCTCCAAGGAAGTGATGAAGATGGCTAAGAGGCGACGCAAGATGATGGAGAAGATGACCCAGGGAAGACCCAAGAAGATGGTCAAGGAGAAGAAGAAGTGAGTGAAACTGCCAAGCCGGCCCCTAGGCCGGTCTGGCCGGCTCCCAGGCCGGCCTGCATCCTGAGGCAGCCGGTCTCCAGGCCGGTCTGGCCGTTTCCCAGACCGGCTACCCAGCCGACGAGACCGGCCTCCAGGCCGGCCTAACCGGCCCAGAAACCGGCTCCCCTACACCTGTGTGCATGACGGGCCCTTGTGCCTTGTACCTCCCTCCTTTCCCCACCTTGTTGGTTAGACTATAAATAGACCCCTTCCCCTCCAGATCTAGGGTTAGACTAAGATTTGGGAACTAAAGTAGAGCCTTGATCCTTCTTCTCAAAGTGTCTCTTCCCTCCTATGGAGATGAATCAAGACCTCCCCTTGTGGAGATGAACCAAGGCCTCCCCTTGTGGAGAAGATCCCTTCGTGGATACCAAGGCTTCCTCTTGTAGTTGCGATTACTTGCTAATCTTCCCTCTTTGAGTGGCTAGATTGGATTGGTTGGATTGACCAATTGGCCAAACAATCCTAAGAGTAAGGTGTGCTTGGGAGAGGAGAATTGGGGGCTACCCTCGGGGATTTGTTACCAATTGAATCTTGCTGAGTTGCTACTTGCTAGTTATCCTTGTTTTTTTGATTTCCCCTCTTTGTGTTCTTGAGTTCATCCTGTGTTCTTCGTGTTCATCGTTCCCTCTGCAAAAATTCGTGAAAATCGGGACCAACCCACATCATATGGTATCAAAGCTCTAGGTTGACACGGATTTGTTTTGTGTCTCCACCAAAATCCACCAAATTTTTCTTCGTTTTTGAGAAATTCGAAAATTTCTACCAAAAATAGTCATTTTGGGATTCTAGCGATTTGGTCGATTTGATGAGTTTTTGTTAGTTTTGATCCATGGATCTGTTCCTTTAGGACCCCCTCCACCTTGGTTTGCGTTCCCTAGCCTTAATTTTGCCAATTTTCCCACAAAATCGAGGATTTATCTTCGCTTTTTCCGCCCAAAATCGAGCAGTTTTCGAGCTGCAGACTGGCCGGCCTCCTGCCCGGCCAAACCGGCCCGGAAACCGGCCACCCTGCCAGCCAAACCGGCCCAGAAACCGGCCACCCTGCTGAGCTGGCCGGCTCCCAGCCCGGCCGAAACCGGCTCCCAAGCCGGCTACACTTAAAAAGCTGATTTTCTTCCCTTTTTCCTCAGTTCGTTTTGGCGTTTCTCCTTTGTTGTTTGAGTCCTTTTCCGGTGTGTGCAACATCTACAACATCGACAAGCTTCCGCAACGCATCATCAACGCCAAGCGACGACGCCACCAAGGACTCGACATTTCCCCGTCATTGTAATCCGTTTTGAGCCCTTCTTCCTTTCGTATACCTTGACCTATAGGACTAGCTCTTTGATATTGCGAGGCATTGCACGTGTCGAGTGATTGTCTTAAACTATTAGCGAGTGTGTATCGTTAGAGATCTTGGCACTAGCAAAAGTTGAAGGAATGATCGTCAAAAATCAAAAAAAAAATTAGAGAGAGACGACAAAAGAAAAGAATCAAGTGGTGCCAAGTATCATCTCTTATGGGTTGCGACAAAGCTAAAACCGCCAAAGTGAGTGTGAGTGTTAACTCTTGTGCAAATCCGTTGCCCACTCAAAGCAATTGAGCTAGCGTCCTTCTTGTGTTGGGTGACATTTAAGCACGTAGTCTTCGATAGGTAGCATATCTTCGAGTGCGCGCCCTTTGGTCGCCCAACCCCATTATTCGCTTTTGTGTGTGTTTCTTCATCATTTGTGGTTGGAGTTTCTTTGGTAATTTGATCATTGTGGATTTTCTCTACCTTTGACAAGATACTTGTCGGCGGGTTTGCTTGTTTCGTTTGCCACTTCATACCTTCCTATCCTCATAAGTGTGTGTGTTGGGTGTTAGAACCGGATATTCTCCTCTCAAGCTACATTATTCTTGGGATATAGTTTGTCTTGGTTTTTCTTTATCACACATCTCACTTGATCTTGAGAAAATGTTTAGGGGAAGTACAAATGGAAGCTCAAGCTCGGATGAGGAAATCCATGGTGGAGTTCGCGGTGATCATGGCTATGTCACACAATCAGAGCTTGTTGGCATGCGACACTTTCTTCGTGACAACCTAGGACGCTACGAGCGCCGTCTTCAAAATCCAAAGAACACCTTCAACGACCGCATGCATGCTCAAGAAGCAAATATGGTGCAGTTGACCGAAGCTATCAACAACCTTGTGCGACAATGAGCGTCTTCACACTCAAGCCGTACAAGAAGCACCTCAAGGTCGACACAAGCACGTCATGGTCGTCATGAACCTCGACAAGAACGTCAACATGATCCAAGGCGCGACGCCCATGAACGACCTCCTCCTCACGTTGAACAACCACATGATCTTCACGTGGTTGGTGTTTCTTTGGTAATTTGATCATTTTGGATTTTCTCTACCTTTGACAATACGCTTTTCGCCGAGTTTGCTTGATTTCCGTTGCCACTTCGTACCTTCCTCTCCTCATAAGTGTGTGTGTTGGGTGTTAGAACCGGATTCTCTCCTCTCAAGCCACATTATACTTGGGATATAGTTTGTCCTGGTTTTTCTGTACCGCACATCTCACTTGTTATTGAGAAAATGTTTAGGGGAAGTACAAACGGAAGCTCAAGCTCGGACGGTGAAATACATGGTGGAGTTCGCGGTGATCATGGCTATGTCACTCAAACGGAGTTTGTTGGTCTTCGACACCTTCTTTGTGCTGGCTTGGGACGCTACGAGCGCCGTCTACAAGCTCAAGAGAACAACTTCAACGAACGCATGCATGCGCAAGAAGCATCTATGGAGCGGGTGACCGAAGCTCTCAACAACCTTGTGCGACAATGAGCTTCTTCACGCTCAAGCCATACAAGAAGCACCTCAAGGTCGACATAAACACGTCATGGACATCATGAACCTCGACAAGAACGTCAACATGACCTAAGGCGCGACGCCCATGAACGACCTCCTCCTAACGTTGAACAACCACATGATCTTCACGCGAACAATGCCAATGCGCATCAAGAACAACCTCACCAAAATGTTGAACATCGCGAGCGCATACCATCACCACCACCGCAACAACGTGATCGTCATGACCCATTGGCTAATGACAATGGTGTCCCGGGTGCAAATGATTTTCATGAACAAGGACGTCACCCCTGTCATCCTCCAAGGCCACGCCTTCAAAATCATGACAATGCGAATAATAACGAACAACCCGTTCATCAACAAGAGCACCATCCTCAACATGATCCTCGTCCTCGTCAAGAGCTTCGACATGATCGTCACCAACACCAACATTCCGCGTCAAGTGATAACGAGTCAAGCCAACACAATGGTGATGGACTCAATCGAAAGAGACATGGACGTGCATTCCCACGTGGTGCCCATGGTGACAACTATGATGACTTGAATGATAACCCACAAGTATAGGGATCGCGTGTAGCCTTTTCGATAAGTAAGAGTGTCGAACCCAACGAGGAGCTAAAGGTAGGATAAGTATTCTCTCAAGTTCTATCAACCACTGATACAACTCTACGCACACTAAACGTTTGCATTATCTAGAAATAAAACTACGTAGCAATACGGGTATGAGAGGTAGTTTTGCAAGATAATAAATACAAGAAAGTAAATGTTAGTGCTGCAGCAATAAAGTACACTAAGTAACCATATACTAACAGTACCATGAGTGTGGAAAAGTGGTGGTAATTGTGGTGGCTTTGTCCAAGATTAATTAGTGAAGGTACTTGGTTCATTGTCTTCGATGCAGTTTTCTATGTGGGAGAGGCTAAATATACATGCACTCCACTACTTGGGATTACAAGTACTATATGATTGGATTGTTAGCAAGCATCCGCAAATACTAACAATGCATTAAGGTTTCCCCAACCATAGCCTTAAGTTCAAGGTCCTCTTACTCCCATACGTGCAACTAATCGGTTCGCGTTCTCAGGTTTCTGTCACTCCGGCAGAACTTCCCCCGCTTCGTTACAAATACTACCAACCCTAGGGTGTTTGATCCATGCGCGCACAAATATAATGGACACCAAAGGACAGCACCATATAGACATACAACTCTAATGAACCTCATGCATTCAATTAAGCAATCAAAAGACAAATAAACTACGGAAACATGATGTAAATCATAGGATAAATATTATAGCATCAAACACCATGTTTACATAGGACGGTACAGAGGTTTGTGGGAGGATGAACCACTGAATACAAGGAGGAGATGGTGATGGAGATGGCGGTGAAGACGGCGGAGAGGGCAGCGGGCGCAGGGCGGCGGCGGCGCGGGGAACTCCTTTCCCCGCCGCCGGCAAGCTTGGGGAGCGCCGCCCCTTAGCCTCCCTCCTTCATGGCTTCTTGGGAGCCCTCCCCCATGGAGATGGGATCCATGGGGGAGGCAAAAACGTGGCTTTTGGTGGCTGAAATTCGTGGGTGGAGGAGTCCTCCACGAATTAGGTTTCCTCCCTTTATATATCTTCTCGGATTTCCGTCACCCCCTTTTAGGGTTCCACCAAAACGGGCCTACAGGCCGCGTCCGAACTCCGATTGGGCTGATCTCGGGCTTAAAATCTTCGTATGGAAAATTGTGACAACTTTCGAGCCTTTACGTCATCTTCGAGGGTCAAACTGGCAATCTTCGTAAAAAGTTCTCAGACAGATTTCAGGAAAGTCCCAATTCGACTCCAACAAGGTTTCCTCTTGTATTCTTGATAATTTCTACACATCAAAGAGTAAAACAAGAACATTGTGCACTTTTGCAACTATTAGTAGGTTAGTCCAAATAAATAATAAACTTAATATAAAACAAGTGCTAAAAGCATAAAAATGGCATGAAACAATCAAAAATTATAGATACGTTTTGGACGTATCAACATCCCCAAGCTTAATTCCTGCTCGTCCTCGAGTAGGTAAATGATAACAAAATAATTTTTGATTGTAAATGCTATGATCAGGTCTTTAACAATTGCATGATGTATGGATAATAAAACTTAGCAATCATGTTTCCTAATGAAAAGTATCAACGAACTAAGAGCTTATAACATGAAATTTATAAACATCAACAAGATTGTAATGACCATAATAAAGCATGATAGAGTGGTATCTCGCTTGCCCTTAATTGTGGAGCAAAACATAAATGCCAAGGCACCTCTGAAGTTCAAGTGAAGACTAGATATAGAGATATCAAAGATAAAAGCATCATGGTTATACCTCAATTAATCGTATTCTGGGACAAGCACATTACACTAAGAACGACAGCTATGCTCTCGAAGAAGTGCTCAAAGAAAGGATGGTGACTCAACATAAAAATAAAAGATTGGCCCTTCGCAGAGGGAAGCAGGGATTAACACGTGCTAGAGCTTTTTGTTTTAAAAACAGAGGTAAAAATGTTTTGAGAGGTGTTTGTTAATTGTCAACGAATGGTAGCGGGTGAGAACAGTATTCTACCTGTCAAACGGACTTTTAAGAGCGGCTCCCATGAAGGACGTTATTTCTACCAGCAAGGCAGATCATCCCTCTTTCTCTTTGGTTTACACACATTCAGGTATTTCACTGTTTGTCATTGCTTACTGATGAATCAGGGCAAAAGTGTGAAGAGAATTAATTGGTTAAAGTTGTAATTAATTGGGACTGGGCACCCCGTTGCCAGCTCTTTTTGCAAGTTATTGGATAAGCGGATGTATATGCCACTAGTCCAGGTGTAAAAGTCCATTTGACAAATAGAATAAAGAATAACCACACTAATTCCTCATGAGCTAGTAAACATTGACACAAAAAGAGAAATATTTTGAAGGTTTTAAAGGTAGCACATGCAAATTTACTTGGAATGGCTTGAAATACCATGCATAGGAATTTTTTGGTGGACTCTTTGGGATAACTTGGTTTTAAGGATTTGGATGCACGAGCAGCATTCCCGCTCAGTACAAGTGAAGGCTAGCAATAGACTGGGAAGCGACAACCACGAGAGCGATAACGGTCATAATCATGCTTGCGACAAAATAAAATTAACGGAGGCATAAAAACGATACTAAAACTCTGAGGCAAAATAGATCATCAAGGCTTAATTGACTTTTATTTTTCAGTCATAACATGTGTGAGCATGTGCCAAGTCGATTCAAGTGAATTATTCAGAGGAGGATACCACAATACCATACCATCTTATGAACAGGACAATGCATGTTGATATCAAAATAACATAATATGCACTATTAGCTAGTTGAGACTAACCATAAGAAAACATAAACTACTAAACAGTATTATTCACACATCATTTTTAAGTTTCAACAAGTAATCCATTAACCAAGTAAACATTGAAAACAGAGGATAAATAAAATATGTGACGATCCACTTATTAATGTAACTGGTGTTTGATGCTAAGATAAATAGATAATAAAATACAGCCGCTTCAAGTTTAGTTAAGTTCCTATGTTGCTCAAAAAACAAAGTTTAAAGGTTTGCAAACCGTGGGGTTATTGATGAAGAGGGATGCGGGGACATCCCCAAGCTTATGACTTTGGTAATTCTTCAATATTCCATAGTTTGGTGTTCCTTCATTCTCTGTGAAAAAACTTCAACACAAAAACTTTCCCATTCTTTTCTGCGGTTAGACATTAGTACAATAGATAATATTTCCCAAGTGCTACTATTAAACCAAATAAAATTTTGTTTTTAAGTTACAGAAAGGTTGCTTAAATGGCCAACTTATAAATGAAAGGTAAGAACCATTAAAAATCAAATGAAAACGAAAAGAGGCCACTCTTGCAACAAAAGTCAGAATCTGTCCAGAAAAACAGCAATTTTTAGGTGCACTTAAACATGCCCGAAATTTTAGCCAATTTTTGTACATGCAGAGGATTAGGTGCTACAACATCAGTAATTTTTTCGTGATTTTTAGAGCTTCCAGTAAAATATGAAAAATCGCGCAATAAGCAGTAGATACCGAAAACAGAAAATCACTTTTTACATATGTATCAACTAAGCTAAATGGATAAAACTTGGTACTTTATTTTTGATAAACTAAGAAACCAGAGGCTAAGCAAGACCTAAACATGCTAGCTACAGCAAGGAAAACTCTAAATAAAAACCAAAATAAAATTAAAATAAAGAACCAAACAAAGAAGCAAAACAAAAGAAAATATTTTTGTTATTTTGAATTTATAAGTGAAAGTAAAGAAGCAATCGAAACCAAATAAGGAGCCTAATAAAACTAAAGAAGGTAAAACCAAGACATATAAAAGCAATTATAATACAAGTTAAGACAATACATATCATGTGGACGGGTAATATAGAGTATGAACGAGACAACCTCATGTTAGTTGATGAATAGGGGGATGACTCGGGCATCCCCAAGCTTAGATGATTGTATCTTCTTGAATATGTTCTTGGGATGCACCTACACATCCCCAAGCTTGAGCTCTTGCGTCTTCTTATTCATCTCATATCACCATATTGATTAGATCTTATAAGCTACATCCACATAAAACTTCACAAAACTCATTAGTAGGGTTAGTACTCATTAAATAAAATCCACTCATGTTCAAGCATTGACAAGTTTTATAATTTTACTCAACATTAGCCACTGTATATACTGTAACAACACCAAGTACAATATTGAATAAACAAAGAAATCTGTCAAAACTGAACAGTCCGTAAAGATGGCATTCAACGAGATAGTTAAGTAGCTCAAATCGAAAAACTTTACTAATGAAAGAAAGATAATAATCTCAGGTTTATGCACAAAAATTTCAAGTCAAAATACTATTCTGAGATTTATCACGATTTTTTTACAGAGAAGCACAAAATCTGTCTAAACAGAACAGTCAGTGAAGATCGAATTTTTCGAGACAGCTACGTAACCAAATCACAAAAAATTAGTCTAATGAAAGAAAGATAATAAGCATTACTTTGCACTCAAGAAATTTCAGATCAAGATCACGTTCTGTGATTTTAAACATTTAATACGGTGGAGCACAGAAAATCTGTTTCTGGACAGCAAAGTAAAACTATCAACTTCAATTAACTAGATTATTATTATCATTTTATTTTTATGTACAGAGGTATATACACAATATTTACAATATTTACATGTTTTTAATGAAAAGCTTCCATGGAAAGATTTGTTTTGGTTTCATAGGCATGAACACAAGTGTTCAAGGTCGACCCCTATTTAACCATTACTCATCTTTCCAATCACTTTTCTTTTTGAAAACGTTTTTAGATAACAACTACACCTAATTTTTTTTGTAATTCGCATTCCCTATCCATAGTAAGATAAAGAACAACTTAATACTGAAAATAAAAACTACTTAGAGATAAAGCAAACAAGTGCACACAAGAACATTAACCTACGCTATGGCTCCCGGCAACGGCGCCAGAAAAGGTCTTGATAACCCACAAGTATAGGGATCACGTGTAGCCTTTTCGATAAGTAAGAGTGTCGAACCCAACGAGGAGCTAAAGGTAGGATAAGTATCCTCAAGTTCTATCAACCACTGATACAACTCTACGCACACTAAACGTTTGCATTATCAAGGAAATAAAACTACAGTAGCAATACGGGTATGAGAGGTAGTTTTGCAAGATAATAAATACAAGAAAGTAAAAGTTAGTGCTGCAGCAATAAAGTACACTAAGTAACCATATACTAACAGTACCATGAGTGTGGAAAAGTGGTGGTAATTGTGGTGGCTTTGTCCAAGATTAATTAGTGAAGGTACTTGGTTCATTGTCTCGATGCAGTTTTCTATGTGGGAGAGGCTAAATATACATGCACTCCACTACTTGGGATTACAAGTACTATATGATTGGATTGTTAGCAAGCATCCGCAAATACTAACAATGCATTAAGGTTTCCCCAACCATAGCCTTAAGTTCATGGTCCTATTACTCCCATACGTGCAACTAATCGGTTCGCGTTCTCAGGTTTCTGTCACTCCGGCAGAACTTCCCCCGCTTTGTTACAAATACTACCAACCCTAGGTGTTTGATCCATGCGCGCACAAATATAATGGACACCAAAGGACAGTACCATATAGACATACAACTCTAATGAACCTCATGCATTCAATTAAGCAATCAAAGACAAATAAACTACGGAAACATGATGTAAATCATAGGATAATATTATAGTATCAAACACCATGTTTACATAGGACGGTATAGAGGTTTATGGGAGGATGAACCACTGAATACAAGGAGGAGATGGTGATGGAGATGGCGGTGAAGACGGCGGAGTGGGTAGCGAGGAGCGCAGGGCGGCGGCGCGGGGAACTCCTTCCCCGCCGCCGGCATCATGGGGGAGCGCCGCCCCTTAGCCTCCCTTCTTCATGGCTTCTTGGGAGCCCTCCCCCATGGAGATGGGATCCATGGGGAGGCAAAAACGTGGCTTTTGGTGGCTGAAATTCGTGGGTGGAGGGTCCTCCACGAGTTAGGTTTCCTCCCTTTATATATCTTCTCGGATTTCCGTCACCCCCTTTTAGGGTTCCACCAAAACGGGCCTACAGGCCGCGTACGAACTTCGATTGGGCTGATCTTGGGCTTAAATCTTCGTATGGAAAATTGTGACAAGTTTGTTTTCGGGAGACTTCTGTTGGACATTATATTCGAGGGTCAAACTGACAATCTCCGTAAAAAGTTCTCAGACAGATTTCAGGAAAGTCCCAATTCGACCCAACAAGGTTTCCTCTTGTATTCTTGATAATTTCTACACATCAAAGAGTAAAACAAGAACATTGTGCACTTTTGCAACTATTAGTAGGTTAGTCCAAATAAATAATAAACTTAATATAAAACAAGTGCTAAAAGCATAAAAATGGCATGAAACAATCAAAAATTATAGATACGTTTTGGACGTATCATTGAACAACGTCCGCTTTGACATACCCAAGTTCTACGGCACAAGTGATCCGGAAGCCTACTTCTCATGGGTACTCAAGGTTGACAAGATCTTCCGCGTGCAATGCTTCTCCGACAACAAGAAGGTTGCCCTAGCCTCGATGGAGTTTGAAGAGTATGCCCTCTTGTGGTGGGAACAACTACAAGATGCTCGCGTCGCTAACCACCAACAACGAATCGACACTTGGGTTGAAATGAAAGAAACAATATACAAGCGCTTTGTGCCAAGCCATTACACTAGAGACTTATACAAGAAGTTGCAAGAGTTGAAGCAAGGGTTGAAGTCAGTTGATGAGTACTATAAGGAGATCGAAATCTCCATGATGAGAGCCAATGTCAAGGAGTACGAAGAGCAATCCATGGCTCGCTTCATGAATGGCCTCAACTATCCAATCAAGAAGATTGTAGAGTTCCAACCATATGCCAACTTGGTTGAGCTAGTCCATCAAGCAACAAAGGCCGAGCGTCACGTGCTTGACGAGCTCAAATACCTCAAGACAAAGGCATTCTTTGCCAGCAAGCCTTCTTCGTCAACTCATACACCTTGACAAGCTCTTCCTCTAGCGAACACACGAGGTCCTCCAAGAGTCTCTACATCGACACCTCAAGCGCCTCAACCTTTCAAGAAAGTACCTCCCGCTACCAAGGCGCCTCAAGGATCTTCGTCCGGAACAAGACTCTTACAATGCTACAAGTGCGGAGGACAAGGGCACAAATCTTTTGAGTGCACCAACAAGAAGGTCATGATCATCAATGACATGGGAGAGTATGAATCTATGAGTGAAGATGAGTACAATGCTTTGAACAAGATCGCCACAATGCAAAGGGCTCAAGAAGAAGAAAATGAGATATATTGTGATGGCAACAACCCTTCCTTGGTTGTGGCAAGAGCTTTAACCACAAATGTTCAAGTGGAAGAAGACCAAAGATGCAATTTGTTTCAAACAAGAGCGGGAATCAATGGAAAGTCCATCAAGGTCATCATCGATGGTGGAAGTTGCCACAACTTAGCGAGCAAAGAACTTTGTGATAAGCTCAACTTGAAGTTCAAGAAGCACCCACATCCTTACCATGTGCAATGGTTGAGTGATACCGGAGCCGTCAAGATTCAACACATGGTGCAAGTGTCCTTCAAGATTGGAGCCTATGAAGATACGGTTGATTGTGATTTTGTGCCTATGACCGTTTGTCACATACTTCTTGGATGTCCTTGGCAATTTGATAAGGTGCTATGCATGATGGAAGGAGTAATTACTATAGCTTCAAGAACAACGACAAGACCTTCGTCCTTCGTCCCATGACACCAAGTCAAGTCATCGCCGACAACGCCAAGACTATTGCAAGGGGACAACAAGATCGTTCGTCAAGTGAGATGAGTGGTGAGCGAGAGACCCACCATAAAGTGCGTGAGAGCCACAAGCCAAATGAGTGTGACACCTCAAAGAGAGCACCTACAAAACTTACACTATTTGCCACCAAGAGAGAGATGAGGGAGTTGAGAGAGAACCCATCCACCCTCCACTATGTGCTCATATACAAGGATGAAGTTTCTATGACTAACACTTTCACAAACCTTCCTCCATCTTTCTTGTCTCTTTTGAAGGACTTCGAAGATGTGTTCCCTCAAAAAGTGTCACCGGGACTACCTCCTCTACGCGGAATTGAGCACCGCATCGACCTTTTTCCCGGCGCACCGCTATCAAACCGCACTCCTTACCGCACCAACCCCGAGGAGACAAAGGAGATCGAGCGGCAAATACAAGAACTTCTTGCCATGGGACATATCCGCGAGAGCTTGAGTCCTTGCGCCGTGCCCGTCATCTGGTACCCAAGCACGACAACCCAGACCCTCCTTACATCATCTGACCCACGTGCACCCCTCCCAGCCATCTAGGAGTATGAGTAGCACTTTTAGGTCATCCTAAAGCACGTGTGACAATCCTAGCCATTTGGAACCCATGGACCCCTCCTTGCCATCTAGGAGTATATGGACCCTCCTTACGTCATCTGACACACGTGCACCCCTCCCAGCCATTTCGGAGTATCAGTAGCACTTTTAAGTCCTTCTAAAGCACGTGGGACAATCCTAGCCATCTGGACCCCCGTGAACCCATCCTAGCCATCTAGGAGTATACGGACCCTCCTTATGTCATGTAACCCACGTGCACCACTTCCACCCATCTAGGAGTATCAGTAGCACTTTTAGGTCATCCAAAAGCACGTGCGACAATCCTAGCCATCTGGACCCCCGTGGACCCCTCCTAGCTATCTAGGAGTATACGGACCCTCCTTACGTCATCTGACACACGTGCACCCCTCCCAGCCATCTAGGAGTATCATTAGCACTTTTAGGTCATCCTAAAGCACGTGCAATAATCCTAGCCATCTGGGAGTATACGGACCCTCCTTACATCATCTGACCCACGTACACCCCTCCCAGCCATTTCGGAGCATTAGTAGCACATTTAGGTCATCCTAAAGCACGTGTGACAATCCTATCCATCTGGAACCCCATGGACCCCTCCTTGCCATCTAGGAGTATACGGACCCTCCTTACATCATCTGACCCACGTGCACCCCTCCCAGCCATCTAGGAGTATCAGTAGCACTGTTAGTTCATCCTAAAGCACGTGTGACAATCCTAGCCATCTGGAACCCCATGGACCCCTCCTTGCCATCTAGGAGTATACGGACCCTCCTTACGTCATCTGACACACATGCACCCCTCCCAGCCATTTCGGAGTATCAGTAGCACTTTTAAGTCCTCCTAAAGCACGTGGGACAATCCTAGCCATCCGGACCCCCGTGGACCCCTCCTAAACATCTAGGTGTATACGGACCCTCCTTACGTCATCTAACCCACGTGCACCCCTCCCACCCATCTAGGAGTATCAGCAGCACTTTTAGGTCATCCTAAAGTAGTGCGACAATCCTAGCCATCTGGACCCCCGTGGACTCCTCCTAGCCATCTAGGAGTATACGGACCCTCCTTATATCATCTGACCCACGTGCACCGCTCCCAGCCATCTAGGAGTATCAGTAGCACTTTTAGGTCATCCTAACGCACGTGCGAGAATCCTAGCCATCTGGACCCTCGTGGACCCTCCTAGCCATCTAGGAGTATACGGACCCTCCTTACATCATCTGACCCACGTGCACCCCTCCCACCCATTTCGGAGCATCAGTAGCACTTTTAGGTCATCCTAAAGCATGTGCGACAATCCTAGCTATCTGGACCCCCATGGATCCCTCCAAGCCATCTAGGAGTATACGGACCCTCCTTACAACATCTGACCCACGTGCAGCCCTCCCAGCCATCTAGGAGTATCAGTAGCACTTTTAGGTCATCCTAAAGCACGTGTGACAATCCTAGCCATCTGGAACCCCATGGACCCCACCTTGCCATCTAGGAGTGTACGGACCCTCCTTACATCATCTGACCCACGTGCACCCCTCCCAGCCATCTAGGAGTAGCACTTTTAGGTTATCCTAAAGCACGTGTCACAATCCTAGCAATCTGGAACCCCATGGACACCTACTTGCCATCTAGGAGTATACGGACCCTCCTTATGTCATCTGACACACGTGCACCCCTCCCAGCCATTTCGGAGTATCAGTAGCACTTTTAAGTCCTTCGAAAGCACGTGGGACAATCCTAGCCATCCGGACCCCCGTGGACCCCACCTAGCCATCTAGGAGTATACGGACCCTACTTACGTCATCATACACACGTGCACCCCTCCCAGCCATCTAGGAGTATCAGTAGCACTTTTAGGTCATCCTAAAGCATGTGCGACAATCCTAGCCATCTGGACCCCGTGGACCCCTCCTAGCCATCTAGGAGTATACGGACCCTCCTTATGTCATCTGACACACGTGCACCCTCCCTGCCATCTAGGAGTATCAGTAGCACTTTTAGGTCATCCTAAAGCACGTGTCACAATCCTAGCAATCTGGAACCCCATGGACACCTACTTGCCATCTAGGAGTATACGGACCCTCCTTATGTCATCTGACACACGTGCACCCCTCCCAGCCATTTCGGAGTATCAGTAGCACTTTTAAGTCCTTCGAAAGCACGTGGGACAATCCTAGCCATCCGGACCCCCGTGGACCCCACCTAGCCATCTAGGAGTATACGGACCCTACTTACGTCATCATACACACGTGCACCCCTCCCAGCCATCTAGGAGTATCAGTAGCACTTTTAGGTCATCCTAAAGCATGTGCGACAATCCTGGCCATCTGGACCTCGTGGACCCCTCCTAGCCATCTAGGAGTATAGGGACCCTCCTTACATCATCTGACCCACGTGCACCCCTCTCTGTCATTTCGGAGCATCAGTAGCACTTTTAGGTCATCCTAAGGCACGTGCGACAATCCTAGCCATCTGGACCCCATGGATCCCTCCTAGCCATCTAGGAGTATACGGACCCTCCTTACAACATCTGACCCACGTGCACCCCTCCCAGCCATCTAGCAGTATCAGTAGCACTTTTAGGTCATCCTAAAGCACGTGTGACAATCCTAGCCATCTGGAACCCCATGGACCCCTCCTTTCCATCTAGGAGTATACGGACCCTCCTTACGTCATCTGATACACATGCACCCCTCCCAGCCATTTTGGAGTATCAGTAGCACTTTTAGTCCTTCTAAAGCACGTGGGACAATCCTAGCCATCTGGACCCCCGTGGACCCCTCCTAGACATGTAGGAGTATACGGACCCTCCTTACGTCATCTAACCCACGTGCACCACTCCCACCCATCTAGGAGTATCAGTAGCACTTTTAGGTCATCCTAAAGCACGTGCGACAATCCTAGCCATCTGGACCACCGTGGACCCCTACTAACCATCTAGGAGTATACGGACCCTCCTTACGTCATCTAACCCACGTGCACCCCTCCCACCCATCTAGGATTATCAGTAGCACTTTTAGGTCATCCTAATGCACGTGCAATAATCCTACCCATCTGGACCCCCGTGGACCCCTCCTAGCCATCTAGGAGTATACGGACCCTCCTTACATCATCTGACCACGTGCACCGCTCCCAGCCATCTAGGAGTATCAGAAGCACTTTTAGGTCATCCTAAAGCACGTGCGAGAATCCTGGCCATCTGGACCCTCGTGGACCCCTCCTAGATATCTAAGAGTATACGGACCCTCCTTACATCATCTGACCCACGTGCACCCCTCCCAGTCATTTCGGAGCATCAGTAGCACTTTTAGGTCATCCAAAAGCACGTGCGACAATCCTAGCCATCTGGACCCCCATGTATCCCTCCTAGCCATCTAGGAGTATACGGACCCTCCTTACATCATCTGACCCACGTGCACCCCTCCCAGCCATCTAGGAGTATCAGTAGCACTTTTAGGTCATCCTAAAGCACGTGTGACAATCCTAGCCATCTGGAACCCCATGGACCCCTCCTTGCCATCTAGGAGTATACGTACCCTCCTTACGTCATCTGACACACGTGCACCCCTCCCAGCCATTTCGGAGTATCAGTAGCACTTTTTAGTCCTTCTAAAGCACGTGGGACAATCCTAGCCATCCGGAACCCCGTGGACCCCACCTAGCCATCTAGGAGTATACGGACCCTACTTACGTCATCATACACACGTGCACCCCTCCCAGCCATCTAGGAGTATCAGTAGCACTTTTAGGTCATCCTAAAGCATGTGCGACAATCCTAGCCATCTGGACCCCGTGGACCCCTCCTAGCCATCTAGGAGTATACGGACCCTCCTTATGTCATCTGATACACGTGCACCCTCCCTGCCATCTAGGAGTATCAGTAGCACTTTTAGGTCATCCTAAAGCACGTGTGACAATCCTAGCCATCTGGAACCCCATGGACCCCACCTTGCCATCTAGGAGTCTACGGACCCTCCTTACATCATCTGACCCACGTGCACCCCTCCCAGCCATCTAGGAGTAGCACTTTTAGGTCATCCTAAAGCACGTGTCACAATCCTAGCAATCTGGAACCCCATGGACACCTACTTGCCATCTAGGAGTTTACGGACCCTCCTTATGTCATCTGACACACGTGCACGCCTCCCAGCCATTTCGGATTATCAGTAGCACTTTTAAGTCCTTCAAAAGCACGTGGGACAATCCTAGCCATCCGGACCCCCGTGGACCCCACCTAGCCATCTAGGAGTATACGGACCCTACTTACGTCATCATACACACATGCACCCCTCTCAGCCATCTAGGAGTATCAGTAGCACTTTTAGGTCATCCTAAAGCATGTGCGATAATCCTGGCCATCTGGACCCTCGTGGACCCCTCCTAGCCATCTAGGAGTATAGGGACCCTCCTTACATCATCTGACCCACGTGCACCCCTCTCAGACATTTCGGAGCATCAGTAGCACTTTTAGGTCATCCTAAGACACGTGCGACAATCCTAGCCATCTGGAACCCCATGGATCCCTCCTAGCCATCTAGGAGTATACGGACCCTCCTTACAACATCTGACCCACGTGCACCCCTCCCAGCCATCTAGGAGTATCAGTAGCACTTTTAGGTCATCCTAAAGCACGTGTGACAATCCTAGCCATCTGGAACCCCATGGACCCCTCCTTTCCATCTAGGAGTATACGGACCCTCCTTACGTCATCTGATACACGTGCACCCCTCCCAGCCATTTCGGATTATCAGTAGCACTTTTTAGTTCTTCTAAAGCACGTGGGACAATCCTAGCCATCTGGACCCCCGTGGACCCCTCCTAGACATGTAGGAGTATACGGACCCTCCTTACGTCATCTAACCCACATGCACCACTCCCACCCATCTAGGAGTATCAGTAGCACTTTTAGGTCATCCTAAAGCACGTGCGACAATCCTAGCCATCTGGACCCCCGTGGACCCCTCCTAACCATCTAGAAGTATACGGACCCTCCTTACGTCATCTAACCCACGTGCACCCCTCCCACCCATCTAGGATTATCAGTAGCACTTTTAGGTCATCCTAATGCACGTGCAATAATCCTACCCATCTGGACCCCCGTGGACCCCTCCTAGCCATCTAGGAGTATACGGACCCTCCTTACATCATCTGACCACGTGCACCGCTCCCAGCCATCTAGGAGTATCAGAAGCACTTTTAGGTCATCCTAAAGCACGTGCGAGAATCCTGGCCATCTGGACCCTCGTGGACCCCTCCTAGATATCTAAGAGTATACGGACCCTCCTTACATCATCTGACCCACGTGCACCCCTCCCAGTCATTTCGGAGCATCAGTAGCACTTTTAGGTCATCCAAAAGCACGTGCGACAATCCTAGCCATCTGGACCCCCATGTATCCCTCCTAGCCATCTAGGAGTATACGGACCCTCCTTACATCATCTGACCCACGTGCACCCCTCCCAGCCATCTAGGAGTATCAGTAGCACTTTTAGGTCATCCTAAAGCACGTGTGACAATCCTAGCCATCTGGAACCCCATGGACCCCTCCTTGCCATCTAGGAGTATACGTACCCTCCTTACGTCATCTGACACACGTGCACCCCTCCCAGCCATTTCGGAGTATCAGTAGCACTTTTTAGTCCTTCTAAAGCACGTGGGACAATCCTAGCCATCCGGAACCCCGTGGACCCACCTAGCCATCTAGGAGTATACGGACCCTACTTACGTCATCATACACACGTGCACCCCTCCCAGCCATCTAGGAGTATCAGTAGCACTTTTAGGTCATCCTAAAGCATGTGCGACAATCCTAGCCATCTGGACCCCGTGGACCCCTCCTAGCCATCTAGGAGTATACGGACCCTCCTTATGTCATCTGATACACGTGCACCCTCCCTGCCATCTAGGAGTATCAGTAGCACTTTTAGGTCATCCTAAAGCACGTGTGACAATCCTAGCCATCTGGAACCCCATGGACCCCACCTTGCCATCTAGGAGTCTACGGACCCTCCTTACATCATCTGACCCACGTGCACCCCTCCCAGCCATCTAGGAGTAGCACTTTTAGGTCATCCTAAAGCACGTGTCACAATCCTAGCAATCTGGAACCCCATGGACACCTACTTGCCATCTAGAGTATACGGACCCTCCTTATGTCATCTGACACACGTGCACGCCTCCCAGCCATTTCGGATTATCAGTAGCACTTTTAAGTCCTTCAAAAGCACGTGGGACAATCCTAGCCATCCGGACCCCCGTGGACCCACCTAGCCATCTAGGAGTATACGGACCCTACTTACGTCATCATACACACATGCACCCCTCCCAGCCATCTAGGAGTATCAGTAGCACTTTTAGGTCATCCTAAAGCATGTGCGATAATCCTGGCCATCTGGACCCTCGTGGACCCCTCCTAGCCATCTAGGAGTATAGGGACCCTCCTTACATCATCTGACCCACGTGCACCCCTCTCAGACATTTCGGAGCATCAGTAGCACTTTTAGGTCATCCTAAGACACGTGCGACAATCCTAGCCATCTGGAACCCCATGGATCCCTCCTAGCCATCTAGGAGTATACGGACCCTCCTTACAACATCTGACCCACGTGCACCCCTCCCAGCCATCTAGGAGTATCAGTAGCACTTTTAGGTCATCCTAAAGCACGTGTGACAATCCTAGCCATCTGGAACCCCATGGACCCCTCCTTTCCATCTAGGAGTATACGGACCCTCCTTACGTCATCTGATACACGTGCACCCCTCCCAGCCATTTCGGATTATCAGTAGCACTTTTTAGTTCTTCTAAAGCACGTGGGACAATCCTAGCCATCTGGACCCCCGTGGACCCCTCCTAGACATGTAGGAGTATACGGACCTCCTTATGTCATCTAACCCACATGCACCACTCCCACCCATCTAGGAGTATCAGTAGCACTTTTAGGTCATCCTAAAGCACGTGCGACAATCCTAGCCATCTGGACCCCCGTGGACCCCTCCTAACCATCTAGAAGTATACGGACCCTCCTTACGTCATCTAACCCACGTGCACCCCCCACCCATCTAGGATTATCAGTAGCACTTTTAGGTCATCCTAATGCACGTGCAATAATCCTACCCATCTGGACCCCCGTGGACCCCTCCTAGCCATCTAGGAGTATACGGACCCTCCTTACATCATCTGACCACGTGCACCGCTCCAGCCATCTAGGAGTATCAGTAGCACTTTTAGGTCATCCAAAAGCACGTGCGACAATCCTAGCCATCTGGACCCCCATGGATCCCTCCTAGCCATCTAGGAGTATACGGACCCTCCTTACATCATCTGACCCACGTGCACCCTCTCCAGCCATCTAGGAGTATCAGTAGCACTTTTAGGTCATCCTAAAGCACGTGTGACAATCCTAGCCATCTGGAACCCCATGGACCCCTCCTTGCCATCTAGGAGTATACGGACCCTCCTTACGTCATCAAACCCACGTGCACCCCTCCCACCCTTCTAGGAGTATACGGACCCTCCTTACGTCATCAAACCCACGTGCACCCCTCCCACCCATCTAGGAAAATCAGTAGCACTTTTTAGTCCTTCTAAAGCACGTGGGACAATCCTAGCCATCCGGAACCCCGTGGACCCCTCCTAGCCATCTAGGAGTATACGGACCCTCCTTACGTCATCAAGCCCACGTGCACCCTCCCACCCATCTAGGAGTATACGGACCCTCCTTACGTCATCAAACCCACGTGCACCCCTCCCACCCATCTAGGAAAATCAGTAGCACTTTTAGGTCATCCTAAAGCACGTGCGACAATCCTAGCCATCTGGACCCCCGTGGACCCCTCCTAACCATCTAGGAGTATACGGACCCACCTTACGTCATCTGACACACGTGCACCCCTCCCAGCCATCTAGGAGTATTAGTAGCACTTTTAGTTCATCCTAAAGCACGTGCAATAATCCTACCCATCTAGACCCCCGTGGACCCCTCCTAGCCATCTAGGACTATACGGACCCTCCTTACATCATCTGACCACGTGCACCGCTCCCAGCCATCTAGGACTATCAGTAGCACTTTTAGGTCATCCTAAAGCACGTGCGAGAATCCTGGCCATCTGGACCCTCGTGGACCCTTCCTAGCCATCTAGAAGTCTACGGACCCTCCTTACATCATCTGACCCACGTGCACCCCTCCCAGTCATTTCGGAGCATCAGTAGCACTTTTAGGTCGTCCTAAAGCACGTGCGACAATTCTAGCCATCTGGACCCCATGGATCCCTTCTAGCTATCTAGGAGTATACGGACCCTCCTTACATCATCTGACCCACGTGCACCCCTCCCAGCCATCTAGGAGTATCAGTAGCACTTTTAGGTCATCCTAAAGCACGTGTGACAATCCTAACCATCTGAAACCCCATGGACCCCACCTTGCCATCTAGGAGTATACGGTCCCTCCTTACATCATCTGACCCACGTGCACCCCTCCCAGCCATCTAGGATTATCAATAGCACTTTTAGGTCATCCTAAAGCACGTGTGACAATCCTAGCAATCTGGAACCCCATGAACCCCTACTTGCCATCTAGGAGTATACGGACCCTTCTTATGTCATCTGACACACGTGTACCCCTCCAAGCCATTTCGGAGTATCAGTAGCACTTTTAAGTCCTTCTAAAGCACGTGGGACAATCCTAGCCATCCGGACCTCCGTGGACCCCACCTAGACATCTAGGAGTATACGGACCCTACTTACGTCATTAAACCCACGTGCACCCCTCCCACCCATCTAGGAGTATCAGTAGCACTTTTCGGTCATCCTAAAGCATGTACGACAATCCTAGCCATCTGGACCCCGTGGACCCCTCCTAGCCATCTAGGAGTATACGGACCCTCCTTATGTCATCTGACACACGTGCACCCTCCCTGCCATCTAGGAGTATCAGTAGCACTTTTAGGTCATCCTAAAGCACGTGCGTGAATCCTGGCCATCTGGACCCTCGTGGACCCCTCCTAGCCATCTAGGAGTATACGGACCCTCCTTACATCATCTGACCCACGTGCACCCCTCTCAGTCATCTCGGAGCATCAGTAGCACTTTTAGGTCATCCTAAAGCACGTGCGACAATCGTAGCCATCTGGACCCCTATGGATCCCTCCTAGCCATCTAGGAGTATACGGACCCTCCTTACAACATCTGACCCACGTGCACCCCTCCCAGCCATCTAGGAGTATCAGTAGCACTTTTAGGTCATCCTAAAGCACGTGTGACAATCCTAGCCATCTGGAACCCCATGGACCCCTCCTTTCCATCTAGGAGTATACGGACCCTCCTTACGTCATCTGATACACGTGCACCCCTCCCAGCCATTTCGGAGTATCAGTAGCACTTTTTAGTCCTTCTAAAGCACATGGGACAATCCTAGCCATCTGGACCCCCGTGGACCCCTCCTAGCCATGTAGGAGTATACGGACCCTCCTTACGTCATCTAACCCACGTGCACCACTCCCACCCATCTAGGAGTATCAGTAGCACTTTTAGGTCATCCTAAAGCACGTGCGACAATCCTAGCCATCTGGACCCCCGTGGACCCTCCTAACCATCTAGGAGTATACGGACCTCCTTACGTCATCTGACACACGTGCACCCCTCCCAGCCATCTAGGAGTATCAGTAGCACTTTTAGGTCATCCTAAAGCATGTGCGACAATCCTAGCCATCTGGACCCCCGTGGACCCCTCCTAGCCATCTAGGAGTATACGGACCCTCCTTACATCATCTGACCCACGTGCACCGCTCCCAGCCATCTAGGAGTATCTGTAGCACTTTTAGTTCATCATAAAGCACGTGCGAGAATCCTGGCCATCTGGACCCTCGTGGACCCCTCGTAGCCATCTAGGAGTATACTGACCATCCTTACATCATCTGACCCACGTGCACCCCTCCCAGCCATTTCGGAGCATCAATAGCACTTTTAGGTCATCCTAAAGCACGTGCGATAATCCTAGCCATTTGCACCCCCGTGGACCACTCCTAGCCATCTAGGAGTATACGGACCCTCCTTACATCATCTGACCCACGTGCACCCCTCCCAGCCATCTAGGAGCATCAGTACCACTTATAGGTCATCCTAAAACACGTGTGACAATCCTAGCCATCTGGAACCCCATGGACCCCTCCTTGCCATCTAGGAGTATACGGACCCTCCTTACGTCATCTGCCACACGTGCACCCCTCCCAGCCATTTCGGAGTATCAGTAGCACTTTTAAGTCCTCCTAAAGCACGTGGGACAATCCTAGCCATCCGGAACCCCGTGGACCCCTCCTAGCCATCTAGGAGTATACGGACCCTCCTTACGTCATCTAACCCACGTGCACCCCTCCCACCCATCTAGGAGTATCAGTAGCACTTTTAGGTCATCCTAAAGCACGTGCGAGAATCGTAGCCATCTGGACCCCCGTAGACTCCTCCTAACCATCTAGGAGTATACGGACCCTCCTTACGTCATCTAACCCACGTGCACCCCTCCCACCCATCTAGTAGTATCAGTAGCACTTTTAGGTCATCCTAAAGCACGTGCGACAATCCTAGCCATCTGGACCCCCGTAGACCCCTCCTAACCATCTAGGAGTATACGGACCCTCCTTACGTCATCTGACACACGTGCACCCCTCCCAGCCATTTCGGAGTATCAGTAGCACTTTTTAGTCCTTCTAAAGCACATGGGACAATCCTAGCCATCTGGAACCCCATGGACCCCTCCTTGCCATCTAGGAGTATACGGACCCTCCTTACGTCATCTGCCACACGTGCACCCCTCCCAGCCATTTCGGAGTATCAGTAGCACTTTTAAGTCCTCCTAAAGCACGTGGGACAATCCTAGCCATCCGGAACCCCGTGGACCCCTCCTAGCCATCTAGGAGTATACGGACCCTCCTTACGTCATCTAACCCACGTGCACCCCTCCCACCCATCTAGGAGTATCAGTAGCACTTTTAGGTCATCCTAAAGCACGTGCGAGAATCGTAGCCATCTGGACCCCCGTAGACTCCTCCTAACCATCTAGGAGTATACGGACCCTCCTTACGTCATCTAACCCACGTGCACCCCTCCCACCCATCTAGTAGTATCAGTAGCACTTTTAGGTCATCCTAAAGCACGTGCGACAATCCTAGCCATCTGGACCCCCGTAGACCCCTCCTAACCATCTAGGAGTATACGGACCCTCCTTACGTCATCTGACACACGTGCACCCCTCCCAGCCATTTCGGAGTATCAGTAGCACTTTTTAGTCCTTCTAAAGCACGTGGGACAATCCTAGCCATCCGGAACCCCGTGGACCCCACCTAGCCATCTAGGAGTATACGGACCCTCCTTACGTCATCAAACCCACGTGCACCCCTCCCACCCATCTAGGAGTATACGGACCCTCCTTACGTCATCAAACCCACGTGCACCCCTCCCACCCATCTAGGAAAATCAGTAGCACTTTTAGGTCATCCTAAAGCACGTGCGACAATCCTAGCTATCTGGACCCCCGTGGACCCCTCCTAACCATCTAGGAGTATACGGACCCTCCTAACGTCATCTGACACACGTGCACCCCTCCCAGCCATCTAGGAGTATTAGTAGCACTTTTAGGTCATCCTAAAGCACGTGCAATAATCCTACCCATCTGGACCCCCGTGGACCCCTCCTAGCCATCTAGGACTATACGGACCCTCCTTACATCATCTGACCACGTGCACCGCTCCCAGCCATCTAGGAGTATCAGTAGCACTTTTAGGTCATCCTAAAGCACGTGCGAGAATCCTGGCCATCTGGACCCTCGTGGACCCTTCCTAGCCATCTAGAAGTCTACGGACCCTCCTTACATCATCTGACCCACGTGCACCCCTCCCAGTCATTTCGGAGCATCAGTAGCACTTTTAGGTCGTCCTAAAGCACGTGCGACAATTCTAGCCATCTGGACCCCCATGGATCCCTTCTAGCCATCTAGGAGTATACGGACCCTCCTTACATCATCTGACCCACGTGCGCCCCTCCCAGCCATCTAGGAGTATCAGTAGCACTTTTAGGTCATCCTAAAGCACGTGTGACAATCCTAACCATCTGAAACCCCATGGACCCCACCTTGCCATCTAGGAGAATACGGACCCTCCTTACATCATCTGACCCACGTGCACCCCTCCTAGCCATCTAGGATTATCAATAGCACTTTTAGGTCATCCTAAAGCACGTGTGACAATCCTAGCAATCTGGAACCCCATGAACCCCTACTTGCCATCTAGGAGTATACGGACCCTTCTTATGTCATCTGACACACGTGTACCCCTCCCAGCCATTTCGGAGTATCAGTAGCACTTTTAAGTCTTTCTAAAGCACGTGGGACAATCCTAGCCATCCGGACCTCCGTGGACCCCACCTTGCCATCTAGGAGTATACGGACCCTCCTTACGTCATCAAACCCACGTGCACCCCTCCCACCCATCTAGGAGTATCAGTAGCACTTTTAGGTCATCCTAAAGCATGTGCGACAATCCTAGCCATCTGGACCCCGTGGACCCCTTCTAGCCATCTAGGAGTATACGGACCCTCCTTATGTCACCCTCCCTGCCATCTAGGAATATCAGTAGCACTTTTAGGTCATCCTAAAGCACGTGCGTGAATCCTGGCCATCTGGACCCTCGTGGACCCTCCTAGCCATCTAGGAGTATACGGACCCTCCTTACATCATCTGACCCACGTGCACCCCTCTTAGTCATTTCGGAGCATCAGTAGCACTTATAGGTCATCCTAAAGCACGTGCGACAATCGTAGCCATCTGGACCCCCATGGATCCCTCCTAGCCATCTAGGAGTATACGGACCCTCCTTACAACATCTGACCCACGTGCACCCCTCCCAGCCATCTAGAGTATCAGTAGCACTTTTAGGTCATCCTAAAGCACGTGTGACAATCCTAGCCATCAGGAACCCCATGGACCCCTCCTTTCCATCTAGGAGTATACGGACCCTCCTTACGTCATCTGATACACGTGCACCCCTCCCAACCATTTCGGAGTATCAGTAGCACTTTTTAGTCCTTCTAAAGCACGTGGGACAATCCTAGCCATCTGGACCCCCGTGGACCCCTCCTAGCCATGTAGGAGTATACGGACCCTCCTTACGTCATCTAACCCACGTGCACCACTCCCACCATCTAGGAGTATCAGTAGCACTTTTAGGTCATCCTAAAGCACGTGCGACATTCCTAGCCATCTGGACCCCCGTGGACCCCTCCTAGCCATCTAGGAGTATACGGACCCTCCTTACGTCATCTGACACACGTGCACCCCTCCCAGCCATCTAGAAGTATCAGTAGCACTTTTAGGTCATCCTAAAGCACGTGCGACAATCCTAGCCATCTGGACCCCCGTGGACCCCTCCTAGCCATCTAGGAGTATACGGACCCTCCTTACATCATCTGACCCACATGCACCGCTCCAAGCCATCTAGGAGTATCAGTAGCACTTTTAGTTCATCATAAAGCACGTGCGATAATCCTAGCCATCTAGGAGTATACTGACCATCCTTACATCATCTGACCCACGTGCACCCCTCCCAGCCATTTCGGAGCATCAGTAGCACTTTTAGGTCATCCTAAAACACGTGTGACAATCCTAGCCATCTGGAACCCATGGACCCCTCCTTGCCATCTAGGAGTATACGGACCCTCCTTACGTCATCTGCCACACGTGCACCCCTCCCAGCCATTTCGGAGTATCAGTAGCACTTTTAAGTCCTCCTAAAGCACGTGGGACAATCCTAGCCATCCGGAACCCCGTGGACCCCTCCTAGCCATCTAGGAGTATCAGTAGCACTTTTAGGTCATCCTAAAGCACGTGCAATAATCCTACCCATCTGGACCCCCGTGGACCCCTCCTAGCCATCTAGGAGTATCAGTAGCACTTTTAGGTCATCCTAAAGCACGTGCAATAATCCTACCCATCTGGACCCCCGTGGACCCCTCTTAGCCATCTAGAAGTATACGGACCCTCTTACATCATCTGACCACGTGCACCGCTCCCAGCCATCTAGGAGTATCAGTAGCACTTTTAGGTCATCCTAAAGCACGTGCGAGAATCCTGGCCATCTGGACCCTCGTGGACCCCTCCTAGCCATCTAGGAGTATACGGACCCTCCTTACATCATCTGACCCACGTGCACTCCTCCCAGTCATTTCGGAGCATCAGTAGCACTTTTAGGTCATCCTAAAGCACGTGCGACAATCCTAGCCATCTGGACCCCTATGGATCCCTCCTAGCCATCTAGGAGTATATGGACCCTCCTTACATCATCTGACCCACGTGCACCCCTCCCAGCCATCTAGGAGTATCAGTAGCACTTTTAGGTCATCCTAAAGCACGTGTGACAATCCTAGCCATCTGGAACCCCATGGACCCCTACTTGCCATCAAGGAGTATACGAACCCTCCTTACGTCATCTGACACACGTGCACCCCTCCCAGCCATTTCGGAGTATCAGTAGCACTTTTAATTCCTTCTAAAGCACGTGGGACAATCCTAGCCATCCGGACCCTCGTGGACCCCACCTAGCCATCTAGGAGTATACGGACCCTCCTTACGTCATCAAACCCACGTGCACCCCTCCCACCCATCTAGGAAAATCAGTAGCACTTTTAGGTCATCCTAAATCACGTGCGACAATCCTTGCCATCTGGACCCCCGTGGACCCCACCTAGCCATCTAGGAGTATCAGTAGCACTTTTAGCTCAACGTAAAGCATGTGCGACAATCCTAGCCATCTGGACCCCCGTGGACCCCTCCTAGCCATCTAGGAGTATACGGACCCTCCTTACGTCATCTGACCCACGTGCACCACTCCCGGCCATCTAGGAGTATCAGTAGCACTTTTAGGTCATCATAAAGCACGTGCGACAATCCTAGCCATCTGGACCCCCGTGGACCACTCCTAGCCATCTAGGAGTATACTGACCCTCCTTACATCATCTGACCCACGTGCACCCCCCAGCCATTTCGGAGCAGCAGTAGCACTTTTAGGTCATCCTAAAGCACGTGCGATAATCCTAGCCATCTGCACCCCCGTGGACCACTCCTAGCCATCTAGGAGTATACGGACCCTCCTTACATCATCTGACCCACGTGCACCCCTCCCAGCCATCTAGGAGCATCAGTACCACTTTTAGGTCATCCTAAAGCACGTGTGACAATCCTAGCCATCTGGAACCCCATGGACCCCTCCTTGCCATCTAGGAGTATACGGACCCTCCTTACGTCATCTGCCACACGTGCACCCCTCCCAGCCATTTCGGAGTATCAGTAGCACTTTTAAGTCCTCCTAAAGCACGTGGGACAATCCTAGCCATCCGGAACCCCGTGGACCCCTCCTAGCCATCTAGGAGTATACGGACCCTTCTTACGCCATCTAACCCACGTGCACCCCTCCCACCCATCTAGGAGTATCAGTAGCACTTTTAGGTCATCCTAAAGCATGTGCGACAATCGTAGCCATCTGGACCCCCGTAGACTCCTCCTAACCATCTCGGAGTATACGGACCCTCCTTACGTCATCTAACCCACGTGCACCCCTCCCACCCATCTAGGAGTATCAGTAGCACTTTTAGGTCATCCTAAAGCACGTGCGATAATCCTAGCCATCTGGTCCCCCGTAGACCCCTCCTAACCATCTGGGAGTATACGGACCCTCCTTACGTCATCTAACCCACGTGCACCCCTCCCACCCATCTAGTAGTATCAGTAACACTTTTAGGTCATCCTAAAGCACGTGCGACAATCCTAGCCATCTGGACCCCCGTAGACCCCTCCTAACCATCTAGGAGTATACGGACCCTCCTTACGTCATCTGACACACGTGCACTCCTCCCAGTCATTTCGGAGCATCAGTAGCACTTTTAGGTCATCCTAAAGCACGTGCGACAATCCTAGCCATCTGGACCCCTATGGATCCCTCCTAGCCATCTAGGAGTATATGGACCCTCCTTACATCATCTGACCCACGTGCACCCCTCCCAGCCATCTAGGAGTATCAGTAGCACTTTTAGGTCATCCTAAAGCACGTGTGACAATCCTAGCCATCTAGAACCCCATGGACCCCTACTTGCCATCAAGGAGTATACGAACCCTCCTTACGTCATCTGACACACGTGCACCCCTCCAAGCCATTTCGGAGTATCAGTAGCACTTTTAATTCCTTCTAAAGCACGTGGGACAATCCTAGCCATCCGGACCCCCGTGGACCCCACCTAGCCATCTAGGAGTATACGGACCCTCCTTACGTCATCAAACCCACGTGCACCCCTCCCACCCATCTAGGAAAATCAGTAGCACTTTTAGGTCATCCTAAATCACGTGCGACAATCCTTGCCATCTGGACCCCCGTGGACCGCTCCTAGCCATCTAGGAGTATACGGACCCTCCTTATGTCATCTGACACACGTGCACCCTCCCTGCCATCTAGGAGTATCAGTAGCACTTTTAGCTCAACGTAAAGCATGTGCGACAATCCTAGCCATCTGGACCCCCGTGGACCCCTCCTAGCCATGCATCTAGGAGTATACGGACCCTCCTTACGTCATCTGACCCACGTGCACCACTCCCGGCCATCTAGGTGTATCAGTAGCACTTTTTGGTCATCCTAAACCACGTGCGTCAATCCTAGCCATCTGGACCCCCGTGGATCCCTCGTAGCCATCTCGGAGTATACGGACCCTCCTTACGTCATCTAACCCACGTGCACCCCTCCCAGCCATCTAGGAGTGTCAGTAGCACTTTTAGGTCATCCTAAAGCACGTGCGACAATCCTAGCCATCTGGACCCCCATGGACCCCTCCTAGCCATCTAGGAGTATACGGACCCTCCTTACATCATCTGACCCACGTGCACCGCTCCCAGCCATCTAGGAGTATCAGTAGCACTTTTAGGTCATCATAAAGCACGTGCGAGAATCCTGGCCATCTGGACCCTCGTGGACCCCTCCTAGCCATCTAGGAGTATACTGACCCTCCTTACATCATCTGACCCACGTGCACCCCTCCCAGCCATTTCGGAGCATCAGTAGCACTTTTAGGTCATACTAAAGCACGTGCGATAATCCTAGCCATCTGCACCCCCGTGGACCACTCCTAGCGATCTAGGAGTATACGGACCCTCCTTACATCATCTGACCCACGTGCACCCCTCCCAGCCATCTAGGAGCATCAGTACCACTTTTAGGTCATCCTAAAGCACGTGCGACAATCCTAGCCATTCTGACCCCCGTAGACCCCTCCTAACCATCTAGGAGTATACGGACCCTCCTTACGTCATCTGAGACACGTGCACCCCTCCCAGCCATCTAGGAGTATCAGAAGCACTTTTAGGTCATCCTAAAGCACGTGCAATAATCCTACCCATCTGGACCCCCGTGGACCCCTCTTAGCCATCTAGAAGTATACGGACCCTCTTACATCATCTGACCACGTGCACCGCTCCCAGCCATCTAGGAGTATCAGTAGCACTTTTAGGTCATCCTAAAGCACGTGCGAGAATCCTGGCCATCTGGACCCTCGTGGACCCCTCCTAACCATCTAGGAGTATACGGACCCTCCTTACATCATCTGACCCACGTGCACTCCTCCCAGCCATTTCGGAGCAGCAGTAGCACTTTTAGGTCATCCTAAAGCACGTGCGATAATCCTAGCCATCTGCACCCCCGTGGACCACTCCTAGCCATCTAGGAGTATACGGACCCTCCTTACATCATCTGACCCACGTGCACCCCTCCCAGCCATCTAGGAGTATCAGTAGCACTTTTAGGTCATCCTAAAGCACGTGTGACAATCCTAGCCATCTGGAACCCCATGGACCCCTACTTGCCATCAAGGAGTATACGAACCCTCCTTACGTCATCTGACACACGTGCACCCCTCCCAGCCATTTCGGAGTATCCGTAGCACTTTTAATTCCTTCTAAAGCACGTGGGACAATCCTAGCCATCCGGACCCCCGTGGACCCCACCTAGCCATCTAGGAGTATACGGACCCTCCTTACGTCATCAAATCCACGTGCACCCCTCCCACCCATCTAGGAAAATCAGTAGCACTTTTAGGTCATCCTAAATCACGTGCGACAATCCTTGCCATCTGGACCCCCGTAGACCACTCCTAGCCATCTTGGAGTATACGGACCCTCCTTACATCATCTGACCCACGTGCACCCCTCCCAGCCATTTCGGAGCAGCAGTAGCACTTTTAGGTCATCCTAAAGCACGTGCGATAATCCTAGCCATCTGCACCCCCGTGGACCACTCCTAGGCATCTAGGAGTATACGAACCCTCCTTACATCATCTGACCCACGTGCACCCCTCCCAGCCATCTAGGAGCATCAGTACCACTTTTAGGTCATCCTAAAGCACGTGTGACAATCCTAGCCATCTGGAACCCCATGGACCCCTCCTTGCCATCTAGGAGCATACGGACCCTCCTTACGTCATCTGCCACACGTGCACCCCTCCCAGCCATTTCGGAGTATCAGTAGCACTTTTAAGTCCTCCTAAAGCACGTGGGACAATCCTAGCCATCCGGAACCCCGTGGACCCCTCCTAGCCATCTAGGAGTATACGGACCCTTCTTACGTCATCTAACCCACGTGCACCCCTCCCACCCATCTAGGAGTATCAGTAGCACTTTTAGGTCATCCTAAAGCATGTGCGACAATCGTAGCCATCTGGACCCCCGTAGACTCCTCCTAACCATCTCGGAGTATACGGACCCTCCTTACGTCATCTAACCCACGTGCACCCCTCCCACCCATCTAGGAGTATCAGTAGCACTTTTAGGTCATCCTAAAGCACGTGCGATAATCCTAGCCATCTGGTCCCCCGTAGACCCCTCCTAACCATCTGGGAGTATACGGACCCTCCTTACGTCATCTAACCCACGTGCACCCCTCCCACCCATCTAGTAGTATCAGTAACACTTTTAGGTCATCCTAAAGCACGTGCGACAATCCTAGCCATCTGGACCCCCGTAGACCCTCCTAACCATCTAGGAGTATACGGACCCTCCTTACGTCATCTGACACACGTGCACCCCTCCCAGCCATCTAGGAGTATCAGTAGCACTTTTAGGTCATCCTAAAGCACGTGCAATAATCCTACCCATCTGGACCCCCGTGGACCCCTCTTAGCCATCTAGAAGTATACGGACCCTCTTACATCATTTGACCACGTGCACCGCTCCCAGCCATCTAGGAGTATCAGTAGCACTTTTAGGTCATCCTAAAGCACGTGCGAGAATCCTGACCATCTGGACCCTCGTGGACCCCTCCTAGCCATCTAGGAGTATACGGACCCTCCTTACATCATCTGACCCACGTGCACTCCTCCCAGTCATTTCGGAGCATCAGTAGCACTTTTAGGTCATCCTAAAGCACGTGCGACAATCCTAGCCATCTGGACCCCTATGGATCCCTCCTAGCCATCTAGGAGTATATGGACCCTCCTTACATCATCTGACCCACGTGCACCCCTCCCAGCCATCTAGGAGTATCAGTAGCACTTTTAGGTCATCCTAAAGCACGTCTGACAATCCTAGCCATCTGGAACCCCATGGACCCCTACTTGCCATCAAGGAGTATACGAACCCTCCTTACGTCATCTGACACACGTGCACCCCTCCAAGCCATTTCGGAGTATCAGTAGCACTTTTAATTCCTTCTAAAGCACGTGGGACAATCCTAGCCATCCGGACCCCCGTGGACCCCACCTAGCCATCTAGGAGTATACGGACCCTCCTTACGTCATCAAACCCACGTGCACCCCTCCCACCCATCTAGGAAAATCAGTAGCACTTTTAGGTCATCCTAAATCACGTGCGACAATCCTTGCCATCTGGACCCCCGTGGACCGCTCCTAGCCATCTAGGAGTATACGGACCCTCCTTATGTCATCTGACACACGTGCACCCTCCCTGCCATCTAGGAGTATCAGTAGCACTTTTAGCTCAACGTAAAGCATGTGCGACAATCCTAGCCATCTGGACCCCCGTGGACCCCTCCTAGCCATGCATCTAGGAGTATACGGACCCTCCTTACGTCATCTGACCCACGTGCACCACTCCCGGCCATCTAGGTGTATCAGTAGCACTTTTTGGTCATCCTAAACCACGTGCGTCAATCCTAGCCATCTGGACCCCCGTGGATCCCTCGTAGCCATCTCGGAGTATACGGACCCTCCTTACGTCATCTAACCCACGTGCACCCCTCCCAGCCATCTAGGAGTGTCAGTAGCACTTTTAGGTCATCCTAAAGCACGTGCGACAATCCTAGCCATCTGGACCCCCATGGACCCCTCCTAGCCATCTAGGAGTATACGGACCCTCCTTACATCATCTGACCCACGTGCACCGCTCCCAGCCATCTAGGAGTATCAGTAGCACTTTTAGGTCATCATAAAGCACGTGCGAGAATCCTGGCCATCTGGACCCTCGTGGACCCCTCCTAGCCATCTAGGAGTATACTGACCCTCCTTACATCATCTGACCCACGTGCACCCCTCCCAGCCATTTCGGAGCATCAGTAGCACTTTTAGGTCATACTAAAGCACGTGCGATAATCCTACCCATCTGCACCCCCGTGGACCACTCCTAGCGATCTAGGAGTATACGGACCCTCCTTACATCATCTGACCCACGTGCACCCCTCCCAGCCATCTAGGAGCATCAGTACCACTTTTAGGTCATCCTAAAGCACGTGCGACAATCCTAGCCATTCTGACCCCCGTAGACCCCTCCTAACCATCTAGGAGTATACGGACCCTCCTTACGTCATCTGAGACACGTGCACCCCTCCCAGCCATCTAGGAGTATCAGAAGCACTTTTAGGTCATCCTAAAGCACGTGCAATAATCCTACCCATCTGGACCCCCGTGGACCCCTCTTAGCCATCTAGAAGTATACGGACCCTCTTACATCATCTGACCACGTGCACCGCTCCCAGCCATCTAGGAGTATCAGTAGCACTTTTAGGTCATCCTAAAGCACGTGCGAGAATCCTGGCCATCTGGACCCTCGTGGACCCCTCCTAACCATCAAGGAGTATACGGACCCTCCTTACATCATCTGACCCACGTGCACTCCTCCCAGTCATTTCGGAGCATCAGTAGCACTATTAGGTCATCCTAAAGCACGTGCGACAATCCTAGCCATCTGGACCCCTATGGATCCCTCCTAGCCATCTAGGAGTATATGGACCCTCCTTACATCATCTGACCCACGTGCACCCCTCCCAGCCATCTAGGAGTATCAGTAGCACTTTTAGGTCATCCTAAAGCACGTGTGACAATCCTAGCCATCTGGAACCCCATGGACCCCTACTTGCCATCAAGGAGTATACGAACCCTCCTTACGTCATCTGACACACGTGCACCCCTCCCAGCCATTTCGGAGTATCCGTAGCACTTTTAATTCCTTCTAAAGCACGTGGGACAATCCTAGCCATCCGGACCCCCGTGGACCCCACCTAGCCATCTAGGAGTATACGGACCCTCCTTACGTCATCAAATCCACGTGCACCCCTCCCACCCATCTAGGAAAATCAGTAGCACTTTTAGGTCATCCTAAATCACGTGCGACAATCCTTGCCATCTGGACCCCCGTGGACCGCTCCTAGCCATCTTGGAGTATACGGACCCTCCTTATGTCATCTGACACACGTGCACCCTCCCTGCCATCTAGGAGTATCAGTAGCACTTTTTGGTCATCCTAAACCACGTGCGTCAATCCTAGCCATCTGGACCCCCGTGGATCCCTCGTAGCCATCTCGGAGTATACGGACCCTCCTTACGTCATCTAGGAGTGTCAGTAGCACTTTTAGGTCATCCTAAAGCACGTGCGACAATCCTAGCCATCTGGACCCCCGTGGACCCCTCCTAGCCATCTAGGAGTATACGGACCCTCCTTACATCATCTGACCCACGTGCACCGCTCCCAGCCATCTAGGAGTATAAGTAGCACTTTTAGGTCATCATAAAGCACGTGCGAGAATCCTGGCCATCTGGACCCTCGTGGACCCCTCCTAGCCATCTAGGAGTATACTGACCCTCCTTACATCATCTAACCCACGTGCACCCCTCCCAGCCATTTCGGAGCATCAGTAGCACTTTTAGGTCATCCTAAAGCACGTGCGATAATCCTAGCCATCTGCACCCCCGTGGACCACTCCTAGCCATCTAGGAGTATACGGACCCTCCTTACATCATCTGACCCACGTGCACCCCTCCCAGCCATCTAGGAGCATCAGTACCACTTTTAGGTCATCCTAAAGCACGTGTGACAATCCTAGCCATCTGGAACCCCATGGACCCCTCCTTGCCATCTAGGAGTATACGGACCCTCCTTACGTCATCTGCCACACGTGCACCCCTCCCAGCCATTTCGGAGTATCAGTAGCACTTTTAATTCCTTCTAAAGCACGTGGGACAATCCTAGCCATCCGGACCCCCGTGGACCCCACCTAGCCATATAGGAGTATACGGACCCTCCTTACGTCATCAAACCCACGTGCACCCCTCCCACCCATCTAGGAAAATCAGTAGCACTTTTAGGTCATCCTAAATCACGTGCGACAATCCTTGCCATCTGGTCCCCCGTGGACCGCTCCTAGCCATCTAGGAGTATCAGTAGCACTTTTAGCTCTACGTAAAGCATGTGCGACAATCCTAGCCATCTGGACCCCGTGGACCCCTCCTAGCCATGCATCTAGGAGTATACGGACCCTCCTTACGTCATCTGACCCACGTGCACCACTCCCGGCCATCTAGGAGTATCAGTAGCACTTTTTGGTCATCCTAAACCACGTGCGTCAATCCTAACCATCTGGACCCCCGTGGATCCCTCGTAGCCATCTCGGAGTATACGGACCCTCCTTACGTCATCTAGGAGTGTCAGTAGCACTTTTAGGTCATCCTAAAGCACGTGCGACAATCCTAGCCATCTGGACCCCGTGGACCCCTCCTAGCCATCTAGGAGTATACGGACCCTCCTTACATCATCTGACCCACGTGCACCGCTCCCAGCCATCTAGGAGTATAAGTAGCACTTTTAGGTCATCATAAAGCACGTGCGAGAATCCTGGCCATCTGGACCCTCGTGGACCCCTCCTAGCCATCTAGGAGTATACTGACCCTCCTTACATCATCTAACCCACGTGCACCCCTCCCAGCCATTTCGGAGCATCAGTAGCACTTTTAGGTCATCCTAAAGCACGTGCGATAATCCTAGCCATCTGCACCCCCGTGGACCACTCCTAGCCATCTAGGAGTATACGGACCCTCCTTACATCATCTGACCCACGTGCACCCCTCCCAGCCATCTAGGAGCATCAGTACCACTTTTAGGTCATCCTAAAGCACGTGTGACAATCCTAGCCATCTGGAACCCCATGGACCCCTCCTTGCCATCTAGGAGTATACGGACCCTCCTTACGTCATCTGCCACACGTGCACCCCTCCCAGCCATTTCGGAGTATCAGTAGCACTTTTAATTCCTTCTAAAGCACGTGGGACAATCCTAGCCATCCGGACCCCGTGGACCCCACCTAGCCATCTAGGAGTATACGGACCCTCCTTACGTCATCAAACCCACGTGCACCCCTCCCACCCATCTAGGAAAATCAGTAGCACTTTTTTGTCATCCTAAATCACGTGCGACAATCCTTGCCATCTGGTCCCCCGTGGACCGCTCCTAGCCATCTAGGAGTATCAGTAGCACTTTTAGCTCTACGTAAAGCATGTGCGACAATCCTAGCCATCTGGACCCCCGTGGACCCCTCCTAGCCATGCATCTAGGAGTATACGGACCCTCCTTACGTCATCTGACCCACGTGCACCACTCCCACCCATCTAGGAGTATCAGTAGCACTTTTAGGTCATCCTAAAGCACGTGCGACAATCCTAGCCATCTGGACCCCCGTGGACCCCTCCTAACCATCTAGGAGTATACGGACCCTCCTTACGTCATCTGACACACGTGCACCCCTCCCAGCCATCTAGGAGTATCAGTAGCACTTTTAGGTCATCCTAAAGCACGTGCGACAATCCTAGCCATCTGGACCCCCGTGGACCCCTCCTAGCCATCTAGGAGTATACGGACCCTCCTTACATCATCTGACCCACGTGCACCGCTCCCAGCCATCTAGGAGTATCTGTAGCACTTTTAGTTCATCATAAAGCACGTGCGAGAATCCTGGCCATCTGGACCCTCGTGGACCCCTCCTAGCCATCTAGGAGTATACTGACCATCCTTACATCATCTGACCCACGTGCACCCCTCCCAGCCATTTCGGAGCATCAATAGCACTTTTAGGTCATCCTAAAGCACGTGCGATAATCCTAGCCATCTGCACCCCCGTGGACCACTCCTAGCCATCTAGGAGTATACGGACCCTCCTTACATCATCTGACCCACGTGCACTCCTCCCAGCCATCTAGGAGCATCAGTACCACTTATAGGTCATCCTAAAACACGTGTGACAATCCTAACCATCTGGAACCCCATGGACCCCTCCTTGCCATCTAGGAGTATATGGACCCTCCTTACGTCATCTGCCACACGTGCACCCCTCCCAGCCATTTCGGAGTATCAGTAGCACTTTTAAGTCCTCCTAAAGCACGTGGGACAATCCTAGCCATCCGGAACCCCGTGGACCCCTCCTAGCCATCTAGGAGTATACGGACCCTCCTTACGTCATCTAACCCACGTGCACCCCTCCCACCCATCTAGGAGTATCAGTAGCACTTTTAGGTCATCCTAAAGCACGTGCGAGAATCGTAGCCATCTGGACCCCCGTAGACTCCTCCTAACCATCTAGGAGTATACGGACCCTCCTTACGTCATCTAACCCACGTGCACCCCTCCCACCCATCTAGTAGTATCAGTAGCACTTTTAGGTCATCCTAAAGCACGTGCGACAATCCTAGCCATCTGGACCCCCGTAGACCCCTCCTAACCATCTAGGAGTATACGGACCCTCCTTACGTCATCTGACACACGTGCACCCCTCCCAGCCATTTCGGAGTATCAGTAGCACTTTTTAGTCCTTCTAAAGCACGTGGGACAATCCTAGCCATCCGGAACCCGTGGACCCCACCTAGCAATCTAGGAGTATACGGACCCTCCTTACGTCATCAAACCCACGTGCACCCCTCCCACCCATCTAGGAGTATACGGACCCTCCTTACGTCATCAAATCCACGTGCACCCCTCCCACCCATCTAGGAAAATCAGTAGCACTTTTTAGTCCTTCTAAAGCACGTGGGACAATCCTAGCCATCCGGAAACCCGTGGACCCCTCCTAGCCATCTAGGAGTATACGGACCCTCCTTATGTCATCAAACCCACGTGCACCCTCCCACCCATCTAGGAGTATACGGACCCTCCTTACGTCATCAAACCCACGTGCACCCCTCCCACCCATCTAGGAAAATCAGTAGCACTTTTAGGTCATCCTAAAGCACGTGCGACAATCCTAGCCATCTGGTCCCCCGTGGACCCCTCCTAACCATCTAGGAGTATACGGACCCTCCTAACGTCATCTGACACACGTGCACCCCTCCCAGCCATCTAGGAGTATTAGTAGCACTTTTAGGTCATCCTAAAGCACGTGCAATAATCCTACCCATCTGGACCCCCGTGGACCCCTCCTAGCCATCTAGGACTATACGAACCCTCCTTACATCATCTGACCACGTGCACCGCTCCCAGCCATCTAGGAGTATCAGTAGCACTTTTAGGTCATCCTAAAGCACGTGCGAGAATCCTGGCCATCTGGACCCTCGTGGACCCTTCCTAGCCATCTAGAAGTCTACGGACCCTCCTTACATCATCTGACCCACGTGCACCCCTCCCAGTCATTTCGGAGCATCAGTAGCACTTTTAGGTCGTCCTAAAGCACGTGCGACAATTCTAGCCATCTGGACCCCCATGGATCCCTTCTAGCCATCTAGGAGTATACGGACCCTCCTTACACCATCTGACCCACGTGCGCCCCTCCCAGCCATCTAGGAGTATCAGTAGCACTTTTAGGTCATCCTAAAGCACGTGTGACAATCCTAACCATCTGAAACCCCATGGACCCCACCTTGCCATCTAGGAGAATACGGACCCTCCTTACATCATCTGACCCACGTGCACCCCTCCCAGCCATCTAGGATTATCAATAGCACTTTTAGGTCATCCTAAAGCACGTGTGACAATCCTAGCAATCTGGAACCCCATGAACCCCTACTTGCCATCTAGGAGTATACGGACCCTTCTTATGTCATCTGACACACGTGTACCCCTCCCAGCCATTTCGGAGTATCAGTAGCACTTTTAAGTCTTTCTAAAGCACGTGGGACAATCCTAGCCATCCGGACCTCCGTGGACCCCACCTAGACATCTAGGAGTATACGGACCCTACTTACGTCATCAAACCCACGTGCACCCCTCCCACCCATCTAGGAGTATCAGTAGCACTTTTAGGTCATCCTAAAGCATGTGCGACAATCCTAGCCATCTGGACCCCGTGGACCCCTTCTAGCCATCTAGGAGTATACGGACCCTCCCTGCCATCTAGGAATATCAGTAGCACTTTTAGGTCATCCTAAAGCACGTGCGTGAATCCTGGCCATCTGGACCCTCGTGGACCCCTCCTAGCCATCTAGGAGTATACGGACCCTCCTTACATCATCTGACCCACGTGCACCCCTCTTAGTCATTTCGGAGCATCAGTAGCACTTATAGGTCATCCTAAAGCACGTGCGACAATCGTAGCCATCTGGACCCCCATGGATCCCTCCTAGCCATCTAGGAGTATACGGACCCTCCTTACAACATCTGACCCACGTGCACCCCTCCCAGCCATCTAGGAGTATCAGTAGCACTTTTAGGTCATCCTAAAGCACGTGTGACAATCCTAGCCATCTGGAACCCCATGGACCCCTCCTTTCCATCTAGGAGTATACGGACCCTCCTTACGTCATCTGATACACGTGCACCCCTCCCAACCATTTCGGAGTATCAGTAGCACTTTTTAGTCCTTCTAAAGCACGTGGGACAATCCTAGCCATCTGGACCCCCGTGGACCCCTCCTAGCCATCTAGGAGTATACGGACCCTCCTTACATCATCTGACCCACATGCACCGCTCCCAGCCATCTAGGAGTATCAGTAGCACTTTTAGTTCATCATAAAGCACGTGCGATAATCCTGGCCATCTGGACCCTCGTGGACCCCTCCTAGCCATCTAGGAGTATACTGACCATCCTTACATCATCTGACCCACGTGCACCCCTCCCAGCCATTTCGGAGCATCTGTAGCACTTTTAGGTCATCCTAAAACACGTGTGACAATCCTAGCCATCTGGAACCCCATGGACCCCTCCTTGTCATCTAGGAGTATACGGACCCTCCTTACGTCATCTGCCACACGTGCACCCCTCCCAGCCATTTCGGAGTATCAGTAGCACTTTTAAGTCCTCCTAAAGCACGTGGGAAAATCCTAGCCATCCGGAACCCCGTGGACCCCTCCTAGCCATCTAGGAGTATCAGTAGCACTTTTAGGTCATCCTAAAGCACGTGCAATAATCCTACCCATCTGGACCCCCGTGGACCCCTCCCAGCCATCTAGGAGTATCAGTAGCACATTTAGGTCATCCTAAAGCACGTGCAATAATCCTACCCATCTGGACCCCCGTGGACCCCTCTTAGCCATCTAGAAGTATACGGACCCTCTTACATCATCTGACCACGTGCACCGCTCCCAGCCATCTAGGAGTATCAGTAGCACTTTTAGGTCATCCTAAAGCACGTGCGAGAATCCTGGCCATCTGGACCCTCGTGGACCCCTCCTAGCCATCTAGGAGTATACGGACCCTCCTTACATCATCTGACCCACGTGCACTCCTCCCAGTCATTTCGGAGCATCAGTAGCACTTTTAGGTCATCCTAAAGCACGTGCGACAATCCTAGCCATCTGGACCCCTATGGATCCCTCCTAGCCATCTAGGAGTATATGGACCCTCCTTACATCATCTGACCCACGTGCACCCCTCCCAGCCATCTAGGAGTATCAGTAGCACTTTTAGGTCATCCTAAAGCACGTGTGACAATCCTAGCCATCTGGAACCCCATGGACCCCTACTTGCCATCAAGGAGTATACGAACCCTCCTTACGTCATCTGACACACGTGCACCCCTCCCAGCCATTTCGGAGTATCAGTAGCACTTTTAAGTCCTCCTAAAGCACGTGGGACAATCCTAGCCATCCGGAACCCCGTGAACCCCATGGACCCCTACTTGCCATCTAGGAGTATCAGTAGCACTTTTAATTCCTTCTAAAGCACGTGGGACAATCCTAGCCATCCGGACCCTCGTGGACCCCACCTAGCCATCTAGGAGTATACGGACCCTCCTTACGTCATCAAACCCACGTGCACCCCTCCCACCCATCTAGGAAAATCAGTAGCACTTTTAGGTCATCCTAAATCACGTGCGACAATCCTTGCCATCTGGACCCCCGTGGACCCCACCTAGCCATCTAGGAGTATCAGTAGCACTTTTAGCTCAACGTAAAGCATGTCCGACAATCCTAGCCATCTGGACCCCCGTGGACCCCTCCTAGCCATGCATCTAGGAGTATACGGACCCTCCTTACGTCATCTGACCCACGTGCACCACTCCCGGCCATCTAGGAGTATCAGTAGCACTTTTAGGTCATCATAAAGCACGTGCGACAATCCTAGCCATCTGGACCCCCGTGGACCCCTCTAGCCATCTAGGAGTATACGGACCCTCCTTACATCATCTGACCCACGTGCACCGCTCCTAGCCATCTAGGAGTATCAGTAGCACTTTTAGGTCATCATAAAGCACGTGCGAGAATCCTGGCCATCTGGACCCTCGTGGACCCCTCCTAGCCATCTAGGAGTCTACTGACCCTCCTTACATCATCTGACCCACGTGCACCCCTCCCAGCCATTTCGGAGCAGCAGTAGCACTTTTAGGTCATCCTAAAGCACGTGCGATAATCCTAGCCATCTGCACCCCCGTGGACCACTCCTAGCCATCTAGGAGTATACGGACCCTCCTTACATCATCTGACCCACGTGCACCCCTCCCAGCCATCTAGGAGCATCAGTACCACTTTTAGGTCATCCTAAAGCACGTGTGACAATCCTAGCCATCTGGAACCCCGTGGACCCCTCCTTGCCATCTAGGAGTATACGGACCCTCCTTACGTCATCTGCCACACGTGCACCCCTCCCAGCCATTTCGGAGTATCAGTAGCACTTTTAAGTCCTCCTAAAGCACGTGGGACAATCCTAGCCATCCGGAACCCCGTGGACCCCTCCTAGCCATCTAGGAGTATACGGACCCTTCTTACATCATCTAACCCACGTGCACCCCTCCCACCCATCTAGGAGTATCAGTAGCACTTTTAGGTCATCCTAAAGCACGTGCGACAATCGTAGCCATCTGGACCCCCGTAGACTCCTCCTAACCATCTCGGAGTATACGGACCCTCCTTACGTCATCTAACCCACGTGCACCCCTCCCACCCATCTAGGAGTATCAGTAGCACTTTTAGGTCATCCTAAAGCACGTGCGATAATCCTAGCCATCTGGTCCAACGTAGACCCCTCCTAACCATCTGGGAGTATACGGACCCTCCTTACGTCATCTAACCCACGTGCACCCCTCCCACCCATCTAGTAGTATCAGTAACACTTTTAGGTCATCCTAAAGCACGTGCGACAATCCTAGCCATCTGGACCCCCGTAGACCCCTCCTAACCATCTAGGAGTATACGGACCCTCCTTACGTCATCTGACACACGTGCACCCCTCCCAGCCATCTAGGAGTATCAGTAGCACTTTTAGGTCATCCTAAAGCACGTGCAATAATCCTACCCATCTGGACCCCCGTGGAACCCTCTTAGCCATCTAGAAGTATACGGACCCTCTTACATCATTTGACCACGTGCACCGCTCCCAGCCATCTAGGAGTATCAGTAGCACTTTTAGGTCATCCTAAAGCACGTGCGAGAATCCTGACCATCTGGACCCTCGTGGACCCCTCCTAGCCATCTAGTAGTATACGGACCCTCCTTACATCATCTGACCCACGTGCACTCTTCCCAGTCATTTCGGAGCATCAGTAGCACTTTTAGGTCATACTAAAGCACGTGCGATAATCCTACCCATCTGCACCCCCGTGGACCACTCCTAGCGATCTAGGAGTATACGGACCCTCCTTACATCATCTGACCCACGTGCACCCCTCCCAGCCATCTAGGAGCATCAGTAGCACTTTTAGGTCATACTAAAGCACGTGCGACAATCCTAGCCATCTGGACCCCTATGGATCCCTCCTAGCCATCTAGGAGTATATGGACCCTCCTTACATCATCTGACCCACGTGCACCCCTCCCAGCCATCTAGGAGTATCAGTAGCACTTTAGGTCATCCTAAAGCACGTGTGACAATCCTAGCCATCTGGAACCCCATGGACCCCTACTTGCCATCAAGGAGTATACGAACCCTCCTTACGTCATCTGACACACGTGCACCCCTCCCAGCCATTTCGGAGTATCAGTAGCACTTTTAATTCCTTCTAAAGCACGTGGGACAATCCTAGCCATCCGGACCCCCGTGGACCCCACCTAGCCATCTAGGAGTATACGGACCCTCCTTACGTCATCAAACCCACGTGCACCCCTCCCACCCATCTAGGAAAATCAGTAGCACTTTTAGGTCATCCTAAATCACGTGCGACAATCCTTGCCATCTGGACCCCCGTGGACCGCTCCTAGCCATCTAGGAGTATACGGACCCTCCTTATGTCATCTGACACATGTGCACCCTCCCTGCCATCTAGGAGTATCAGTAGCACTTTTAGCTCAACGTAAAGCATGTGCGACAATCCTAGCCATCTGGACCCCCGTGGACCCCTCCTAGCCATGCATCTAGGAGTATACGGACCCTCCTTACGTCATCTGACCCACGTGCACCACTCCCGGCCATCTAGGTGTATCAGTAGCACTTTTTGGTCATCCTAAACCACGTGCGTCAATCCTAGCCATCTGGACCCCCGTGGATCCCTCGTAGCCATCTCGGAGTATACGGACCCTCCTTACGTCATCTAACCCACGTGCACCCCTCCCAGCCATCTAGGAGTGTCAGTAGCACTTTTAGGTCATCCTAAAGCACGTGCGACAATCCTAGCCATCTGGACCCCCGTGGACCCCTCCTAGCCATCTAGGAGTATACTGACCCTCCTTACATCATCTGACCCACGTGCACCCCTCCCAGCCATTTCGGAGCATCAGTAGCACTTTTAGGTCATACTAAAGCACGTGCGATAATCCTAGCCATCTGCACCCCCGTGGACCACTCCTAGCGATCTAGGAGTATACGGACCCTCCTTACATCATCTGACCCACGTGCACCCCTCCCAGCCATCTAGGAGCATCAGTACCACTTTTAGGTCATCCTAAAGCACGTGCGACAATCCTAGCCATTCTGACCCCCGTAGACCCCTCCTAACCATCTAGGAGTATACGGACCCTCCTTACGTCATCTGAGACACGTGCACCCCTCCCAGCCATCTAGGAGTATCAGAAGCACTTTTAGGTCATCCTAAAGCACGTGCAATAATCCTACCCATCTGGACCCCCGTGGACCCCTCTTAGCCATCTAGAAGTATACGGACCCTCTTACATCATCTGACCACGTGCACCGCTCCCAGCCATCTAGGAGTATCAGTAGCACTTTTAGGCCATCCTAAAGCACGTGCGAGAATCCTGGCCATCTGGACCCTCGTGGACCCCTCCTAACCATCTAGGAGTATACGGACCCTCCTTACATCATCTGACCCACGTGCACTCCTCCCAGTCATTTCGGAGCATCAGTAGCACTATTAGGTCATCCTAAAGCACGTGCGACAATCCTAGCCATCTGGACCCCTATGGATCCCTCCTAGCCATCTAGGAGTATATGGACCCTCCTTACATCATCTGACCCACGTGCACCCCTCCCAGCCATCTAGGAGTATCAGTAGCACTTTTAGGTCATCCTAAAGCACGTGTGACAATCCTAGCCATCTGGAACCCCATGGACCCCTACTTGCCATCAAGGAGTATACGAACCCTCCTTACGTCATCTGACACACGTGCACCCCTCCCAGCCATTTCGGAGTATCCGTAGCACTTTTAATTCCTTCTAAAGCACGTGGGACAATCCTAGCCATCCGGACCCCCGTGGACCCCACCTAGCCATCTAGGAGTATACGGACCCTCCTTACGTCATCAAACCCACGTGCACCCCTCCCACCCATCTAGGAAAATCAGTAGCACTTTTAGGTCATCCTAAATCACGTGCGACAATCCTTGCCATCTGGACCCCCGTGGACCGCTCCTAGCCATCTAGGAGTATACGGACCCTCCTTATGTCATCTGACACATGTGCACCCTCCCTGCCATCTAGGAGTATCAGTAGCACTTTTAGCTCAACGTAAAGCATGTGCGACAATCCTAGCCATCTGGACCCCCGTGGACCCCTCCTAGCCATGCATCTAGGAGTATACGGACCCTCCTTACGTCATCTGACCCACGTGCACCACTCCCGGCCATCTAGGTGTATCAGTAGCACTTTTTGGTCATCCTAAACCACGTGCGTCAATCCTAGCCATCTGGACCCCCGTGGATCCCTCGTAGCCATCTCGGAGTATACGGACCCTCCTTACGTCATCTAACCCATGTGCACCCCTCCCAGCCATCTAGGAGTGTCAGTAGCACTTTTAGGTCATCCTAAAGCACGTGCGACAATCCTAGCCATCTGGACCCCCGTGGACCCCTCCTAGCCATCTAGGAGTATACTGACCCTCCTTACATCATCTGACCCACGTGCACCCCTCCCAGCCATTTCGGAGCATCAGTAGCACTTTTAGGTCATACTAAAGCACGTGCGATAATCCTAGCCATCTGCACCCCCGTGGACCACTCCTAGCGATCTAGGAGTATACGGACCCTCCTTACATCATCTGACCCACGTGCACCCCTCCCAGCCATCTAGGAGCATCAGTACCACTTTTAGGTCATCCTAAAGCACGTGCGACAATCCTAGCCATTCTGACCCCCGTAGACCCTCCTAACCATCTAGGAGTATACGGACCCTCCTTACGTCATCTGAGACACGTGCACCCCTCCCAGCCATCTAGGAGTATCAGAAGCACTTTTAGGTCATCCGAAAGCACGTGCAATAATCCTACCCATCTAGAAGTATACGGACCCTCTTACATCATCTGACCACGTGCACCGCTCCCAGCCATCTAGGAGTATCAGTAGCACTTTTAGGCCATCCTAAAGCACGTGCGAGAATCCTGGCCATCTGGACCCTCGTGGACCCCTCCTAACCATCTAGGAGTATACGGACCCTCCTTACATCATCTGACCCACGTGCACTCCTCCCAGTCATTTCGGAGCATCAGTAGCACTATTAGGTCATCCTAAAGCACGTGCGACAATCCTAGCCATCTGGACCCCTATGGATCCCTCCTAGCCATCTAGGAGTATATGGACCCTCCTTACATCATCTGACCCACGTGCACCCCTCCCAGCCATCTAGGAGTATCAGTAGCACTTTTAGGTCATCCTAAAGCACGTGTGACAATCCTAGCCATCTGGAACCCCATGGACCCCTACTTGCCATCAAGGAGTATACGAACCCTCCTTACGTCATCTGACACACGTGCACCCCTCCCAGCCATTTCGGAGTATCCGTAGCACTTTTAATTCCTTCTAAAGCACGTGGGACAATCCTAGCCATCCGGACCCCCGTGGACCCCACCTAGCCATCTAGGAGTATACGGACCCTCCTTACGTCATCAAACCCACGTGCACCCCTCCCACCCATCTAGGAAAATCAGTAGCACTTTTAGGTCATCCTAAATCACGTGCGACAATCCTTGCCATCTGGACCCCGTGGACCGCTCCTAGCCATCTAGGAGTATACGGACCCTCCTTATGTCATCTGACACATGTGCACCCTCCCTGCCATCTAGGAGTATCAGTAGCACTTTTAGCTCAACGTAAAGCATGTGCGACAATCCTAGCCATCTGGACCCCGTGGACCCCTCCTAGCCATGCATCTAGGAGTATACGGACCCTCCTTACGTCATCTGACCCACGTGCACCACTCCCGGCCATCTAGGTGTATCAGTAGCACTTTTTGGTCATCCTAAACCACGTGCGTCAATCCTAGCCATCTGGACCCCCGTGGATCCCTCGTAGCCATCTCGGAGTATACGGACCCTCCTTACGTCATCTAACCCATGTGCACCCCTCCCAGCCATCTAGGAGTGTCAGTAGCACTTTTAGGTCATCCTAAAGCACGTGCGACAATCCTAGCCATCTGGACCCCCGTGGACCCCTCCTAGCCATCTAGGAGTATACTGACCCTCCTTACATCATCTGACCCACGTGCACCCCTCCCAGCCATTTCGGAGCATCAGTAGCACTTTTAGGTCATACTAAAGCACGTGCGATAATCCTAGCCATCTGCACCCCCGTGGACCACTCCTAGCGATCTAGGAGTATACGGACCCTCCTTACATCATCTGACCCACGTGCACCCCTCCCAGCCATCTAGGAGCATCAGTACCACTTTTAGGTCATCCTAAAGCACGTGCGACAATCCTAGCCATTCTGACCCCGTAGACCCCTCCTAACCATCTAGGAGTATACGGACCCTCCTTACGTCATCTGAGACACGTGCACCCCTCCCAGCCATCTAGGAGTATCAGAAGCACTTTTAGGTCATCCGAAAGCACGTGCAATAATCCTACCCATCTAGAAGTATACGGACCCTCTTACATCATCTGACCACGTGCACCGCTCCCAGCCATCTAGGAGTATCAGTAGCACTTTTAGGCCATCCTAAAGCACGTGCGAGAATCCTGGCCATCTGGACCCTCGTGGACCCCTCCTAACCATCTAGGAGTATACGGACCCTCCTTACATCATCTGACCCACGTGCACTCCTCCCAGTCATTTCGGAGCATCAGTAGCACTATTAGGTCATCCTAAAGCACGTGCGACAATCCTAGCCATCTGGACCCCTATGGATCCCTCCTAGCCATCTAGGAGTATATGGACCCTCCTTACATCATCTGACCCACGTGCACCCCTCCCAGCCATCTAGGAGTATCAGTAGCACTTTTAGGTCATCCTAAAGCACGTGTGACAATCCTAGCCATCTGGAACCCCATGGACCCCTACTTGCCATCAAGGAGTATACGAACCCTCCTTACGTCATCTGACACACGTGCACCCCTCCCAGCCATTTCGGAGTATCCGTAGCACTTTTAATTCCTTCTAAAGCACGTGGGACAATCCTAGCCATCCGGACCCCGTGGACCCCACCTAGCCATCTAGGAGTATACGGACCCTCCTTACGTCATCAAACCCACGTGCACCCCTCCCACCCATCTAGGAAAATCAGTAGCACTTTTAGGTCATCCTAAATCACGTGCGACAATCCTTGCCATCTGGACCCCCGTGGACCGCTCCTAGCCATCTAGGAGTATACGGACCCTCCTTATGTCATCTGACACATGTGCACCCTCCCTGCCATCTAGGAGTATCAGTAGCACTTTTAGCTCAACGTAAAGCATGTGCGACAATCCTAGCCATCTGGACCCCCGTGGACCCCTCCTAGCCATGCATCTAGGAGTATACGGACCCTCCTTACGTCATCTGACCCACGTGCACCACTCCCGGCCATCTAGGTGTATCAGTAGCACTTTTTGGTCATCCTAAACCACGTGCGTCAATCCTAGCCATCTGGACCCCCGTGGATCCCTCGTAGCCATCTCGGAGTATACGGACCCTCCTTACGTCATCTAACCCATGTGCACCCCTCCCAGCCATCTAGGAGTGTCAGTAGCACTTTTAGGTCATCCTAAAGCACGTGCGACAATCCTAGCCATCTGGACCCCCGTGGACCCCTCCTAGCCATCTAGGAGTATACTGACCCTCCTTACATCATCTGACCCACGTGCACCCCTCCCAGCCATTTCGGAGCATCAGTAGCACTTTTAGGTCATACTAAAGCACGTGCGATAATCCTAGCCATCTGCACCCCCGTGGACCACTCCTAGCGATCTAGGAGTATACGGACCCTCCTTACATCATCTGACCCACGTGCACCCCTCCCAGCCATCTAGGAGCATCAGTACCACTTTTAGGTCATCCTAAAGCACGTGCGACAATCCTAGCCATTCTGACCCCCGTAGACCCCTCCTAACCATCTAGGAGTATACGGACCCTCTTACGTCATCTGAGACACGTGCACCCCTCCCAGCCATCTAGGAGTATCAGAAGCACTTTTAGGTCATCCGAAAGCACGTGCAATAATCCTACCCATCTAGAAGTATACGGACCCTCTTACATCATCTGACCACGTGCACCGCTCCCAGCCATCTAGGAGTATCAGTAGCACTTTTAGGCCATCCTAAAGCACGTGCGAGAATCCTGGCCATCTGGACCCTCGTGGACCCCTCCTAACCATCTAGGAGTATACGGACCCTCCTTACATCATCTGACCCACGTGCACTCCTCCCAGTCATTTCGGAGCATCAGTAGCACTATTAGGTCATCCTAAAGCACGTGCGACAATCCTAGCCATCTGGACCCCTATGGATCCCTCCTAGCCATCTAGGAGTATATGGACCCTCCTTACATCATCTGACCCACGTGCACCCCTCCCAGCCATCTAGGAGTATCAGTAGCACTTTTAGGTCATCCTAAAGCACGTGTGACAATCCTAGCCATCTGGAACCCCATGGACCCCTACTTGCCATCAAGGAGTATACGAACCCTCCTTACGTCATCTGACACACGTGCACCCCTCCCAGCCATTTCGGAGTATCCGTAGCACTTTTAATTCCTTCTAAAGCACGTGGGACAATCCTAGCCATCCGGACCCCCGTGGACCCCACCTAGCCATCTAGGAGTATACGGACCCTCCTTACGTCATCAAATCCACGTGCACCCCTCCCACCCATCTAGGAAAATCAGTAGCACTTTTAGGTCATCCTAAATCACGTGCGACAATCCTTGCCATCTGGACCCCCGTGGACCGCTCCTAGCCATCTTGGAGTATACGGACCCTCCTTATGTCATCTGACACACGTGCACCCTCCCTGCCATCTAGGAGTATCAGTAGCACTTTTAGCTCAATGTAAAGCATGTGCGACAATCCTAGCCATCTGGACCCCCGTGGACCCCTCCTAGCCATGCATCTAGGAGTATACGGACCCTCCTTACGTCATCTGACCCACGTGCACCACTCCCGGCCATCTAGGAGTATCAGTAGCACTTTTTGGTCATCCTAAACCACGTGCGTCAATCCTAGCCATCTGGACCCCCGTGGATCCCTCGTAGCCATCTCGGAGTATACGGACCCTCCTTACGTCATCTAGGAGTGTCAGTAGCACTTTTAGGTCATCCTAAAGCACGTGCGACAATCCTAGCCATCTGGACCCCGTGGACCCCTCCTAGCCATCTAGGAGTATACGGACCCTCCTTACATCATCTGACCCACGTGCACCGCTCCCAGCCATCTAGGAGTATAAGGAGCACTTTTAGGTCATCATAAAGCACGTGCGAGAATCCTGGCCATCTGGACCCTCGTGGACCCCTCCTAGCCATCTAGGAGTATACTGACCCTCCTTACATCATCTAACCCACGTGCACCCCTCCCAGCCATTTCGGAGCATCAGTAGCACTTTTAGGTCATCCTAAAGCACGTGCGATAATCCTAGCCATCTGCACCCCCGTGGACCACTCCTAGCCATCTAGGAGTATACGGACCCTCCTTACATCATCTGACCCACGTGCACCCCTCCCAGCCATCTAGGAGCATCAGTACCACTTTTAGGTCATCCTAAAGCACGTGTGACAATCCTAGCCATCTGGAACCCATGGACCCCTCCTTGCCATCTAGGAGTATACGGACCCTCCTTACGTCATCTGCCACACGTGCACCCTCCCAGCCATTTCGGAGTATCAGTAGCACTTTTAATTCCTTCTAAAGCACGTGGGACAATCCTAGCCATCCGGACCCCGTGGACCCCACCTAGCCATCTAGGAGTATACGGACCCTCCTTACGTCATCAAACCCACGTGCACCCCTCCCACCCATCTAGGAAAATCAGTAGCACTTTTAGGTCATCCTAAATCACGTGCGACAATCCTTGCCATCTGGTCCCCCGTGGACCGCTCCTAGCCATCTAGGAGTATCAGTAGCACTTTTAGCTCTACGTAAAACATGTGCGACAATCCTAGCCATCTGGACCCCCGTGGACCCCTCCTAGCCATGCATCTAGGAGTATACGGACCCTCCTTACGTCATCTGACCCACGTGCACCACTCCCGGCCATCTAGGAGTATCAGTAGCACTTTTTGGTCATCCTAAACCACGTGCGTCAATCCTAGCCATCTGGACCCCCGTGGATCCCTCGTAGCCATCTCGGAGTATACGGACCCTCCTTACGTCATCTAACCCACGTGCACCCCTCCCAGCCATCTAGGAGTGTCAGTAGCACTTTTAGGTCATCCTAAAGCACGTGCGACAATCCTAGCCATCTGGACCCCGTGGACCCCTCCTAGCCATCTAGGAGTACACAGACCCTCCATACATCATCTGACCCACGTGCACCGCTCCTAGCCATCTAGGAGTATCAGTAGCACTTTTAGGTCATCATAAAGCACGTGCGAGAATCCTAGCCATCTAGACCCTCGTGGACCCCTAATAGCCATCTAGGAGTATACTGACCCTCCTTACATCATCTGACCCACGTGCACCCCTCCCAGCCATTTCGGAGCATCAGTAGCACTTTTAGGTCATCCTAAAGCACGTGCGATAATCCTAGCCATCTGCACCCCCGTGGACCACTCCTAGCCATCTAGGAGTATACGGACCCTCCTTACATCATCTGACCCACGTGCACCCCTCCCAGCCATCTAGGAGCATCAGTACCACTTTTAGGCCATGACAAGAAATGCATAAAATATCATTATGATTGCACACAAGCCAAGTAAAAGAACAATTGTTCATCATATTTGTGGCAACACATAAATCATTCATATGAAAGATGGGAGAATTTGTCTTGACATAGGAGAAACCAACATCGCAAGCATGTTTGCAAACAAACCAAAACCAAGAGAAATTGTTCAACTTGTTTGATGCAAAACATGAGAAAGATTCTAGAGTTGGATTTGTTTCACAACTCACATGTATGCTCTCAAGAGCTCTTATTGTCAACTCATGTTCAATTGAGGTTGACATTATAGCATGAGGCTCAATGCACACGAAAAGCCAAAGAAACAAATTGTGTGCATGGTATATGAACACATCATCCATCATGAAGTGTCTCTTCATTTGCTTATCAACAAACACATCAAAGTCAATGGAATGTGACAAATGTGGATGGTCACTATGCAAAGTGAAGGATGGAACAAGGTCCATAAGAGAGAACGAAAAATCTCCAACAAGTGAGAAAGCTATGGGGGCAATCTCATTATCAAACATTTCAACATTATTGCAAGCAACACATGTGAAAGCGAAATTGTTCAACATATTGCAAGCAACAATGGGAGAATAGCGCAAACATCGATTGCATAGCATGGGTAAGGCAACATCATCACAAATAGAAGAATCCACTTGGTCAACCTTGGTTTGAAGCAAGGAATCACAAGTGAATGTGAATGTCTCATATGTGACATCAAAATAATCATCCAAATCATGCAAGCAATCATAGTTCATCATGTCCACTAGCGGGATCATGGTCACATCAACACCCATACCTTTGTAGTCCCGCTCATGTGAAGTAGGTGTTGAAGTGGTAGGGGCTTCCATGTAGCCGACTTGTTCATCATGAAGTAGACATGGGGTGGCATCATCATCATCCTCCATGTACATCTTCTCCATTTGTGGCATTGTCAAGTCGATGTGTGGCGTCTCATCATCCATGGAACCTAGCACACAATGAGAAAACACGCTAGAGGAAGGTGGTAAGTTGTTAGAAATCAAAATGGCCTCACAAGACCTATCAACTACCTCTCTCAACTCAAGTGGTGTATCACTCATTCCCTCAAAGTGAAAGCACTCAAACTCACATATGGTGGAGGCACTCAACTCACTCTCACTCTCACTCAAGTGGGCTAAGTGGCTCTCATGCTCACATGGGTTTGGTACCATCTCATGACTCAAGCTCATAGGGATATGCTCGGTTTCCTCAACTCCATACGCCTCCAAGGTTGAAGGGAAACTCCCATGCTCAACCTCCTCAACCAACTCGCCTCCAAAGGTCAATGCCATAGTGTAGGCATCATCACTTGACTCCTTTGCGGATGGGAAAATCCCATGCTCTGCTTCATCACTTGACTCCATTGCCGAAGGGAACATCCCATGCTCGGCATCATCATCACTTGACCCATGGTCATAGGTGATAGCATTCTCCATGCTCGCCTCCTTGGTCGAAGGGAAAATCCCATGCTTGACCGTCTTGTCACCATCATGGTCACCGTCTTGTTCACCAACTTTGCACTCCCACATCATGTGACCTCTTCTATTGCATAGTGGGCACAAGAGATTGGGACATTCTCGTGGATCATGGTCTTGGCCTTGGCAATTGTCGCATGTGAGGTCTTCCTCTTGCCATATGGGGGCCAATGTGGTGGTGGCACTTGGTGTAGACGTCATATCAAGAGAAGTGCTTGAGAAGGGCGCCGTCTTGGTTGTGGCCTCACGTTTGAGACCATGTTTCTTCCGGCGTCGACGTTGGAGTTACTCGATGAAGTTGTCGAAGTCGGCCATGATCTCGTCACTGATGGGAGTTGTAGCACTAGGGGACACCATAGGATGCGCCTTTGTCGCCGTCTTCTTATCAAGTCGACGTTGACGCTCTTGAGTGGAGGGGTGTCGCCGAAAGTCATTTGGATGCTTCTCCTCATGTTGACGTCGGCATTCTTGTTGCCTTGGCGACCTTGACTTGGAGCTTCCACTCGAACTTGGTGATATGTTCCGAAGCTTGGCGAGTGAAGTGATGTCGTCTTGGAGCTTAGACATGTTGTGGTCCACCTTGGCATCTTTCTTGGGGCGCCTTCTTGAGCGTGATGAAGAATGTAGACGCTTGGCAAGGTTGTCGATGGCGTCCATGAGGTTCTTGAACGTTCGAGTATTGTCGCCAAACTTGTCCAAGGGTGCATCAACCTTGTTCACTTGGTCATCCCTCATGTTGGCATCTTTCATGTGTCGCCATGAGGAGCTAGATGGGCCTTGACTTGGCTTGGCCTTGTCGATGCACTTCTTTGGGCGACGGCTTGTTGTTGAAGGAGAATGTCGAAGCTTGTCGCTCTTGGCGATGGCCTTGTCATGGCTCCTTCTTGAAGTTGTTGGAGAATGGCGAAGCTTGGCACTCTTGGAAGTAGATGGAGCTCCATAGGATGAACTCATGGTGGTCTTCTTATCGGAGCACCGTCTTGAGCTTGAACCATAGAAGTAGGTTGTGCCATGACGCTTGGTGGTGCCGCTCTTGACCATGGTAGAACCAAAGTTCTCGTCGGAGTACTTTTCGTAGTAGTCGTAGTAGTTCTCCATGTCGGTGAAGCTTGAGCAATCAGAGTCGTAGTAGATTCGCACGTACTTGGAGTCGATACAATTTGGTGAAGGTTGCTCGACGTCTTGGTACCGCTCCATGTGGTGGACGCTTGAGTAATCGGAGTCGTAGCGGAAGTCTTGGTGATGCTCCATCATGTCATGGGGGTCATTGTCGGTGTAGTCGTCGTAGTAGTCCCCCATGTCCTCAAAGCATGAGGCATCATAGTTGTTGTGGCTCATCGTGTACTCAACATCATCTTGGCCTCCATAGTAGCATTCACTCTCCCTAGACATGTTATCTCACAAGACAAGTGTATATATGGAGTGGAAAGGGACTAGAACACAACCTCTCACCTTGTAGATAGTATTGGACGTCGTGGACAACCAAGGGAAACGATCACAAAGTAAAATGCTTGTGTTCAAGTATCCAAAGCAAACTCCAAAACACACACGGCTTAGTGGTAGGAAGATATGGTAGGTGGCAAGCAAATTGAACCAACCGGAAACCAAGATATTGTCAAAGCAAGTAGAGAACCACGATGATCACAAAGCAAAACAAGTCAATCTCAAAAGATAGGAAACACACGCGCGAGAGATAAATGGGACTCGTGCAACCAAGAAGTGAGCTAAAGAACCATATGATCCTAGCGAAGACTATAAGCTCGTGTTGCACAAGTACAAGGAGAGCTACTAGCTCGATTGCAATTTATTTGGTGGGCTACAAGATTTGCACAACAATGCACCACCTACTAGATGTTCATCGAGCTTGCGCTTTCCTACAAGATATGGCAAGTGGTGTTTCTTTCTTTTCTTTCTTTTGATTTGGCACTTTTTGCTTCTTTTCTCTTTTCTCTTTTGCTCACTCACTTCTTTTTATGACAACAACAAGATATATGATATATGATAACTAGCGCATGCAATTTTGCTCGGAAACTACACGGTGCAAATGTGCAAAGCCCAAGCAATCATCAGAGCTAGCCTCAATAGGACAAGATAAACACAATGGTATGATGGCTATCAAAGGAATGGCAAGGGGTGAAGGTTGGCAATGTTATACCTTTCGTCGATGTTCTTCACCCGTTGATGCAGAAGCTTCGTGCTTGCCCACGAATTTTGGTGGTGGTAGATGATGGATCTTCCGTAATGGTGACAAAGGCCTTGTCCGTAGCTTCGAAACGAGCCAAAGAACATCAAAAAGGAGTCCGGAAGCGAAAGATATGGTCAAAACAAATTTTGAAAATTTCAGTTTTCTGGCGGTACCGCTTAACCCAGCGGTACTACCGCTGGTGGTACCGCTCGAGCGGTCCGAAGGGCAGTTTTGGCGGTACCGCCGGCGGTAGTACCGCCGGGGGTCGCTGGACACGCCCGAGAACGCGATTTTTCGGGATTTTGGCGAAATTCTCGCCGAAAAACCTCAAATCGAAGGGGCAAATGATGGAATTAGGCCATGGGAACGCAAAGGAAGTTAGATCAACTCGTATAGCAATAGATCTATGGATCAAAACTTGCAAAAACGCACTCAAATCTCAGATCGATCCAAAAGCAAATTGGGGCTATTTTTGGTGGAAATTTTCGAATTTCTCAAAAACGAAGAAAAATTTGGTGGATTTGTGGGGGAAACAAAGTCAAATCCGTGGCAACCATGCTCTGATACCAAATGATGAGGAAACGTCCTCTAGAGTGGCCCGATCTTCACGGATTGATGAACGAGTGGACGAACGCACGCAAGAACGCGAGGAACACGAAGAACACCAAGAAGAACGCCCGAACACAAGAACACACACACGATACAAGAACCGTTTCCCTTACCGGTCGGTCCAACCGGTCCAATAGAATCCACACGAAGGTGGAGAGATCGGCGAGTAGATACACGAAGGGATCTTGGATGGTTGTTTCTCCAACGGCCAACCAAGCCGCTCCAATAAAGTCACCCGAGGATGAAAGATTGGCAAGTAGTCAAACTACAAGTAGAGCTCTTGAATCCACGAAGGGATCTTCTCCACAAGGGGAGGATTCATCCCCACAAGGGGATGGAGGAGACCTTTGAGAAGAAGGGTCTAGCTCTACTCTAATCTCAAAACCAAGTCTAACCCTAGATCTATCCAAGGGGTACATATATATAGTGTTGACCAACAGGGGTAGGTGGGGAAGGGATTGGGGCCTCCAACCCGGGCTGATTCCCGCAGCGGCGGTACTACCGCTGGGTATGCGGTAGTACCGCTGGTGCGGGCTGGGCGCCCGCTTCCCACCTCAGCGGTACCGGTTGGTACCGGACAAGCGCTCCGAAGCTGGTTCCAGCGGCAGCAGGGGCGGTAGCGGTGGCGGTAGCTTCTCGGGCGGTAGTACCGCCTATCCCAGCGGTACTACCGCTGCCTGGGTCTTTTCTCCTCTTCCTTCTTCTCTTCCAAGCCACCGTCTTGGCGTCCTCCATTCCTCTTGCACCTTGGTCATCCTCCCGTGTACACGTACCCGTCATGACACACCTAGCAATGCAAGAGGAGTGATGGTCACGTAGTATACCGTCCAAAGGAGACATATCGTGACTCACATAGTGGAAGGAGTTCACCTTTGAGGTCCATGGTGACTTGTGAAGTATTGAGGGTCTTGACATGGTGATGGTCGTGATCCGGGCTACATCATCTCCCCCCCCCTTTAGAAAGAGTCGTCCTCGACTCTTGCTCTTCATCACCATGGAGAGGAGGTAGATGTGTTGTCGAAGAGTTGGAATTCACCATGCCTACAAACATCAAAGACCAAGCAACCCATGTGTGTGCAAGAAGGAGGAGCATATCAACAATGACATGTCCATTCTTCGTCATAGCACCGTTAGCACAACACAAGAATATGAAAAGGTAGTGCAAGTGCAAGGTCAAAGTGCAAGCAATCCAATGGAACATCTTCAAAATGTAGGCACACAAAAATTCCATGAAAAACACACAATGAAGAATGTCCAAAATATCATCATGGTGGCAAACAAAGCACATGAAAGAGCAAGTTTTCAACATAATTGTTGCAACACCAAATTGGTAGAAACCAATAAACTCATGACAAGAAATGCATAAAATATCATTATGGTTGCACACAAGCCAAGTAAAAGAACAATTGTTCATCATATTTGTGGCAACACATAAATCATTCATATGAAAGATGGGAGAATTTGTCTTGACATAGGAGAAACCAACATCGCAAGCATGTTTGCAAACAAACCAAAACCAAGAGAAATTGTTCAACTTGTTTGATGCAAAACATGAGAAAGATTCTAGAGTTGGATTTGTTTCACAACTCACATGTATGCTCTCAAGAGCTCTTATTGTCAACTCATGTTCAATTGAGGTTGACATTATAGCATGAGGCTCAATGCACACGAAAAGCCAAAAAAACAAATTGTGTGCATGGTATATGAACACATCATCCATCATGAAGTGTCTCTTCATTTGCTTATCAACAAACACATCAAAGTCAATGGAATGTGACAAATGTGGATGGTCACTATGCAAAGTGAAGGATGGAACAAGGTCCATAAGAGAGAACGAAAAATCTCCAACAAGTGAGAAAGCTATGGGGGCAATCTCATTATCAAACATTTCAACATTATTGCAAGCAACACATGTGAAAGCGAAATTGTTCAACATATTGCAAGCAACAATGGGAGAATAGCGCAAACATCGATTGCATAGCATGGGTATGGCAACATCATCACAAATAGAAGAATCCACTTGGTCAACCTTGGTTTGAAGCAAGGAATCACAAGTGAATGTGAATGTCTCATATGTGACATCAAAAGAATCATCCAAATCATGCAAGCAATCATAGTTCATCATGTCCACTAGCGGGATCATGGTCACATCAACACCCATACCTTTGTAGTCCCGCTCATGTGAAGTAGGTGTTGAAGTGGTAGGGGCTTCCATGTAGCCGACTTGTTCATCATGAAGTAGACATGGGGTGGCATCATCATCATCCTCCATGTACATCTTCTCCATTTGTGGCATCGTCAAGTCGATATGAGCGTCTCATCATCCATGGAACCTAGCACACAATGAGAAAACACGCTAGAGGAAGGTGGTAAGTTGTTAGAAATCAAAATGGCCTCACAAGACCTATCAACTACCTCTCTCAACTCAAGTGGTGTATCACTCATTCCCTCAAAGTGAAAGCACTCAAACTCACATATGGTGGAGGCACTCAACTCACTCTCACTCTCACTCAAGTGGGCTAAGTGGCTCTCATGCTCACATGGGTTTGGTACCATCTCATGACTCAAGCTCATAGGGATATGCTCGGTTTCCTCAACTCCATACGCCTCCAAGGTTGAAGGGAAACTCCCATGCTCAACCTCCTCAACCAACTCGCCTCCAAAGGTCAATGCCATAGTGTAGGCATCATCACTCGACTCCTTTGCGGATGGGAAAATCCCATGCTCCGCTTCATCACTTGACTCCATTGCCGAAGGGAACATCCCATGCTCGGCATCATCATCACTTGACCCATGGTCATAGGTGATAGCATTCTCCATGCTCGCCTCCTTGGTCGAAGGGAAAATCCCATGCTCGACCGTCTTGTCACCATCATGGTCACCGTCTTGTTCACCAACTTTGCACTCCCACATCATGTGACCTCTTCTATTGCATAGTGGGCACAAGAGATTGGGACATTCTCGTGGATCATGGTCTTGGCCTTGGCAATTGTCGCATGTGAGGTCTTCCTCTTGCCATATGGGGGCCAATGTGGTGGTGGCACTTGGTGTAGACGTCATATCAAGAGAAGTGCTTGAGAAGGGCGCCGTCTTGGTTGTGGCCTCACGTTTGAGACCATGTTTCTTCCGGCGTCGACGTTGGAGTTGCTCGATGAAGTTGTCGAAGTCGGCCATGATCTCGTCAGTGATGGGAGTTGTAGCACTAGGGGACACCATAGGATGCGCCTTTGTCGCCGTCTTCTTATCAAGTCGACGTTGACGCTCTTGAGTGGAGGGGTGTCGCCGAAAGTCATTTGGATGCTTCTCCTCATGTTGACGTCGGCATTCTTGTTGCCTTGGCGACCTTGACTTGGAGCTTCCACTCAAACTTGGTGATATGTTCCGAAGCTTGGCGAGTGAAGTGATGTCGTCTTGGAGCTTAGACATGTTGTGGTCCACCTTGGCATCTTTCTTGGGGCGCCTTCTTGAGCGTGATGAAGAATGTAGACGCTTGGCAAGGTTGTCGATGGCGTCCATGAGGTTCTTGAACGTTCGAGTATTATCGCCAAACTTGTCCAAGGGTGCATCAACCTTGTTCACTTGGTCATCCCTCATGTTGGCATCTTTCATGTGTCGCCATGAGGAGCTAGATGGGCCTTGACTTGGCTTGGCCTTGTCGATGCACTTCTTTGGGCGACGGCTTGCTGTTGAAGGAGAATGTCGAAGCTTGTCGCTCTTGGCGATGGCCTTGTCATGGCTCCTTCTTGAAGTTGTTGGAGAATGGTGAAGCTTGGCACTCTTGGAAGTAGATGGAGCTCCATAGGATGAACTCATGGTGGTCTTCTTATCGGAGCACCGTCTTGAGCTTGAACCATAGAAGTAGGTTGTGCCATGACGCTTGGTGGTGCCGCTCTTGACCATGGTAGAACCAAAGTTCTCGTCGGAGTACTTTTCGTAGTAGTCGTAGTAGTTCTCCATGTCGGTGAAGCTTGAGCAATCAGAGTCGTAGTAGATTCGCACGTACTTGGAGTCGATACAATTTGGTGAAGGTTGCTCGACGTCGTGGTACCGCTCCATGTGGTGGACGCTTGAGTAATCGGAGTCGTAGCGGAAGTCTTGGTGATGCTCCATCATGTCATGGGGGTCATTGTCGGTGTAGTCGTCGTAGTAGTCCCCCATGTCCTCAAAGCATGAGGCATCATAGTTGTTGTGGCTCATCGTGTACTCAACATCATCTTGGCCTCCATAGTAGCATTCACTCTCCCTAGACATGTTATCTCACAAGACAAGTGTATATATGGAGTGGAAAGGGACTAGAACACAACCTCTCACCTTGTAGATAGTATTGGACGTCGTGGACAACCAAGGGAAACGATCACAAAGTAAAATGCTTGTGTTCAAGTATCCAAAGCAAACTCCAAAACACACACGGCTTAGTGGTAGGAAGATATGGTAGGTGGCAAGCAAATTGAACCAACCGGAAACCAAGATATTGTCAAAGCAAGTAGAGAACCACGATGATCACAAAGCAAAACAAGTCAATCTCAAAAGATAGGAAACACACGCGCGGAGAGATAAATGGGACTCGTGCAACCAAGAAGTGAGCTAAAGAACCATATGATCCTAGCGAAGACTATAAGCTCATGTTGCACAAGTACAAGGAGAGCTACTAGCTTGATTGCAATTTATTTGGTGGGCTACAAGATTTGCACAACAATGCACCACCTACTAGATGTTCATCGAGCTTGCGCTTTCCTACAAGATATGGCAAGTGGTGTTTCTTTCTTTTCTTTCTTTTGATTTGGCACTTTTTGCTTCTTTTCTCTTTTCTCTTTTGCTCACTCACTTCTTTTTATGACAACAACAAGATATATGATATATGATAACTAGCGCATGCAATTTTGCTCGGAAACTACACGGTGCAAATGTGCAAAGCCCAAGCAATCATCAAGAGCTAGCCTCAATAGGACAAGATAAACACAATGGTATGATGGCTATCAAAGGAATGGCAAGGGGTGAAGGTTGGCAATGTTATACCTTTCGTCGATGTTCTTCACCCGTTGATGCAGAAGCTTCGTGCTTGCCCACGAATTTTGGTGGTGGTAGATGATGGATCTTCCGTAATGGTGACAAAGGCCTTGTCCGTAGCTTCGAAACGAGCCAAAGAACACCAAAAAGGAGTCCGGAAGTGAAAGATATGGCCAAAACAAATTTTGAAAATTTCAGTTTTCTGGCGGTACCGCTTAACCCAGCGGTAGTACCGCTCGTGGTACCGCTCGAGCGGTCCGAAGGGCAGTTTTGGCGGTACCGCCGGCGGTAGTACCGCCGGGGGTCGCTGGACACGCCCGAGAACGTGATTTTTTCGCGATTTTGGCGGAAATTCTCGCCGAAAAACTTCAAATCGAAGGGGCAAATGATGGAATTAGGCCATGGGAACGCAAAGGAAGTTAGATCAACTCGTATAGCAATAGATCTATGGATCAAAACTTGCAAAAACACACTCAAATCTCAGATCGATCCAAAAGCAAATTGGGGCTATTTTTGGTGGAAATTTTCGAATTTCTCAAAAACGAAGAAAAATTTGGTGGATTTGTGGGGAAACAAAGTCAAATCCGTGGCAACCATGCTCTGATACCAAATGATGAGGAAACGTCCTCTAGAGTGGCCCGATCTTCACGGATTGATGAACGAGTGGACGAACGCACGCAAGAACGCGAGGAACACGAAGAACACCAAGAAGAACGCCCCGAACACAAGAACACACACACGATACAAGAACCGTTTCCCTTACCGGTCGGTCCAACCGGTCCAATAGAATCCACACGAAGGTGGAGAGATCGGCGAGTAGATACACGAAGGGATCTTGGATGGTTGTTTCTCCAACGGCCAACCAAGCCGCTCTAATAAAGTCACCCGAGGATGAAAGATTGGCAAGTAGTCAAACTACAAGTAGAGGTCTTGAATCCACGAAGGGATCTTCTCCACAAGGGGAGGATTCATCCCCACAAGGGGATGGAAGAGACCTTTGAGAAGAAGGAGTCTAGCTCTACTCTAATTTCAAAACCAAGTCTAACCCTAGATCTATCCAAGGGGTACATATATATAGTGTTGACCAACAGGGGTAGGTGGGGAAGGGATTGGGGCCTCCAACCCGGGCTGATTCCCGCAGCGGCGGTACTACCCCTGGGTATGGCGGTAGTACCGCTGGTGCGGGCTGGGCGCCCGCTTCCCACCTCAGCGGTACCGGTTGGTACCGCTGCAGCGGTACCGCTTGGTACCGGACAAGCGCTCCGAAGCTGGTTCCAGCGGCAGCAGGGGCGGTAGCGGTGGCGGCAACTTCTCGGACGGTAGTACCGCCTATCCCAGCGGTACTACCGCTGCCTGGGTCTTTTCTCCTCTTCCTTCTTCTCTTCCAAGCCACCGTCTTGGCGTCCTCCATTCCTCTTGCACCTTGGTCATCCTCCCGTGTACACGTACCCGTCATGACACACCTAGCAATGCAAGAGGAGTGATGGTCACGTAGTATACCGTCCAAAGGAGACATATCGTGACTCACATAGTGGAAGGAGTTCACCTTTGAGGTCCATGGTGACTTGTGAGTATTGAGGGTCTTGACATGGTGATGGTCGTGATCCGGGCTACATCAGGAACCCCATGGACCCCTCCTTGCCATCTAGGAGTATACGGACCCTCCTTACGTCATCTGCCACACGTGCACCCCTCCCAGCCATTTCGGAGTATCAGTAGCACTTTTAAGTCCTCCTAAAGCACGTGGACAATCCTAGCCATCCCGAACCCCGTGGACCCCTCCTAGCCATCTAGGAGTATACGGACCCTCCTTACGTCATCTAACCCACGTGCACCCCTCCCACCCATCTAGGAGTATCAGTAGCACTTTTAGGTCATCCTAAAGCACGTGCGACAATCGTAGCCATCTGGACCCCCGTAGACGCCTCCTAACCATCTAGGAGTATACGGACCCTCCTTACGTCATCTAACCCACGTGCACCCCTCCCACCCATCTAGGAAAATCAGTAGCACTTTTAGGTCATCCTAAAGCACGTGCGATTATCCTAGCCATCTAGACCCCCGTAGACCCCTCCTAACCATCTAGGAGTATACGGACCCTCCTTACGTCATCTAACCCACGTGCACCCCTCCCACCCATCTAGTAGTATCAGTAGCACTTTTAGGTCATCCTAAAGCACGTGCGACAATCCTAGCCATCTGGACCCCCGTAGACCCCTCCTAACCATCTAGGAGTATACGGACCCTCCTTACGTCATCTGACACACGTGCATCCCTCCCAGCCATCTAGGAGTATCAGTAGCACTTTTAGGTCATCCTAAAGCACGTGCAATAATCCTACCCATCTGGACCCCCGTGGACCCCTCCTAGCCATCTAGAAGTATACGGACCCTCTTATATCATCTGACCACGTGCACCGCTCCCAGCCATCTAGGAGTATCAGTAGCACTTTTAGGTCATCCTAAAGCACGTGCGAGAATCCTGGCCATCTTGACCCTCGTGGACCCCTCCTAGCCATCTAGGAGTATACGGACCCTCCTTACATCATCTGACCCACGTGCACCCCTCCCAGTCATTTCGGAGCATCAGTAGCACTTTTAGGTCATCCTAAAGCACATGCGACAATCCTAGCCATCTGGACCCCTATGGATCCCTCCTAGCCATCTAGGAGTATACGGACCCTCCTTACATCATCTGACCCACGTGCACCCCTCCCAGCCATCTAGGAGTATCAGTAGCACTTTTAGGTCATCCTAAAGCACGTGTGACAATCCTAGCCATCTGGAACCCCATGGACCCCTACTTGCCATCAAGGAGTATACGGACCCTCCTTACGTCATCTGACACACGTGCACCCCTCCCAGCCATTTCGGAGTATCAGTAGCACTTTTAATTCCTTCTAAAGCACGTGGGACAATCCTAGCCATCCGGACCCCCGTGGACCCCACCTAGCCATCTAGGAGTATACGGACCCTCCTTACGTCATCTGACACACGTGCACCCCTCCCAGCCATCTAGGAGTATCAGTAGCACTTTTAGGTCATCCTAAAGCACGTGCAATAATCCTACCCATCTGGACCCCCGTGGACCCCTCCTAGCCATCTAGAAGTATACGGACCCTCTTACATCATCTGACCACGTGCACCGCTCCCAGCCATCTAGGAGTATCAGTAGCACTTTTAGGTCATCCTAAAGCACGTGCGAGAATCCTGGCCATCTTGACCCTCGTGGACCCCTCCTAGCCATCTAGGAGTATACGGACCCTCCTTACATCATCTGACCCACGTGCACCCCTCCCAGTCATTTCGGAGCATCAGTAGCACTTTTAGGTCATCCTAAAGCACATGCGACAATCCTAGCCATCTGGACCCCTACGGATCCCTCCTAGCCATCTAGGAGTATACGGACTCTCCTTACATCATCTGACCCACGTGCACCCCTCCCAGCCATCTAGGAGTATCAGTAGCACTTTTAGGTCATCCTAAAGCACGTGTGACAATCCTAGCCATCTGGAACCCCATGGACCCCTACTTGCCATCAAGGAGTATACGGACCCTCCTTACGTCATCTGACACACATGCACCCCTCCCAGCCATTTCGGAGTATCAGTAGCACTTTTAATTCCTTCTAAAGCACGTGGGACAATCCTAGCCATCCGGACCCCCGTGGACCCCACCTAGCCATCTAGGAGTATACGGACCCTCCTTACGTCATCAAACCCACGTGCACCCCTCCCACCCATCTAGGAAAATCAGTAGCACTTTTAGGTCATCCTAAATCACGTGCGACAATCCTTGCCATCTGGACCCCCGTGGACCGCTCCTAGCCATCTAGGAGTATACGGACCCTCCTTATGTCATCTGACACACGTGCACCCTCCCTGCCATCTAGGAGTATCAGTAGCACTTTTAGGTCAACGTAAAGCATGTGCGACAATCCTAGCCATCTGGACCCCCGTGGACCCCTCCTAGCCATGCATCTAGGAGTATACGGACCCTCCTTACGTCATCTGACCCACGTGCACCACTCCCGGCCATCTAGGAGTATCAGTAGCACTTTTTGGTCATCCTAAACCACGTGCGTCAATCCTAGCCATCTGGACCCCCGTGGATCCCTCGTAGCCATCTCGGAGTATACGGACCCTCCTTACGTCATCTAACCCACGTGCACCCCTCCCAGCCATCTAGGAGTGTCAGTAGCACTTTTAGGTCATCCTAAAGCACGTGCGACAATCCTAGCCATCTGGACCCCCGTGGACCCCTCCTAGCCATCTAGGAGTATACGGACCCTCCTTACATCATCTGACCCACGTGCACCGCTCCCAGCCATCTAGGAGTGTCAGTAGCACTTTTAGGTCATCATAGAGCACGTGCGAGAATCCTAGCCATCTGGACCCTCGTGGACCCCTCCTAGCCATCTAGGAGTATACTGACCCTCCTTACATCATCTGACCCACGTGCACCCCTCCCAGCCATTTCGGAGCATCAGTAGCACTTTTAGGTCATCCTAAAGCACGTGGGACAATTCTAGCCATCTGGAACCCCATGGATCCCTCCTAGCCATCTAGGAGTATACGGACCCTCCTTACATCATCTGACCCACGTGCACCCCTCCCAGCCATCTAGGAGCATCAGTACCACTTTTAGGTCATCCTAAAGCACGTGTGACAATCCTAGCCATCTGGAACCCCATGGACCCCTCCTGCCATCTAGGAGTATACGGACCCTCCTTACGTCATCTGCCACACGTGCACCCCTCCCAGCCATTTCGGAGTATCAGTAGCACTTTTAAGTCCTCCTAAAGCACATGGGACAATCCTAGCCATCCGGAACCCTGTGGACCCCTCCTAGCCATCTAGGAGTATACGGACCCTCCTTACGTCATCTAACCCACGTGCACCCCTCCCACCCATCTAGGAGTATCAGTAGCACTTTTAGGTCATCCTAAAGCACGTGCGACAATCCTAGCCATCTGGACCCCCGTATTCTCCTCCTAACCATCTAGGAGTATGCGGACCCTCCTTACGTCATCTAACCCACGTGCACCCCTCCCACCCATCTAGGAGTATCAGTAGCACTTTTAGGTCATCCTAAAGCACGTGCGATAATCCTAGCCATCTGGACCCCCGTAGACCCCTCCTAACCATCTAGGAGTATACGGACCCTCCTTACGTCATCTAACCCACGTGCACCCCTCCCACCCATCTAGTAGTATCAGTAGCACTTTTAGGTCATCCTAAAGCACGTGCGACAATCCTAGCCATCTGGACCTGATGTAGCCCAACCTAGGACCATCACCATGTCAAGCACTCCAACACTCCACAAGTCACCATGGACATCAAAGGTGAACTCCTTCCTTTATGTGAACCTCGATATGACACTTTGGAATGGTATACTACTTGACCATCGTCACTTTGTATTGCTAGTCATGACGGTACGAGTCCACAGGAAGATGGCCAAGGCGCACGAGGAATGGAGTCCGACAAGACGGTGGCTTGGAAGAGACGAAGGAAGAGGAGAAAAGACCCAGGCGGCGGTAGTACCGCCTAACCCACGGCTTGGAAGAGACGAAGGAAGAGGAGAAAAGACCCAGGCGCACGAGGATGCTGCCGCCACCGCTACCGCTGGAACGGCCCTTCAGGCCGTACGTCTGGTACCAACTGGTACCGCTGCAGCGGTACCAGCCGGTACCGTCGAGGTGGGAAAATACGAAGACAGCCCGCACCAGCGGTACTACCGCCTAACCCAGCGGTAGTACCGCCGCTGCGGAATCAGCACGGGTTTGGAGGCCCTGTAACCTTCCCCCACCTACCCCTTTGGGTCAACACTATAAATAGGAGTTCCCCATCTCAGATCTAGTTAGACTTGGTTTTGAGATTAGAGTAGAGCTAGACTCCTTCTTCTCAAAGGTCTCCTCCATCCCCTTGTGGGGATGAATCCTCCCCTTGTGGAGAAGATCCCTTCGTGAATTCAAGACCTCTACTTGTAGTTTGACTACTTGCCAATCTTTCATCCTCGGGTGACTTTATTGGAGCGGCTTGGTTGGCCGTTGGAGAAACAACCATCCAAGATCCCTTCGTGTATCTACTCGCCGATCTCTCCACCTTCGTGTGGATTCTATTGGACCGGTTGGACTGACCGGTAAGGGAAACGGTTCTTGTATCGTGTGTGTTCTTGTGTTCGGGGCGTACTTCTTGGTGTTCTTCGTGTTCCTCGTGTTCTTGCGTGCGTTCGTCCACATCCCGCGTCAATCCGTGAAGATCGGGCCACCCTAGAGGACCCTTTTCCTCATCATTTGGTATCAGAGCATGGTTGCCACGGATTTGACTTTGTTTCCCCCACAAATCCACCAAATTTTTCTTCGTTTTTGAGAAATTCGAAAATTTCCACCAAAAATAGCCCCAATTTGCTTTTGGATCGATCTGAGATTTGAGTGCGTTTTTGCAAGTTTTGATCCATAGATGTATTGCTATACGAGTTGATCTAACTTCCTTTGCGTTCCCATGGCCTAATTCCATCATTTGCCCCTTCGATTTGAGGTTTTTCGGCGAGAATTTCCGCCAAAATCGCGAAAAATCGCGTTCTCGGGCGTGTCCAGCGACCCCCGGCGGTACTACGGCCGGCGGTACCGCCAAAACTGCCCTTCGGACCGCTCGAGCGGTACCATCAGTGGTACTACCGCTGGGATAAGCGGTACCGCCAGAAAACTGAAATTTCTGAAAATTGTTTTGGCCATATCTTTGATTCTGGACTACGTTTTTGGTGTTCTTCGGCTCGTTTCGAAGCTATGATCAAGGCCTTTATCACCATTGCGGAAGATCCATAATCTACCACCACCAAAATTCATGGGCAAGCACGAAGCTTCTACATCAACGGGTGAAGAACATCGACGAAAGGTATAACATTGCCAACCTTCACCCCTTGCCATTCTTTTGATAGCCATCATACCATTGTGTTTATCTTGTCCTATTGAGGCTAGCTCTTGATGATTGCTTGGGCTTTGCACATTTGCACCGTGTAGTTTCCGAGCAAAAGTTGTGCGCTAGTTGTCATATATCATATATCTTGTGTTGGCATCAAAAGAGGTAGTTGTGCAAAAGAGAAAGAATCAAAAGAGGTAGTTGTGCAAAAGAGAAAGAATCAAAAGAGAAAACTCAAAAGAGAAAAGAAGCAAAAAGTGCCAAATCAAAAGAGAAAAGAAAAGAAAGAAACTCCACTTGCCATATCTAGTAGGAAAGCGCAAGCTCGATGAACATCTTGTAGGTGGTACATTTTTGTGCAAATCTTGTAGCCCACAAATAAATTGCAATCGAGCTAGTAGCTCTCCTTGTACTTGTGCAACATGAGCTTATAGTCTTCGCTAGGATCATATGGTTCTTTAGCTCACTTCTTGGTTGCACGAGTCCCATTTATCTCTCCGCGCGTGTGTTTTCCTATCTTTTGAGATTGACTTGTTTTGCTTTGTGATCATCGTGGTTCTCTACTTGCTTTGACAATATCTTGGTTTCCGGTTGGTTCAATTTGCTTTCCACCTACCATATCTTCCTACCACTAAGCCATGTGTGTTTTGGAGTTTGCTTTGGATACTTGAACACAAGCATTTTACTTTGTGATCGTTTCCCTTGGTTGTCCACGACGTCCAATACTATCTACAAGGTGAGAGGTTGTGTTCTAGTCCCTTTCCACTCCATATATACACTTGTCTTGTGAGATAACATGTCTAGGGAGAGTGAATGCTACTATGGAGGCCAAGATGAGGTTGAGTACACGATGAGCCACAACAACTATGATGCCTCAAACTTTGAGGACATGGGGTACTACTACAACTACTACACCGACAATGACCCCCATGACATGATGGAGCATCACCAAGACTTCCGCTACGACTCCGATTGCTCAAGCTTCACCGACATGGAGAACTACTACGACTACTACGAAAAGTACTCCGACGAGAACTTTGGTTCTACCATGGTTAAGAGCGGCACCACCAAGCGTCATGGCACAACCTACTTCTATGGTTCAAGCTCAAGACGGAGAATGTAGTTAATGAAGACCTTCTTTGTGACAATTGCCAAGGCCAAGACCATGATCCACGAGAATGTCCCAATCTCTTGTGCCCACTATGCAATAGAAGAGGTCACATGATGTGGGAGTGCAAAGTTGGTGAACAAGACGGTGACCATGATGGTGACAAGACGGTCGAGCATGGGATTTTCCCTTCGACCAAGGAGGCGAGCATGGAGAATGCTATCACCTATGACCATGGGTCAAGTGATGATGATGCCGAGCATGGGATGTTCCCTTCGGCAATGGAGTCAAGTGATGAAGCGGAGCATGGGATTTTTCCATCTGCAAAGGAGTCGAGTGATGATGCCTACACATGGCATTGACCTTTGGAGGTGAGTTGGTTGAGGAGGTTGAGCATGGGAGTTTCCCTTCAACCTTGGAGGCGTATGGAGTCGAGGAAACCGAGCATATCCCTATGAGCTTGAGTCATGAGATGGTACGAAACCCATGTGAGCATGAGAGCCACTTAGCCCACTTGAGTGAGAGTGAGAGTGAGTTGAGTGCCTCCACCATATGTGAGTTTGAGTGCTTTCACTTTGAGGGAATGAGTGATACACCACTTGAGTTGAGAGAGGTAGTTGATAGGTCTTGTGAGGCCATTTTGATTTCTAACAACTTACCACCTTCCTCTAGCGTGTTTTCTCATTGTGTGCTAGGTTCCATGGATGATGAGACGCCACACATCGACTTGACGATGCCACAAATGGAGAAGATGTACATGGAGGATGATGATGATGCCACCCCATGTCTACTTCATGGTGAACAAGTCGGCTACATGGAAGCCCCTACCACTTCAACACCTACTTCACATGAGCGGGACTACAAAGGTATGGGTGTTGATGTGACCATGATCCCGCTAGTGGACATGATGAACTATGATTGCTTGCATGATTTGGATGATTCTTTTGATGTCACATATGAGACATTCACATTCACTTGTGATTCCTTGCTTCAAACCAAGGTTGACCAAGTGAATTCTTCTATTTGTGATGATGTTGCCATACCCATGCTATGCAATCGATGTTTGCGCTATTCTCCCATTGTTGCTTGCAATATGTTGAACAATTTCTCTTTCACATGTGTTGCTTGCAATAATGTTGAAATGTTTGATAATGAGATTGCCCCCATAGCTTTCTCACTTGTTGGAGATTTTTCGTTCTCTCTTATGGACCTTGTTCCATCCTTCACTTTGCATAGTGACCATCCACATTTGTCACATTCCATTGACTTTGATGTGTTTGGTGATAAGCAAATGAAGAGACACTTCATGATGGCTGATGTGTTGATATACCATGCACACAATTTGTTTCTTTGGCTTTTCGTGTAAATTGAGCCTCATGCTATAATGTCAACCTCAATTGAACATGAGTTGACAATAAGAGCTCTTGAGAGCATACATGTGAGTTGTGAAACAAATACAACTCTAGAATCTTTCTCATGTTTTGCATCAAACAAGTTAAACAATTTCTCTTGGTTTTGGTTTGTTTGCAAACATGCTTGTGATGTTGGTTTCTCCGATGGCAAGACAAATTTCCCCATCTTTTATGTGAATGATTTATGTGTTGCAACAAATATGATGAATAATTGTTCTTTCCAATGGCTTGTTTGCAACCATAATGACATTTTGTGCATGTCTTGTCATGAGTATAATGGTTCCTACCAATTTGGTGTTGCAACAAATATGTTGAAAACTTGCTCTTTCATGTGCTTTGTTTGCCACCATGATGATATTTTGAAGATGTTGCATTGGATTGCTTGCACTTTGACCTTGCACTTGCACTTCCTTTCCATATTCTTGTGTTGTGCTAACGGTGCTATGACAAAGAATGGACATGTAATTGTTGATATGCTCCTCTTTCTTGCACACACATGGTTTGCTTGGTCTTTAGTGTTTGTAGGCATGGTGAATTCCAATTCTTCGACAACACATCTACCTCCTTTGCATGGTGATGAAGAGCAAGAGTCGAGGACGACTCTTATTAAAGGGGGGAGATGATGTAGCCCAACCTAGGACCATCACCATGTCAAGCACTCCAACACTCCACAAGTCACCATGGACATCAAAGGTGAACTCCTTCCTTTATGTGAACCTCGATATGACACTTTGGAATGGTATACTACTTGACCATCGTCACTTTGTATTGCTAGTCATGACGGGTACGAGTCCACGGGAAGATGGCCAAGGCGCACGAGGAATGGAGTCCGACAAGACGGTGGCTTGGAAGAGACGAAGAAGAGGAGAAAAGACCCAGGCGGCGGTAGTACCGCTGGGTTAGGCGGTACTACCGCCAGGATGCTGCCGCCACCGCTACCGCTGGAACGGCCTGAGGCCGTACGTCCGGTACCAACTGGTACCGCTTACCGTCGAGGTAGGAAAATACGAAGACAGCCCGCACCAGCGGTACTACCGCCTAACCCAGCGGTAGTACCGCCGCTGCGGAATCAGCATGGGTTTGGAGGCCCTGTAACCTTCCCCCACCTACCCCTTTGGGTCAACACTATAAATAGGAGTTCCCCATCTCAGATCTAGTTAGACTTGGTTTTGAGATTAGAGTAGAGCTAGACTCCTTCTTCTCAAAGGTCTCCTCCATCCCCTTGTGGGGATGAATCCTCCCCTTGTGGAGAAGATCCCTTCGTGGATTCAAGACCTCTACTTGTAGTTTGACTACTTGCCAATCTTTCATCCTCGGGTGACTTTATTGGAGCGGCTTGGTTGGCCGTTGGAGAAACAACCATCCAAGATCCCTTCGTGTATCTACTCGCCGATCTCTCCACCTTCGTGTGGATTCTATTGGACCGGTTGGACTGACCGGTAAGCGAAACGGTTCTTGTATCGTGTGTGTTCTTGTGTTCGGGGCGTACTTCTTGGTGTTCTTCGTGTTCCTCGTGTTCTTGCGTGCGTTCGTCCATATCCTGCGTCAATCCGTGAAGATCGGCCACCCTAGAGGACCCTTTTCCTCATCAGGACCCCGTAGACCCCTCCTAACCATCTAGGAGTATACGGACCCTCCTTACGTCATCTGACACACGTGCACCCCTCCCAGCCATCTAGGAGTATTAGTAGCACTTTTAAGTCATCCTAAAGCACGTGCAATAATCCTACCCATCTGGACCCCCGTGGACCCCTCCTAGCCATCTAGAAGTATACGGACCCTCTTACATCATCTGACCACGTGCACCGCTCCCAGCCATCTAGGAGTATCAGTAGCACTTTTAGGTCATCCTAAAGCACGTGCGAGAATCCTGGCCATCTGGACCCTCGTGGACCCCTGCTAGCCATCTAGGAGTATACGGACCCTCCTTACATCATCTGACCCACGTGCACCCCTCCCAGTCATTTCGGAGCATCAGTAGCACTTTTAGGTCATCCTAAAGCACGTGTGACAATCCTAGCCATCTGGACCCCTATGGATCCCTCCTAGCCATCTAGGAGTATACGGACCCTCCTTACATCATCTGACCCACGTGCACCCCTCCCAACTATCTAGGAGTATCAGTAGCACTTTTAGGTCATCCTAAAGCACGTGTGACAATCCTAGCCATCTGGAACCCCATGGACCCCTACTTGCCATCAAGGAGTATACGGACCCTCCTTATGTCATCTGACACACGTGCACCCCTCCCAGCCATTTCGGAGTATCAGTAGCACTTTTAATTCCTTCTAAAGCACATGGGACAATCCTAGCCATCCGGACCCCCGTGGACCCCACCTAGCCATCTAGGAGTATACGGACCCTCCTTACGTCATCAAACCCACGTGCACCCCTCCCACCCATCTAGGAAAATCAGTAGCACTTTTAGGTCATCCTAAATCACGTGCGACAATCCTTGCCATCTGGACCCCGTGGACCGCTCCTAGCCATCTAGGAGTATACGGACCCTCCTTATGTCATCTGACACACGTGCACCCTCCTGCCATCTAGGAGTATCAGTAGCACTTTTAGCTCAACGTATAGCATGTGCGACAATCCTAGCCATCTGGACCCCGTGGACCCCTCCTAGCCATGCATCTAGGAGTATACGGACCCTCCTTACGTCATCTGACCCACGTGCACCACTCCCGGCCATCTAGGAGTATCAGTAGCACTTTTTGGTCATCCTAAACCACATGCGTCAATCCTAGCCATCTGGACCCCGTGGATCCCTCGTAGCCATCTCGGAGTATACGGACCCTCCTTATGTCATCTAACTTACGTGCACCCCTCCCAGCCATCTAGGAGTGTCAGTAGCACTTTTATGTCATCCTAAAGCACGTGCGACAATCCTAGCCATCTGGACCCCCGTGGACCCCTCCTAGCCATCTAGGAGTATACGGACCCTCCTTACATCATCTGACCCACGTGCACCGCTCCCAGCCATCTAGGAGTATCAGTAGCACTTTTAGGTCATCATAGAGCACGTGCGAGAATCCTAGCCATCTGGACCCTCGTGGACCCCTCCTAGCCATCTAGGAGTATACTGACCCTCCTTACATCATCTGACCCACGTGCACCCCTCCCAGCCATTTCGGAGCATCAGTAGCACTTTTAGGTCATCCTAAAGCACGTGCGATAATCCTAGCCATCTGCACCCCCGTGGACCACTCCTAGCCATCTAGGAGTATACGGACCCTCCTTACATCATCTGACCCACGTGCACCCCTCCCAGCCATCTAGGAGCATCAGTACCACTTTTAGGTCATCCTAAAGCACGTGTGACAATACTAGCCATCTGGAACCCCATGGACCCCTCCTTGCCATCTAGGATATACGAACCCTCCTACGTCATCTGCCACACGTGCACCCTCCCAGCCATTTCGGAGTATCAGTAGCACTTTTAAGTCCTCGTAAAGCACGTGGGACAATCCTAGCCATCCGGAACCCCGTGGACCCTCCTAGCCATCTAGGAGTATACGGACCCTCCTTACGTCATCTAACCCACGTGCACCCCTCCCACCCATCTAGGAGTATCAGTAGCACTTTTAGGTCATCCTAAAGCACGTGCGACAATCCTAGCCATCTGGACCCCCGTAGACCCCTCCTAACCATCTAGGAGTATACGGACCCTCCTTACGTCATCTAACCCACGTGCACCCCTCCCACCCATCTAGTAGTATTAGTAGCACTTTTAGGTCATCCTAAACCACGTGCGACAATCCTAGCCATCTGGACCCCTGTAGACCCCTCCTAACCATCTAGGAGTATACGGACCCTCCTTACGTCATCTGACACACGTGCACCCCTCCCAGCCATCTAGGAGTATCAGTATCACTTTTAGGTCATCCTAAATCACGTGCAATAATCCTACCCATATGGACCCCCGTGGACCCCTCCTAGCCATCTAGAAGTATACGGACCCTTACATCATCTGACCACGTGCACCGCTCCCAGCCATCTAGGAGTATAAGTAGCACTTTTAGGTCATCCTAAAGCACGTGCGAGAATCCTGGCCATCTGGACCCTCGTGGACCCCTCCTAGCCATCTAGGAGTATACGGACCCTCCTTACATCATCTGACCCACGTGCACCCCTCCCAGTCATTTCGGAGCATCAGTAGCACTTTTAGGTCATCCTAATGCACGTGCGACAATCCTAGCCATCTGGCCCCTATGGATCCCTCCTAGCCATCTAGGAGTATACGGACCCTCCTTACGTCATCAAACCCACGTGCACCCCTCCCACCCATCTAGGAAAATTAGTAGCACTTTTAGGTCATCCTAAATCACGTGCGACAATCCTTGCCATCTGGACCCCGTGGACCGCTCCTAGCCATCTAGGAGTATACGGACCCTCCTTATGTCGTCTGACACACGTGCACCCTCCCTGCCATCTAGGAGTATCAGTAGCACTTTTAGCTCAACGTAAAGCATGTGCGACAATCCTAGCCATCTGGACCCCCGTGGACCCCTCCTAGCCATGCATCTAGGAGTATACGGACCCTCCTTACGTCATCTGACCCACGTGCACCACTCCAGGCCATCTAGGAGTATCAGTAGCACTTTTGGTCATCCTAAACCACGTGCGTCAATCCTAGCCATCTGGACCCCCGTGGATCAATCGTAGCCATCTCGGAGTATACGGACCCTCCTTACGTCATCTAACCCACGTGCACCCCTCCCAGCCATCTAGGAGTGTCAGTAGCACTTTTATGTCATCCTAAAGCACGTGCGACAATCCTAGCCATCTGGACACCCGTGGACCCCTCCTAGCCATCTAGGAGTATACGGACCCTCCTTACATCATCTGACCCACGTGCACCGCTCCCAGCCATCTAGAGTATCAGTAGCACTTTTATGTCATCATAGAGCACGTGCGAGAATCCTAGCCATCTGGACCCTCGTGGACCCCTCCTAGCCATCTAGGAGTATACTGACCCTCCTTACATCATCTGACCCACGTGCACCCCTCCCAGCCATTTCGGAGCATCAGTAGCACTTTTAGGTTATCCTAAAGCACGTGCGATAATCCTAGCCATCTGCACCCCCGTGGACCACTCCTAGCCATCTAGGAGTATACGGACCCTCCTTACATCATCTGACCCACGTGCACCCCTCCCAGCCATCTAGGAGCATCAGTACCACTTTTAGGTCATCCTAAAGCACGTGTGACAATCCTAGCCATCTGGAACCCCATGGACCACTCCTAGCCATCTAGGAGTATACGAACCCTCCTTACGTCATCTGCCACACGTGCACCCCTCCCAGCCATTTCGGAGTATCAGTAGCACTTTTAAGTCCTCGTAAAGCACGTGGGACAATCCTAGCCATCCGGAACCCGTGGACCCCTCCTAGCCATCTAGGAGTATACGGACCCTCCTTACGTCATCTAACCCACGTGCACCCCTCCCACCCATCTAGGAGTATCAGTAGCACTTTTAGGTCATCCTAAAGCACGTGCGACAATCCTAGCCATCTGGACCCCCGTAGACCCCTCCTAACCATCTAGGAGTATACGGACCCTCCTTACGTCATCTAACCCACGTGCACCCCTCCCACCCATCTAGTAGTATCAGTAGCACTTTTAGGTCATCCTAAACCACGTGCGACAATCCTAGCCATCTGGACCCCCGTAGACCCCTCCTAACCATCTAGGAGTATACGGACCCTCCTTACGTCATCTGACACACGTGCACCCCTCCCAGCCATCTAGGAGTATCAGTATCACTTTTAGGTCATCCTAAATCACGTGCAATAATCCTACCCATATGGACCCCCGTGGACCCCTCCTAGCCATCTAGAGTATACAGACCCTCTACATCATCTGACCACGTGCACCGCTCCCAGCCATCTTGGAGTAAAGTAGCACTTTTAGTCATCCTAAAGCACGTGCGAGAATCCTGGCCATCTGGACCCTCGTGGACCCCTCCTAGCCATCTAGGAGTATACGGACCCTCCTTACATCATCTGACCCACGTGCACCCCTCCCAGTCATTTCGAGCATCGTAGCACTTTTAGGTCATCCTAAAGCACGTGCGACAATCCTAGCCATCTGGCCCCTATGGATCCCTCCTAGCCATCTAGGAGTATACGGACCCTCCTTACATCATCTGACCCACTGCACCCCTCCCAGCCATCTAGGAGTATCAGTAGCACTTTTAGGTCATCCTAAAGCACGTGTGACAATCCTAGCCATCTGGAACCCCATGGAACCCTACTTGCCATCAAGGAGTATACGGACCCTCCTTACGTCATCTGACACACGTGCACCCCTCCAGCCAATTCGGAGTATCAGTAGCACTTATTTCCTTGTAAAGCACGTGGGACAATCCTAGCCATCCGACCCCCGTGGAACCCACCTAGCCATCTAGGAGTATACGGACCCTCCTTA